>BROG01000267.1:0-600000 GCA_030159075.1 Atrina japonica | reverse complement strand
AAATTATCAATTCGATTTGGTGCGAACGTGAGTCCCTAAGAATGAGGCAGAATATTCAAATATATATATATATCATTCCGGATTTCAAAACAGAAAATAGATGTGCGTAGAGGTAAAGTAAATAGAAGAATGTATGATTGAGATTCAGTGCCGTAGAGAGGTCTAGAAAACCTTCAGGTGGGGGCTTACTTTTTAAAACTACCGAGCAACTATTTGCAATTTTAAAATACCTTTAAAAGCAGGGACTTTTAATTTAAATATGAAGGGTACTAAGACTGTATTTCCGCCGAGCGAAAGGAGGCGCAGTTTTGGGGGGAAATTTTCCTTTTATTAATTTTCTGGGAAGCCTTTTTCTAGATTCTAGACATGCTGCTAATGTAAAAGATTTGCCTGCATATAAAAAAGTGGTGTGCGTTAATTGCTCCCCTCCGGTCCCTACACCTATGGGAGGCAGGAATATATTTAAACAATGACTAAGTTTTAATTATTATGAAAATTATTATGAACCTTTTCATTATATTGTGTTGGATAATTATTACACATTTTGAAAGCGGGGTAAAATAGATACTCTTTAAATCCAGGCATTTACTTCAGCAAATGTACATTTTTTCTCCTCATCCGATCTAGTTTCTACGGATGCGTATTAGGACCACCTTATCTCGTTTTTCCAACTTTAAAGTTGGTTTTCCAACTATTTTCTTGGAAATTCACATTTTTTTCTCGTTTTGCCAAATTTAAAGTTGGCTTTTACAATTTTTTCTTGGAATTTATAACTTTTTTCTTGGCTCTTCCAAATTTATTCTTGACTTTCCCAACTTCCAACTTTTTTCTGGACTCGTCAAGATTGATATAAATATGGCCTATACTTATAAACAGGCATTCGGGCAGTGTGCATTGAGTAAATACAAATATCTCTAACGTCGTTTTCAATTTTTAGGACACCGTGTATAATATGAAACGGTACAATAACTGATGAGTTATAAAAGGAAAATGATCTACATCGAAACTGCCCTGAGAGGCGATGTTAGTGACTCATATTACAAGAAATCGTGCATACGTTCGATGAAATGTAGCATTGATACAAATAAATTAAACATCTGAAAAAAAAAATTATATAAAACCGTAGTTTATTTATTTGTTCAGTAAGGCTTACCTTTTTAACATCAATTGAAAACAGAAAACCGGGAGATATATATAGCAAAAAGTAATTGACATTTCAATTAATATACATGCAGAAAATGTGTTTATTATGAAAATTGTAAGCTTTAAGAAGGAGGTGGTGTCAACTTGATTAGCAGCCGAATTCGATTTGAAAGACTTCATCAGTTGAGCTTGAATTCAGTCTTGATATATTTTCGAAAGAAAAAAGGTATCAAGGCCAAATTATAAACCTAAAGTGTCGCCAAACCCGTCTACGAGAACCCACTGTTATAATGAATATCTTACGTTTGGAGAAGTTCAGACTTTTAAATGGTGATATTTGAGCTAAATGTTACCTACATTAAGGATTTTTTATGGTTGGTACGGGTATCTTGTTAAACAATATGAAGTCACTCTCTAAGGAATGTTAGATAGTATTCTGGAGCACGACTATATATTGTGACTCTATTTTATTTTATGATGATAGCATTTTACCCGAACTCGACATTTGCGACGGGTAGGGCATGGTAACAGGCGACGCTGATTCCTTCCGCACACTTATCCCATTCCGTTTGGGATTAGCAATTGTTGTTCATGTTGAGACCTTTTTATATCTTATTTGTTGTATTCTAATAGACTTGGAGTTTCGATTATCCAATGGTTCTTCTCCAGTTTTACTTTTGTATAAAGTAATTGGCTGTTGCCGAAATACCAAATACTCGACTTATACATACACTCACTGACTCTGACAAACCACCCAGAGTGGCAACAACCAAGTGGTTATAAATATCATTAATAATACCCACGTTATTTCTTCACAAATGAGTAAAAAAAATCTTAAGAATTATCACATAGTTCGAGAAATTATTTTTCATTATGTGAAAAATCATGTCATATTTTGTATCAAAATAGCAAACTCAATATACAGGCAGAGCTTTCATCAAACTGAGACAATCGGTATGCGTGAAAAAGAAAGAGAAATTTCAGGTTGTTGAATAATAATTGAATACTTACATCGAGAATAACATGATGTGCTTTCCGCTCTCCTGAGTTTCTTGTAATCAAACTTTGTGTATTGTCGACAGCGTGAAGAAATGGTATTATAGAATAAAGCTCGACATTTGATATTGTTATGGCAAACACTGATGCACCTGATCATCGATGATTCAAAATCTGACAAAGTCTGTTCTTCTGGAAGATTGTTTTCTAGTTCAAAAAGGCGAATAAGTTGTGTACATAGTGTACATTTGTGTTCTATTGTTGAGAATATAAATACAAATAAGATGAAGAGTATGGGGCTATTATGTAACATTTTACACATCCATACACTACCTAGGGTGCACGTGAAATGTCTGTGAAGTAAGTTTTACAGGTTGCTAACATATTGATCTGACCACAACATCAAACGTAAATTAATTGATCATAATCTGTTTCAACGTAATTGATCATTTAAATCCAATTATATTTTTTTCATTTTTCAATTTTGAATCTAATAGGATGATCTTAAAAGGGATAGTCAAGTTTTTATATACGAATTAAGAAGTTGCATTACATTTTCTATCAAGTCTTTTCTGAATGATGAATATTTGATAACATACATTTGAATGCTCTAACAGCTAAACATGAGTTTCAAAATAAAGTGTTATATCAAGACCATAAACTGTTAAATGGTCATTAGCTGTGTTTATCAAAAAGGAATATTTGGATTTTTTCTACTTTTACTACTTGTATTTGGTGTACAATAATAAAAAGGCTCACACAGGGACAAAAAATCTTATATTCTTATAAAATGAAAATGAGGTTAGGTCCAGTGTGGTATTCAGATACATATAGTAAGGCGGAGTTAATCAACTGCAATTGAAAAGTGTCAAATCTGAGTTTCTTAAGCACTTTTCACAAAATTTGTAGATATCATATGCCTGTTTATTTATGTGTTTTGTTGTTGTATTTCAATGAAAGTAGTAAAGAAGGGAAACCAATTGTGAAAATGAACACAGCAAATGCCCCTTTTATAGTGTTATATCTCTGATACCTTTTCGTAAATGCAAGATCATATAGTAAATCATTTATGTGAACACGTTGCCAATTTGAAAAGAATATATTTGTTTATTCATCTCGTTAAAAATCCTGAAAATTTAACAGTTTAGAAACATTTAACCATGTTAATGGCATTGTCGTTGCAGCAGAATTTGAATATCGACTCCTAATTTTCCCTTTCATATGACTTTTGCACGTTCGTTCGAGCATTAGGAAAGGAACTTATAGGCCAGATGATGACATTTTACGCAACATGAAATAGTATAAAACATAGCTTTTATATTCATTATTATTATCTATATCAACGATACAATATACAAATAAGATGAATATTGGACAAACACGATTAAAATCCAGAGGAGAGATCATGTAGCATGTAGCTCAAAGATTCACTTCTGTTAGTGACGTCACATCATACGTGTTCAAGGAAATATTTACATACCGACTGTAATTTCCCTCATTACAGATATACAGAACGATTGTATAGTTGTTTCAATAACACAAATAGGTTATCACATGATCTAAGTGTTGACCGCTTTACTTTTGGCGTAGGAATACATGAATATTTAAGAAACCCTTCGTATTTTTGTTTAAACTTGAAAGCCATTCATTGCCACAAAAGAAACAAAAATCACAGAAAGAAATCGAAAACACAATGTACATGGCCATATTGCATTAGATCTAGGTCATGTTATGAAAAGAAACACAGGCCACAGACATGAGAATTCGCTTTGTAGTTACGACGCTTGTAAACTGAAATGTTTATATGTCGGGAGATGGGAGTAGTGTTAATGAGAATTACACATTTCACGAAGCTGTAATATATAGTAATTAAAGGCTACCCTGTGCCTGTTTCCTATAAAGTTTCATCAAACTCTTTTCAGCGGTTTTGAAGAAGAATTAGAAAATGTGGAAAATTACACCCCGTCATTTTTGCAGTCTTAAAAAATTCATAGACAATTAAAGAAATTAAATTTCAGCAAAATCCTTTCAGGAAAGCAATTATCTACCAAGCCACAGGTGAAGCACAGAAAATAAATGCATCATAATGAATAACAGGGATGAAAATCAAAGAAATCATACAAAAATGAATGAAAATAAGTCAAACATTTATTTTCCGATTTCAACGAAATTAAAAACCTTAATCATACATCTATGTAGATCACTCAGATACAATTAGTTTTTCAATTCATGCAATGGTTTTTGAGGTAATGATTTTTAAAGAGGGGTACTCCCTGGGGCCTCTTTTGTCCCTATCTGGATCCACCCCAGGGCCGATCTGGCCGAAATGAACAACTTGGTAGAAGACTTTAAGTGCTTACTTCCTATAAAGTTTCATTAAACTCCATTCAGCAGTTTTGGAGAAGAAGTCGAAAATGTGTAAAAAAAAATTACACCCCCTCCGTCATTTTTGCAGTCTTAAAAAATTCATAAAAAATACACAAAATTAAATTTCAGCAAAATTCTTCCAGGAAAGCATTTATTCACTAAGCTACAGGTAAAACACAGAAAATAAATGCATCATAATGAATAATAGGTAGGAAAAATCAAAGAAATAATACAAAAATGAATGAAAATTACAAAGTCTAAAAAGAAGTAAAAACGCGTCAAAAATTTATTTTCTGGCTTCAACGAAATTAACAAACTTGAACATATATCTATGTATATCACTCAGATACAATTAGTTTTTCAATTCATGCAGCGGTTCTGAAGGAGAAGATTTTTAAAGACGTGTATTCCCTGGGGCCTCTTTTGCCCCACCCTGGATCCACCTCTGGGCCGATCTGGCCGAAATGAAAAAGCTTGGTAGCGGACCTTGAGTACTTACTTCCTAAAAAGTTTCATCAAAATTCCTTTAGTAGTTTTGGAGGAGAAGTCGAAAATGTGAAAAGTTTTCGGACAGACAGACGACGGACAAAAGGCGATCAGAAAAGCTCACTTGAACGTTCGGTGAGCTAAAAATTTGACAGGACCGAAATTGTCAGGTCAACTCTTATGGAAGTTGTTTCGCATTTAGTGGATTTTTAGGTCACCCGAGCTTTGCTCATGGTGACCTATTGCGATCATGTTTTGTCCGTCGTCCGTCGTTAACTTTCCACATTTTCAACTTCTTCACAAGAACTACTGGTCAGATTTCAACCAAATGTGTGAAGAACTATCCCTATGTAAAGCCGCACAAAGTTTGTGAATGAAATGTTAGTCTCCATGGGGCTCCATAAGAGTAAAAAAAAGAGGTGGGTACATCTTTAAAAATCTTCTCTTAAGAACCAATGATCATAATGAACATAATTGTTTGGTCAATATCTATAAAGTTTGCGAAGGAAAATGAAATTAATCCATAAATGTGCCACTAGGTGGCACTTTAATGGGTTATGGTTACATTTTCAAGGAGATTACTTATTAACTTAAAACTGCTTGACTTTTTATAACAAAGGAAATCAGCGTCCGTATCTGTCTCAAGTCACAATTTTATTCAGAAATTCAACTTTGACTAATTTCAACAATATGGAGTTTATATTTCACAAATGATCCGATATGCCAGGACGTGCACAACATATGAAGATTTCATATACAGAGATAAACTACTCACTGACAAATTATTGACACAGGGATATCGAAAACCGCGTTTAATGTCAACGTTCCGCAAATTTTACGGTCGGTATAATAGTCTTGTTTGCGACTACTCTGTTTCACTAAGTGAAATGTTGAGTTGCCTTTTCGTTGGCGGTTGTTGAGACGTCTGTACCAATTGTGACGAGGATACACTCCTCACTTGTTTCATTGGACTTGACTGTGGACTCACGGCGGGTGTGACCGGTCGACAGGGGATGCTTACTCCTCCATGTCACCTGATCCCACCTCTTGATTTCCAGAGGTCCGTGTTTGTCCATTTTTACCGGATTTGTATCTATGTCCTGGACATTCTATTGATTTATACTTTGGTATCTGAAATTTTTATATAGAAAGCATCCCCAAATGAATAAGATATACGTTTGTGTGATGAAAAGTGTTTGGGTTCCCTTTGGGACCAATCTATATTGACTTCAGGTCTTCTTTTCAAATCACATTTTCAAACTACATGTTAAAATGTTTTTCAATTGACTTCTTTTCATCACTGTACAACTATTCAGGTTATATAGGCTACCTATGTTGTTTTCTAACAACTATTCCATATGCAAGCATAAACTGAGGTGACCGTCTAGGCCCCTTGGTCCTCTTGTTTTGGTAACGCCATCACTTTTGTATTGTTATTGATAACCACTGGGTCGTTGCCACCGCTGGTCCCAAATATATACATAAACCTTCTGCATTGGTTTCCCCCGTGTTCATGTCAATAAAGCGTCAATACGTACACAAGGAATTACTTGATTTATTCTACATTCCCACGGTTTTTGTTGATATATCTTGGTCCTTAACCTCAGACTTCCTAAACGCACCAACAGACTAATGAGTATAGACATTCAAGGGCACGTCCATACAACCTAGGGATATAGGTGGCCTGATATTTGATACGCTGTTACACATTTCTTTTTAAAGAGTGCTATTGACAGAAAAACGCTGTTCACGCTGTTTTGTCGGTCTATAGTACTTGACACAAGCCATATCAAAGTTTGTTATGCTGTTACCGACAATGGTGTCTATATTTCTAAATCTGAGTGCTGTGACATTACAAAAGAACGGAATCTTATTCATTACACAAAAAGTAAATATATTTAGAAATTGATTAATTTTATTTGTGGACATGCAGTGGGTGTGGCTGGTGAACATAGAATTCTTATAGGTCTACCAAGGTAAATTGGTATATGTTTACAAACAAATCGAGTCTAAATTGAATTACAATAGGGGTGATAGATATTTTTTCAAAAAAATGTTTTAAAGCTGTAGTAATACAGACAAACAAGACCATTATACCGATCGTAAAATATGCTTGATTGTTAATTTCCTGTCTGATATGAGTGTGTAATTCTGTGATATCGCTTTGACATTCTTCGTATGAATAAAGGAACAAGTAAGACAACAAAGGAATACAATTGGTTCCCATGGAAATGCCTACAGATTGCTAAAAGATCTGGTCTTCAAACATTACAATTAACTTGTAAGACAATAAAGGGGTACAATTGGTTCCCATGGAAATGTCGATAGTTTGCTGAAAAACCTGGTTCTTAAATATTACAATTATACTTTTAGAAATTCCAGCATCTTTTTCTTCAATTTCAGTGTATTTATGCGTATTATCTTAACTGTTTCGGATAAAATAATTGTCATGATAACCAATGACAAGATATTTAAATTTTCGGATACCACTTTTAGTGGAAAAAAAATTGTCGATGATGCCGAAAAGTCTCACTTTTAATTTTTCACGCGTTATTGCTGTGTGGTTATTTTCATAAAGGACCAAAACATGGTACATCTTTAAAATCGTCTTCTCAACACTAATCAGATGACTTTCAAATTCTGTATACATGATCGTTAAGTCAATATCTACAAATTTTGCGAATGAAAATGAAATCTGTCGATACACGTTCTGCTTTGGTACGCTTGGACAACATATGGTACAGATGTATACAAATGGCTTAATAACTCAAAATTAACTTACTGTTTCTATACAAAGATATATGAGAAATGTCTTTTGTGAAATTTGAAACATTTTTTATTTCTTCTCAAGAATAAGCGGACTAAATTAAACCAAAGTTCACAGGAAATTTTTCTCATTTGGACTTTTGTTATACTACATAGATGGATATACAATAACAAAAAAAATGAGATATATAAAGGCATGAACATTCTTATATATTTTGTGAAAATTCATTTGCAATTGATTAATTCAACCTTATTATTTGTATATGCATACCACACTGGAGATCATCTTATTTTCACAAAATATATAGAATTTTATGCTTGTGAATAACTGAACCTATCATTGCACATCAAGTACAAGTAGTCAAAACAGAAAATATCAAAATAATGCCCTAATGCCCCTTTAAATTAACACTACTTAAAATATAATTTGGAAATCATCCAATCATAGGTTCATGAGAATAAGATTTTTAAAGATGTACTAATTGTTTGCCCCTTTTAAGACACTATGGGTCCATGTGACTATATATGGGGATACATTCTGCAAAGTTTCACTAAAGGGCTTAACTTTACCTGTAACGTAAATCTAGACTAACGTCTAAGAAAAGTTTCACTAACGGTCGTATTTTTCTTCCTGCGTGTAAAATTACGTCAGATTCAACGTCTGATCCAAAGTACTATTAATTTACACGTACCTTAGTGTAGGTTAACGGTTAAGCATATATTTACGACCTTTTGTGAAACTGAATGCACGTACATGTAAATAAAACCGTTACGTCTAAAATTACGTCAACGTTTGCGGGACAACTTACGACCTTACATGAAACTGGTTCTTGAGAAGTCAAAATTGTGTAAAGTTTATCAGATTAAGACGGACGGTGTCAGACAAAAACCAGTCACAATAAGCTATGTCGTCTTGAGTCTCGCATACTGAATGTACATATATTATGGTTGATAGAAACTGTCGTCTTCAGCAATTCTGTTGGCTTTTTTCAAAACTACAACTTTGGTATCATGTTTATAGTATTTACAAGTCTATGTTTTTGCAAAACTCCACACTGAAATTTCTTTTGGATTTAGGCTTATTCTCCATATAAATGAATAATTCGTACAAGGACGTTTTTATTTTGAGAAAATCACAAAAGTCATCAGTTTGGGTTCTATTGCGTTTGATGGTAGAGGAGAGGTACTTCATTGTTTAAAGAGAGATGCTCGTAACACTTAATTACGAGACCTCTACTGGTGCTGGACCAGTAGCCGGCAATAGTGTGATTTCAGCTTTTCTATGTACCATGACAACATTGCATTCAACTTCTGTTTGAGAAAAATGTTCATCATATGATTGATACAGAAAAAATCTTACAAAAAAATCGTGTTCAATATAGCTGGAATCATGCAAAAGCAGGCAACTGGTATTAGCCGAATACTGGTCCCTGACCAGTATTGCTCGCGGTAGTAGATCAAACTACTCCCAGGGGAAAATTTTTGATTCCCAGCAATGGAGCGCATAAAACATTGCATTGGTATCAGTTCGTCAGTCAGAAGTTGTAGCAATTCATTTAAAGCTGGAGACATATAATTTGTCACTCATCACATCTAAAGAAATGGTTGTTGTATTGTTGTTTAACGTCCCACTCATGAATGTTTAGATCATATGGAGACGTCACCAATTCCGGAGAAGTGCACTTACGGCTATTGTGTAATGAGGATTCTTTAATGCGCCGATACCTACTGTAACACGGAACCTCAATTTTTACTGTCTTCACATGTATAGAAAAGTAAATTAAAAACGAAATTAGAATACAGTTTAAGATTAAATGAAATTGGAAAGCGATATAATCAAATTGTACACATCAAGAAACTAATATAAAAAATCTCAGATACCAAAGTATAAATCAATAGAAAGTCCAGGACATGCTCGGAGGAGAACTGGAAGAATACAGAAAGAAAAGGATCAGGTGTGTCATGGCCGGAACAGGAAGTTAAGAAGCAACGTGACAAAAATAAAATGATATCCGATCAAACACACAGTGTCAAATTGGTAAATACCTTCCACAAAAATTCATTTCGATAAGGGATGCTTTATTTAATATTATTAACAGAACTAAAGTTATAATGATGATGTTGTTGTTGTATTACGTAACACATTGGCATTGTGAAGGAGTACTTCAATGGAGATCTTATATTCTAATGTTTGCTGTTCGTTTACTATTCACTCGTTTCAGTTCTAGATAAGGTAATTACACCATCTCTCTTTCGAGCACGCAGCCGTACTGCGTGAAGGTAAAAGATGTATGAAAATGTGTTCGATGTACGTAAATCTACTTCCCAGGTGATAAACTGACTGTTACCTTGAATCATCTGATGCTCTCAAGTAAAAACTTAATTTTCGGCTACAGTCAATTGAACATCACAAAGGGTTAACGCTTACAAGAGCGATGACGTGGATTCGAAACGAGGTTTCCAAACTTTGACATATCGTTCTACCATATTTGGTTCACATCGTAAAGTTACAAGTTCACCATCAGCGTCAGGGCCATAGTAATTTGCGCAAAATATTCCAAAGTGTGTGGCATTATGACCAACATGTACATCTATATCCATTAATCTGTGTCTTGTCATATAATAGCAATATGTTAAAAAACATACACTAATTCCGTCATTAAGGTAATATAATATGTACTTTTTCCGGGTAGAACAATGAAATTGAATTCAAATCGAAGTCATGTACACACGTATACTATCAAAAAGTTCGGAGTGTATCTCATGAACCTTAAATTGATCAATTTGGAGTTCCTAATGTTAAAAGTTACCAGAACTTAAACTATAGAAAAAAAAGGAATTACAGTGATTTAAATGTAGCGTCTTCTCATTCGTACTCTGCTACATATCGACTGCTAGGTTTACATAGATACTTCTGTGTACTTTGTAATCCCGCACCGGTGTATTACGTAACCGATACACCCTGGCCGGACCAGTGATACCGTAATTACGTATCGGTGATCAAAACAAAAAATGAAACTACTTAAAATACAAAACATTAATTGTCAATAAATAAGGGTTTTAAATCACTTGTGCGTATGAATCTGTTCAGTAGTGTAAGTCTGTAGACTATATTCCGCTATCATGTCAGCCAGTAGGAGTTTCCACATGATAATTTCGTCTGAAATAAAAAGAACGATTCCAGAAGTATAAATGATAAATTATTCCTGACGGAGCAACTACATAATGATGATTTATATTAAATGTTAGGGAATTATGGATAGTTATTGACGATATGGTGTAAAAAATAAAAAAAAAACTGTTTTGAGTACATTGTTTACAGAGCTTCACAACGACTGTTAATTGATTATCATGTTTATCAAAGTCGAGTTAGTTAATTTTCAAAATTTTCACAATTAACTAACGAGAGTTAGATAAATATGATAATCAACTTACACGAGCTGTTGAAACATTTGTAGAAAATGGATTATTAGCCTACGTCATGTCTAGACACTACTGGACTCTCATGATCGCGTTAAACCTGTACCTATCTTCAGTCTCTAGATTGCATCAATATGTCAAAAGTAGGAAAATCGACATTTTTGGAGACTTCAATAAAAGACACCTTTTCCTCCAATTATATCAATCGCCAACTTTGTCGCCAACAACTGGGCCCAGGGCCATAAAACTATTCTCAGACATTGTTTTTTACTTAACTTCAAGATTTTACTCAAATCTTGAAAAATTTTCTCAACTCAACAAAGTTGTGGACCATAAAGAAATTCTTAGATAAATTTGTGATAAAATACTTAAGTATGGCATGCAGCTGACATAAGTAATTCTTCTTTGCTCGCCTCGGGATAAATAAACGCAAAATGTCATTGCCATTGTTGCCCTAGAATATTTCGGAACATGGCTAATCCTTTGGCTTTCGAAAACAACGTGTTATGTGGGCGAAATAGGTTTTAGAGACCAACACTTCTTTCTCTCTTGGCTTGTTTTGACAATACGACGTTTGTTTACATTAACAAAAGGGACGGTGTAAATTTAGTCAGGTATATGTGATCCACTGTATGTTCCAAATCATTTATCTTATCTAATGAACTTATACTAATTTACTTATTTCGGTCATGTATTGTCATTTTACAAGACGTGTTTTAATCTTTTTAAAAAGGTATATATCTATTCCCCTTTTAAATGCCCCAAAACCTGATACCTACATGATTTTGAACGCGTTTTATTCCTCTTGGTTTGTTATTGAATAATTAACCACAGATTATGGTTGGAATAATGTTCAAACATCGAAGTTAAGTGAATCGAACATAAATTGGGGCATTTGTCCTGGACGAGATTTACATTGCCCCTTGACAATCTTACCTTAGTCGAAACAATTCTAAAGTCGTTTTACAGTCCTCGAATTTTCACATTTTACTCAGATGAGTAAATTCTTAACTTTTGAGAATAAAATTTGTCTCAGAATTTTCCTTGTTAATGGTCTCGGTCCCTGGTTCGATGCAACTTCATTATAACGCTAACCGCACGATGCTTCCATCGACAAATGAGCGACAACTTCATAAATTATTTACAATTTTAATATTGACAAATAACATGATAGTTACAATGACATTGACCATTTCACGTCTTATATACAGTACACGTATAGCTTTCATAATGAAACACAACATCCCTATTTTAACTTAGCCACGTAACGCAATTCCGACGACAGTTACATCATTTACATCCAGTATACTCTCGTAATTCACCAAACCACGAGAATGCGTGCAGTAAAGGTAAGTGCTTTGTGATTCCAATCACCACTAACCAGGTATATGTATTTTTGGTAAGTATCAACATGTAGGATCAACAACTGCATACAACAATTCTCCTATGACTCCACTTTTAGCAAAAATGTACAAGTGTAACTGTTATTTCAACTGTTCAACAATAATGTTTCTAGTAGATTTGTAATGCAAACCAATCATTGACAATGATTAACACTTTTGGTTAAAGTCACTTGAACACTGAATTTGTTCATCTGATGTATCACCATGTGTTTATCCTGATTTGTTTTTGTATCGTGAGAAGCTATATAAAATACGAAAATACCACTACAAGTAGTATGTTTGCAATAATAAGAATTAAACCAATATATTATACAAATTTAGATAGAAGCAAAACTGTTTATAATAGAATACGAAACATATGAATATGACTAAGGTGGGCTTCCGTATTCAACATACATATATTTTACAGAATTGACCCATTTATCGATACAGGTTATATATATATGAATGAATGAATATTCAAATAGTTAATTAAACATCGAGATGAAGAATGCTCATATGCAATGTATGTAACACCAGTTAACATCAAACACAATTTGGCAGGTCACTTTCTCGGGTATACGTTTACAGCAAAGCACGCTGACCACTATATTGAAGTAAACCGATTTAAAATGCATACTTATTCTATTTATTCTCGCCAAACGTTCCATATAACTATACTTCTTAATATAATACTCACTAAATAACGTAGTTTGATACGAAGTATAAAATAAAAAACCGCAACTGTATTTTGCGCATTGTCGCTAGCTCGCTAGCTGACACGTCTACGAGATAACTTTACCTGAGTTATATTTCGCATGCGCGTAAGCTTAAAACATTTCAAAGATCCGAACAAAAAAATTAAGCGCCCGTAATTCAAACGTTGTAACAAAAGTCAAATGAAAACTGGTTTGTGACAGTAGTGTGGGCTCGGCCAATGAGATTCATGCAGCCCAGTAGATTATTGTACATTTAACTAACCGCAGCTTCGTCTATACAACCGCTTGAGAGTGGTTTAACAACAAAAGTTATTGTAGAAAACTCATTCAACATGTGTTTACGTCACAATGACTGTGTAGTGACGTAATGTTAGCTGTATGAAATCTATTCATATGATGGGCGTGGCTAACTCACAAAAGTTAGTCTATGGTATATACATTCAACTTTTCAACTAATGAACTTGCTTGAAATTGAAAATGAAAAAGACGCATTCAATTTTATCAATACAAAATTAGTATTCTCACTGTATTTGACACATCTCATCTGATAATTTACAATCACTTCAAGATGTTTGATTCTATAATATGTAAAACTATGGGGTTCGGCAGGAAAATACTTTAATTGGAATATTAACTTGTAAATAAGAATAAACAGATAATGACATTGGTATGCCCTGATATAAAATATGACATGCACCACATACATTGTATGTGAGAAATGCGGGCAAGTGATTAAATTACATAATGACATTTATGTTTCGGACAACGTTATCAACACATTTTTTATCAAAATTAATTATAAGACTTTAACAACAAATATACATATTGATTTTGATACTGTTTCTGCTACAAGGTTACATAGGTCATTTATCTGTCATTGTCATCCTTGGTAATCAAATTTCGGCATTTTCGATTGTAATGTTAAATGATATGACGTACTAAAATTGCACTATTTAAGATAGTGTCAAAATGTTACAAAAGGTGAAATTCTGCCAGATTTTGATAGGTACGGCACCTGTATTTCACTGTATTTTCGGTTACAAAGTGGGAGAAGCTTCTAGAATTATGGTGTTCGAGGTTGCTCGGAATTGAAATCGTCGTATATTAGCACCATGATTTCAGAGAGAGAGAGAGAGAGAGAGAGAGAGAGAGAGAGAGAGAGAGAGAGAGAGAGAGAGAGAGAGAGAGAGAGAGAGAGAGAGAGAGAGAGAGATTTTGACACAAGTTACTGTCGCCTATATGTGTTATTGATGTCACACTTGTTGTTCAATAAAATCTATACGATCACGAGCTGTTTGTTGATTCTTAGTGGGTTACAAATTACAGGATTGTTTGAGTATTTGTTTTGGCCTGTTTTGTTAAATTATATCTTAGATATTCCTAATAACAATATTTATAACCACTGGGTCGTTTCCACTGTTGGTGCCGTCTGAGGTCCCGAGAATACACACAAACCCAGTACCTGGTATTTCGGTAGCAGTCGATTAGTTTATAATAAGTAATGCTTTGCTCAGCTACCATCATTCAAGTTCTGATCTTTACAAAAGCTATTATATTCATTTTACAGTGATAAAGAGATAAATAGAAGAGTAAGGCATTATTTCATTTTTTACAGGAATTTGAAAATGTCAAACCAAAATCCTTCCAGCAAAAATACACATATGCAAGACTAAGATAATCTTATGATGCTATTACAAAGCACAATTATAAAATCAGAACTGCTGCAAAGATACTTGTCGTTCCTGAATCAACTTTGAAGTTGAGATCATCAAAGTCAGATAATTCAAACGTTAAGGTTGGAGGTTCTACCTATTTCTGATTTTCAAGAGGAACAAATGGCTGGACACTGACCCACCTTGATTATGGATTTGCAAGATGGGAATTGCTAAATTTAGTTAGAATAATTTACTAAATGATAATTGGAATGCAACGATCGTTTTGAGCATTGTTTCTTACTTTATTTACAAAACTGTAATTTTTGTATCATAGATCTATGTAAAAATATTTCTTACTTTTCATATTTTCACAGTATAATTGCAGTGAAAAGGGAGATGAATTAATATAAGCAAATTGCTTTTTTCAAATTCCAAACTTTTGCAGTTATATAAATGAATAGTTTAAATACTGAGATATTGTTTAAGTCAAGTCTAAATTAATGTGTCCGAGATCGCCGTCGACAATGTTCACATCTTAATTGTACCAGCCAAATAGAGACCATGGGATTGTCATAAACTCTATAACCGTTGTTTACAAAATAATTTGAGTAGCGTATAAATCGACAAGAAATAAGGACGAAATGGGAACACACCCAAATAAAACTTTCATAACTGTCCCCGTGGGCGTAGCCCAAAGGGAGCAGTTGTTTAACCCACTATAGGCACGGCCATTGTTAGGTCTTTAAAATAATCATTCGCAATCATTGGTGATAGAACTGTACCCAGCTTCTTTCTTTACATAGATGAAGGGTACTAGTACTGTCAGATGGTGATTTCTTGTCAGAAGTGATTGGATAAGAGTAAATGTTATAAAACAAAAAACGACGAAAGTTTGGCCTTGTTATATTATGAACAAAAGGTGTCGACAAAACCTTGATCTTATTGTATTATAAACAAAAAGAGACGACAAAA
The DNA here is from genome assembly GCA_030159075.1 of Atrina japonica. Classification (NCBI taxonomy): domain Eukaryota; kingdom Metazoa; phylum Mollusca; class Bivalvia; order Pterioida; family Pinnidae; genus Atrina; species Atrina japonica. Next base: position 584,094 of record BROG01000267.1, on the reverse strand, counting down.
CCTTTACGTTGGTATATTACAAACAAAAAAGTATCGACAAAACCTTGTGATATTATAAACAAAAAGTGTCGAAAAAACCTTGACCTTGTTATAATATAAACAAAACGTGTCGACAAAATCTTCACCTTGGTATATTACAAACAAAAAGTGTCGACAATCTTGATCTTGTAATATTATAAACACGAAGAGTCAACGACAAAAATGTAGAAAAAACTTTGACCATGTTATATTTTCAACTGAATGTGTCGACAAAACATTAGCCTTGTTATACTATAAACAAAATGCGTCGACAAAACCTTGACCTTGTTATATTTTCAACAAAGAGTGTCTACAAAACATTGACCTTGTTATATTATAAACAAAATGTGTCGACAAAACTTTGACCTTGACAACCGAACTAAGGAGGATTCAGATTTATTGGAAATTGTATAAACAATATTTAAAGTAATGTTATCTAGATAAACACCTAAGTCTTAAGACATTTGTACTTAGCAACATGACTGCCACCATGCTGTGAAAATGGATGTCTACAAATTGCCCAAAATAATAGAAAATTCACAAATATCAGTGTCCAGAATGTGCAGATAGTACAATATAACATTAAGAATCAATGTAAAATAAAGAGAATAACTTACCTCTAATATCACACATTTTGAGCGCGGCTACGCAATTAAATCCACCAAAATGACAAAAAAATCCTCAATGAATATGTTTTCCCATTATATGGGTACGCACGATTATCAATATTTTTCAAGAAAATTCCTTGTGTTGAAAGTAATCAATATTTCAAAGTCACACTGTCATTTTATTTGGTAAATAATTGGCCAAAATGGATGACCTCCAAAACGTCGTTCCAGTGTCACAAAGTACAAAGTATGGTGGCCCATATATGCTCAAATTATAGTACTGTACATAACAAAAAATAATAAAAACAATTAACAAGTTTTCTTCACATTTGTTATAATATATAATATACTGAATTCAAATTGTTTTAAAAATAATTGGTTTTACCAAGATGCAAACAACATAAAAGGACAGGAAACCAGCTGGCTGGACTCGAACACATGACCTCACGATCAAGAGTCAAGCGCGCTACCGACTAAGCCAGGTCATGTAACATTTGAGAACCCTTTATGCACTAGGTATGTGGTATTAGTAAAACTAGAGAGTCACCGAGACATTACACACCATTTACAGGCATGTCAGTTTCAAACGCGGAGAACACTGGAGAAGACAGGTCTATGTTTTGTAAAGATCAACTTTCTCACATTTAAAAATGTGTGTAATTATGATTTGAACTTTTATATAGAAGTTTCTGTGAGTAACTGCTAGTGAGAAGCTACATATAGTTATCACTGGTCATGTGTCTTACACTACCCAGCAATCACTATCACTAAACCAACAATGATAAAACAAAAGCTAATACTGGCATGATAAATTCAAAATTTGACAGATCCAACCATTAAATCCCCCTGTAAATTGTCAGCCTTGTGGTCCATCTTCTGCATAATATCGGATTCTATAAACAGCAAGTTTGTCTGTTTCTGCCTCTCGATACGTTCAGAACAGTACCAGAGTAACACTGTTTGACCTGTAGCCTGATCTGTGCACCACTCATGCTTGATGCGTCTACCTACAAACTTTGTGTTAGTCTTTTCTTGCTCCTGCAGGTGGATGCTGTACTTGGCCCTGCTACTGGGTCTGTTAGATCTTTCCATGTCAGAAAAGTTGCAAGCATGTTTGCATTCTATAAAAGGTCTAATAGTTTTTGCATAAAATAACAATTATAAGATTGTTTTCTGCATTACTCATTCCCTTCTAAATTTTCCTGTGCTAGTAAAATAAATTCCATTGACGTTTTTTCTCTAGCATTTTTCTTTTTTATTTTTTTTTTATTTTATTTGTTTATTTTTAGGAGGAGGATTCATTTCATTTCAAGGAGCAAAATATTTTTATCTGTCTACAATTTATCCTTTGCAATCAGTTTTGAAGATAATAATTCTAATTGATATTTAGTGTGCTTGCTATAATCAATTAACCCTTTCAAAAAATATCTAAATTATTAATTCAATGATCTTGGGAAGGATGTGCATAGGGAGGTGTTCAGGGATAGCCCAGTCTTGATAATATATACCATATATTACATCAAATGAATGTTTAATGTTAACTAGTGGAACAATGATGGATGAGATGCAGTATTACAGGATTTTAAATAATGTAAAAACATGATAACTGATAGCTGATAACACATTTAGGCTTAATTCAATACTATGTTGACGAATCATGATCATATGCTAGTACATTTGTATGTGAATTTTTTTAAAAAATATTATTAATCTATTACTATTTTACCTGTGGCTTGTCCAGATGTTGAAGCAATCAGTTGTGGTATCTGCAGTGACTTTCTAACTGCTTTGACCAGTGTCAGGACATACTGGAAGCACAAAATAAAAAAAATTATGGTCAGATGAATATATCTTCCTTGATTATCACATTATAGACATATTTCATTGTTGTTCAGGAATACCTCATCCATTATTTATAAATATTTAATAAATCATTGTGTATCTATTTACAATGCATTTTGTTCTTCCTACCCAACTGGTATAGACCATTTCACGATAAAAGCGTTCCTGTTAATCTCACCTGCGCACTGAAAGAAGAAGTTTCGTATTCAACACAAATCATACCCACTGAAGTTCAGGGCAAAATTAGTCTTTAATCGGGTACTACTTGTCATGGGTAATGACATGTTTTGAGCACGAATCTAGTTAATACCACTAGGAAGTGTTTGTGTGCAGGTGAAATTAATAGGAACGCAATTATCGTGTAAGGGTCTGTTAAACAAATTTTGTAATATTATGTAGAATTTAAAAATTCCAGTGTTTTCTCTGATCAACGAAATTTAAACCACCATGAAATTTCACATCAATTATATCTAGTTGTAGTAATAAGTTTCTTCATAACTATCTTTTTATTTTAACAAAATTGAATTTCAACAAATTTATCTAAATATTTTTAAAATAATAAACAATTTTAAACGAATGAAATTTTCTTACTTTACAGTATTACAATTTCATATACTTCTTATAAACTTCATTTCACTTTTTTTGGTCAACACAAATGCGTATGTTCCCATTCTCTTTCATAACTGGAAACATGGTAGCACACCAGTGAGTTGGTTTTTTCACTTTAGTTATAATTCATATATATATATATATATATATATATATATATATATATATATATATATATATATATATATATATATATATATATATATATATATATATATATATATATATATATATATATATATATATATATATATATATCATTAACAATACCACAGTTTTACAAAAACATCTTTTTTGCATTGCATGTATTTAGAATCCTGGATTAAGTTTGAAAAAAAATATATATTTATCTATCAATGGCATAAAAGTCAAATCTATAGGGTACAGGTTTGGAAAGTTTTCTATACATAGAAGGCTGAATAAATTTTCCTTTTCCCTGAGGGAGATTTCCTGCATAGAAAATATTCCGGGGGAGGTTTTTTATATGACACTGGAATTATATATTTCAAGATGAAGTACTGATCTTTCCTTTTTACCTGCAATACAAACATTAATACTGACTTCTACTTCCACTTTTTTATCATGTAATATTGATAATAAATATTTTTAACCTTTATATTTTACAAACTAAATAATCGGCAGTCTTTAGAAATTCCGACTTGCTTTATGAAACTATTGTAAACGTTGTCGGTGAATGGCCGTAAAACTAATCGGTAATGGTCAAGTTTTTAACCTATTATGAATGATTCCAAGGTTCTTTGCTCCACCACAAAAAACTGGGTGTAATAAAATTTAATGTATTAAATGTCAAAGTTTTCATTTTTACAGCCTAAGAACAATAACTTGCATGAATCTTCCTTTTTAGCTACCAGACACATGCCATCTATTTGTTTTTGTTTTAAGTTTAAGCGTCACAAATCTATAACTGTAGTTTTTAATGTTTGATGTGATCACCAAATACAAAGTGTCGAAAAAGATCACTGTCTTATTCTTGGTTGCTCTGTATGTTTGTTATTAATTTTATTATTTTTTATCATTTTCGGTAAAAGGAGTATTTAATTCACAAAATGTATTTGTATGATAACACTCTGTTTTTTAAAAAATCAATGTCATTCCGGGTTATTGAAATTACTAATACCAACGTATAAATCTTCAGGATGTCCAGAATACAATATACAAATCTGGTGAATATTGGACAAACACTGTCCAACTATTCAAAATATTTTCCTAAAGATAAGTGTAAAGTCATCTCCATACAGTATTACCTTAATTTCAATATGCCTTTTTATTTATTTTCAAAGATAAGACTTGAAAGCAAAACAAAATATTGCAGAAGCATTACACCCCTGTCTAATTCCTTTGTGCATGTTACAAGAACCTGAGAAATGATATACAGATTACCCGTGCCACTAATCATTATATATATATATTTAAAACAAAACCAAAGTTATAGTTTTACTATAAAACAAATACTTAAGACGATTGTTTCTGTCAATAAGACTTTATCAGTTGAGCTCAGATTTTGATATAATAATTTCAATGTGTACTTGCAAAAGAAATGTGGTATCAACCAAGGCCCACTAATAAATCTATATGTATTGATGATATCATTTTCTTTCACAGAATGCGTCTCTTGAAGAATACAATAGCAGTATCATTAAACCAGGTGTATGTTTTTCACAAGTATTTAGACCCCGACGATTAGAGAATTTATATATATATTTACATATAATGGCTACATTTTATCAAAAGACAGGGAAAATAAATTTTAAATATATTGAAAATTATTTATTACAAACGTTTTATTTTACAGTATTCTGTTTGTGACATGCGAACTAGCATTTGTATTTAAGCAATGATCGTGTCATACTCTTCAAAAACAATTCAGAAGTACGTTACACCTGGCCGGAATGACCTCACGGTATTCACAATACGGCTCCTATCAAGCCTTGATCCCCAGTAACAATCATATCTCCGCGAAGACACAATCTTTGTTGGATTTCACGTGTCCCACTGAATCTCCTGCACTGCTGAAGTTTTGCATAAATGTAAAATAGAAATTTAACCCTAATAGAAAAAGATGAAAGTTTTGCACAGTACATTTTCTCGTGTGCCGAGTCACTGGTCGGATGGCATTGCTTTCCTCAACTGTTGTTTCCATTCCCATAATAGATTCTGCCCTATTAATTTTGTCGCAGTACATAGCTCTTATATACTGAAATGCTAGTTCCGCTGCATTGAAAGTTCGAAACTTTGGTTATTAGAAAAAGATAACTATCCTTTGAAGACCATGTCTTTCAGCAACTTGTCTGAATTTCCATGGAAATGACTGTTTTCCATTATTTTAAACATATGCATCAGAATTCATTTAGACGTTTCTTAATCAGATGGTTTAAGGTGGTGTATTTGATTGATAACATAAATTATTAGATACCAAAATATAAGTATTAAACATGTCCAGGATTTATATTGAACTTTGAGTTTTGATATCCATTGGTACTTCTTCATTAAAGTTTGGGGGACATTAGATTGCATTACATTTGGGACAGGCTCAAGGCGATTTTATTCTAATTTTTCAAATTGCGTTACAATCATTCTAACGCATCTGAAGCAAATGAAATAGCGTTGTGGTGTAGCAAAACTGAACGTATGACTAATTCAAATGACTTTCCTTTATGATAGACCAAGTAATGAATAATAAATGTTGAACATGAGTATTTTCAACGATAAACAAGGTAGAGTGATCCATCTCACTTTCAACCAGGAAAGTTGGTTCCGGTGAAATTTTGCAAAGCATTTGTAAACATTTATGAGTTTCATCTTTAGTCCCACGCCCTCCAGATCCGATCCGCGTCTTCGTTCCAGTAAAGCATTAAGTAAAATGTTTGTTTGCCTTTCGGTTCAAATAAGATTTTAAAAAGCCAAACTTTTTTACAAAACAATGGCTTTTTAAAAAGACTGTCTCCCCGTCGGAACTCTATATAACGCAAAATAAGAAATATATCGATTGTACTTCATTAATGCACTTTGATTTTTTAAAAACTGGTCCAATTCTAACGCAATTTGAAAATTCTTTTTCCAAATCACACCAATATTATCCAGAATTTAACGCGACTTGTATTATTTTTTTCAAAATGCATATTTTTAACAACGTCTTGTATATGCATACAGATAGTTCCAAAGTAACTGTTTAAATTCTATATTTCTCATTACACGGTGAAATAAAACTCCAATTATCAAAAGCATAAGTTAATTCCAAAATAACAAAACAGAATTAACTTTACTTAGCAATATATGGAAAGTTTCTTTTGATGTTTGTTATTTATTAATGAAGTTTATAAATGAAGTCAATGAACCAGTAAATAACATAATTAGATGCTTCAATGAAATTCTGTTGTAACACTACATCGTTGTAACATTTAACAACCACATAAATGTCAAATCAAACGACAAAGTTTTGCTGCTCCAAAAACAGTAGAAAATCATCGTTGATGTAGAACTTATTCATGTATCAAACGGTTATATATCCAGATTCTTTACGTTAAAATCAAAGCCACAAAATCAACACTTTGAGACAGTAATCATTGTTGAAATACAATCAGGTTCTCGGTAGATAAAGGAAACGACGTGAAAACATTGGGTGTGGACATATTAGAAATGTCGACGGAAAGTTCTAAAGTAACTGTTTATATATTTATATCTATCATGACATGGTTAAACAAAGGGTCAACGTGTACAACATTAATGCGCCATTTTGTACTAGATGGTTACATTCCAGGGGAACAGCCAATAACTGAATCTAAATTGACTATGGTCAACTGCACCATCGCTTGCCACAGCAATATCCAATGCCGTGCTTTATTCTACAACACAGTATCTACACGTTGTCGGCAATACAGGAAGTTCGATTATACAAAAGCCAGAAAAGAGGAAAACTCATTATGTTATACAAAATGTAAGTATTGACACCTTGACCAGAGACCATAAACAAGGAAAATTCTGAGACAGATTTTATTCTCAAAAGCTAAGAATTTACTTATCTGAGTAAAGTGGATCAAAAAACGTCTTTAGATTTTTTCAACTGACATAAGATTGTCAAGGGGCAATGTAAATATCGTCCAGGACATATGTCCCGATTCACTTAACTTCGATGTTTGAACATTATTCTTACCATAGTCTATGATTAATTATTTAATAACCAACCAAGAGGAATAAAACGCTTTAAAAATCAAGTAGGCAGCTCGTTTAGTGGTATAAAAAGAGGAATAGATATATATTTTTAAAAAACATAATAGCGTCTTGTTAAATGCCAATAAATGAAAGAAGTCAATAATTTATATATATAATATGTATTATGTATATAATAAAATATATTCAAGATACAAGTTCATTAGATAAGATAAATGACTCGGAACATACACTGGGGCACATATACCGGACTAAATTTACACCGTCCCTGTTGTTATGTAAACAAACGTCGTAGGGCCAAAACAAGCCAACGGAGAAATAAGTGTTGGCCTCCTAAACATATTTTGCTCATATAACACGTTGTTTTCGAAAGGCAAGGGGTTAACCATGTCCTGAAATACTCTAGGGCGACTCTGACATTTTATTGATCTCGAGGCGAACATAGGGGGCAGCCATTTTCGCTGTTAAGATTTACTTAGTCAGCTATATGCCGTACTTAAAGGTCCATGGCCAGCTAATATTGAACATGAAACATCGTAAAACATTCTCCGATTCACACATTATACAGTTTATAGACATGCTGATCAAAATAGTGCACATATCATACACTGCAATCAATCAGAAAATGGTAAAAATAACGTAATACAAACACCCCTAATTAGCGATCGCACGTGTACCGTTCACTGCTGTTAAATCGATACGTAAAGCATGCCAAACATGAATATACGTCAAATTATGGGAAGTATTTTATCGAAAACTGCAATAATTCATTTTCTAAATAACAAAATTGTATTTCTGTACATACACTTTTATCACTTTCAAGTTAAACAGATAAAAAACAAAAGAATGTATTAGTATTCTCCGACCAGTTTGAGACTCCACGATTGAACAGAAGTTTTTTATAAATAGTCTTGACTGATTGAGTTTGCTCAGGGGAAATTCAAATAAGGGTGGCAAATTATTAATTTGTTTTCAGCTTCATTTCCTTCCTCAAAGCATTTCAACGCTCTATGTTTGTTCCTAAAACTACAGTACAATTTCGTTATCAGTTCTATCTCTCTTCTTTTTCTGTATTTTGTATTTTGTTTATTTCTACCTGTATGGGAGCGTGTTTGCGTCTTTGTGAAATGTTGGTAAACTCGGACCCATCTCATTTGTGCCCATCTCATCTCGAATCCTCTTTGGCTAGGTCATGCCTACGGTTGACTGACTCGTAACCAAAGCAACTGGAAGAGTCGTACCCATCGTTTTACTAATTTGTACACAATAACGTAGGAATTATGGTTACACCGATGACTTAGTTCTCAAGCACATAGAAAAACTACCTGGTCTCGATCATTTTTCTACGTAGGAATCATGATTACCTGTTACGCTTTTTCGGTTTGTTCCATTCCGTACAGTTTTGTCTGAATAGTTAGTGCTCATATCATGTGAATTCAACAGAATGTCGGGCAAGATCCCTCCCGGTTTCGTTGACATTGACAACAACATTCAATTATATTGTGTCAGAGTTCTTCTCCTGGGATTTAATTGTTGATAGATGTTGGAATCCTTTCTTGTAACGACTACAAAATCCGTCACTTCCTTGTAGGCTGCTTTTCACATCTGGCATCTAGCACTACATGGTATCTAGATTCTAGGTCATATATGTAAGATAAAATGTTTAACAGGAACTTCTCTAAAGTTGCATACTATTATGACAAACGGTCTATTGACCCATACTAGTTGGACAAATTATCCGTTTTCCAGATAACTTTTTACGGATCTAAAAACTAGAAAAATCACCCAGGATTTTCTACCACAGAAAAATAACCCAAGTATATTTTCAAAATAGAAAAAAAAAATATTCAAAAATTAATAATGACCATGTAGTTTCATGTGCCCGAAATCACTCGTGCATATTTTTTTATTATTCATGAAGCCTCACCCAGTCCGAGTAAATGGTGCTCGCGCATTGTCAGCTAATCAGATAAAGGCTATTAAACAATTACAGAATTGTATTAGATAAACCGACATCGCGATAACTTCCGTTGCCTATAACAACTACAGTAATTGGATAAATTGAACACACTTACTCCTTTATAAATATTCATTAGGTACGAGTGTTTCGGGTACATGAAACCACGGGTAGGCAAGTGCGATTCCAAACCGTGGTTTTAGGACTATGGGGGCGCCCATCTATATGTACATCAATGCACATTCGGGGGTTCTAAATTTCTTTGCTTCCGAAACCATAATCAAAAGCAACCATTCGCATTTGTTCTTCGTGTTGCGAAAAATATTATAAGCATAATACCAAAGCTGCAATGCCCAAAACGATCCCTTCTAGAAATTTGACTTTATATTTTAAGCTTTAATTCAAAACAGATTTTCTAAAGGGAAACTAGTATCGCAAAATAATAAATCTAAATGCATAGCCAAATCCATCAAAGGATGACTACTGTAACAATATGACTGTATTAATTTTTTTAAGAATTTGGAATTTAAATGGTGTTATTAGTTCGAAATATTACTTTAGTATCAGATAATCAACTGGTACCAAAATACCAGGCACTAGGTGTATGTACAAACCCTCGGGGACTCAAACGGTCCACTAGCAGTTCAACAACTTAGTTGAAAGCGATGTTATGTCTACCTTTTCACCGAGCTTGACCTTTTTCACCGAACTTGACCTTTTCACCCAACTCGAATCCTGGCAGAGGACGCTGAATCCTTCCAAACATCTGGGCCTATCCTAACTTTAGAGATTGTGTTTTTCTGTTAGCTTATCGAAAAATGCAACAAAATGAGACATGTTAGCACTCTAGACGTTGGGGCGTTTACGAGTTTTGGGGTAAAAACCATAGAAAATTAACAAAAATAGCCCGGAATTGGAGAACCTCAATCCTTCATTTATGGTCTGTTTCCAATGAAAGTATGGTTTGTATGGTAGATATTTTCAATGAGAAGTATTGATTCATTTTATAAGCATTATTCATCAAATCTGGTGTTTTGGGGTAAAAAATAAATTTTTAAACAGAAATCGTGAAAATGTATTACATCATAGATAAAGATTTGGTGTTTTCCAATTTTGAGCGATTTTTGTAATTGTTCTAAGGTTTTTACTCATATATACATATATATATATATATATATATATATATATATATATATATATATATATATATATATATATATATATATATATATATATATTCCCGCTAGGGTCGTTTCGAATTATATGGGAAAGTTTGCCAGTTAAGTTGCAGATGGTCGGTGGTCTTTACCCGGGGTTTCTCCCCCACCAATAAAAACTGGACGTCATCATATGACTGAAAGATTGTTGAGTATGGCGTAAAACAAAAAATCAAATCAAAATCAATTATGTATATATATATATATATTCGTATCACTGAAACTGGTGTATTTTGCATGACCCTACGTAAAAGGTAATGTAAAAATGTTGCAACTGTCAAGATTCGATATATTCCATCTGGATCGAAAGAAAATAAGTTACATTATTTAGATATTTGTTTCGTTATATTTTATTAACCAAGGCATCATTACTAAAATATATTCATTTTATATTGGACTAGATATTGCCAATATTGCACAAGGAAAACCAACTCAACAATCAACAACATATCCTGGAGGATGGGAATCAGGAAATGCAGTTGATGGTAAGATGATAACTTCACCGGACAGTCCCGAACTGGCGTCTGCTACTAATGAAGGTGACTTTCACCCATGGTGGTTTGTTGACCTATTGGAAAACTACAGGATTGTGAAGGTCAATTTATTGACAAGAAGTAATCCATTTGGTAAGCAGATACACGATTCTATAAAACTAAGGAAAAAAAAGTGTATGTGTGTGTTTGTGTTTGTGTGCGTGCGTGTGTGTGTGTGTGTATGTGTGTATGTGTGTGTGTGTGTGTGTGTGTGTGTGTGTGTGAAAGTCTGAACATATTTTGTTTTGCATTTTGGATTAGGTTTGATTTGATTCTGATTAGTGCTTTTCGCCACAATTTTTAATGGTGGAGGAGAGAACCTAAGCATAATGTACCTGGGAATAGGCCAGAATTGAGGGACGTCATGGTTTAAAGCGCGATGCTCTAACCACTCTACCACGGAGGTCAATACGACCTCGGTCGGTACTGTGGTATTCAATGAATTACCATGTTCATAATGTTATAATTAAAGTATTATATTGTGCTATTACAGGATACAGACTGATGGATGTGGACATATCAGTCGGCAATAATAATTCATCCTTTGATACTTTCTGTACAAACTTTTACGGTCCGGCTACGGATAGTCAATTTATAACATTACAATGCGAACCACACGTAAAGGGACGATTTGTGAAGGTTTCAAAACCGCGTCTGCATAGCGAACACGCACGTGAAAATGACATTCATTACTATTTGTTGTCTTTATGTGAGGTCCAAGTAACTGTGGTTGAAAACTAAATCAGGCTCACAGATAATCCTTAATGGTGATCGTTTTAATTCTACCAAAATGTCATAGGAAATACTTCAGAATGATCAAAAAGTGGAACAATTGATCTAACGTTCAATATATTAAGGTTTTAATTTTGAACCCATTGTACTAATGTTAGTAGTTTAAATATGTACATGTGTATTCATATAGATTTATAAATTATTTTCGTTTTGTTTGATCGTTGATTATGTTTCAGTTTTATATGATATATAAACAGTGATATAATATGTGTAATATAATTTACTGATTTTCAAGATAATCTACGTGATGTATATTTATATGTGTATTTTATGGTTAATACTGTTTTGTATAGAAAAATAAAATATCTGGGACTTTTTTTCGTTTTCTCAAGTAATCATTGTTAATAAAAATACACTCAATAACTTTCAATTTTATTTTACTTGTTTTAATTTTCTCCCTCTGTATTAAAATCATTTCTATAATGCCTCTCATTTTCTCATTCCCCTCACGGTTAAAACTAATTATCCCAATTTGTTAACACTTTCAAAGAATTTGATACCATTTGGATATCAGTTTATTAGATTTTCAGATAATTCGTTATTAGTGTCTGTCTATTAAATTTGTACATGGACATCCTAAAGGGATGCTTTACTCCTCCATGGCACCTGATCCCATCTCCTGTTGACCGGTCATATTCGCCGTTAGTCCACAGTCAAATCCAAGTGAAAAAGATGAGGAAATGTAAATGACGACCGTCTCCCAATATTTATGGATTGCCATTAAGTTTCCAGTTGTTTACTGAAATATAACCAATGCTGAGACAAATTGCACTTTTTGTATTGTGCTCTACAATCCTTATAATTTGATAAAAAGCTAAAAGTAACATTTAAATTCAATTTTAGAATTTAATATCGATGTTTAAGAAATACAAGACAAAAACACTCATGATGATTTGAAAAATATATTGATCAGTTGCAAAAACTTAGATTATAGCGAAGTAACTGGCGCCTAGATAATTACTTAAGGTATCCATTGTATAAATGGTTATATTATATTTGGATTTTTCCATCATGATCTTGGTAAATTCCAGGAAAAAGTAAGATTCATCTAATAATCGTCCAAATGAGATTTATTTTTATAGGATGTATCCTGTTGAGGTAGAGATCATGCGCCATACGCTGGGCTAAGAAGAAGATGTCGAACTTAATACTCTTTCAGAGTGGATTTAGTCGATCAGTAATGTTCTTAAACGAAGAATTCGACGACTTAAACATTCTGTCAACATAAAACACAATTCAATTTTTCGTGACCCTGGTGTTGTCAAAGAACTTTCCCGTCTCCATGAAATTTTTTATCGTTCCTGCTGATAAAGCATCTAACAATTTCACATTTGTCTGCAGGCGATACTACTTCAGCATCCTACAAGAGGAACTTGGACTCAACACACTTCCTAGAAACCCTACATACTCTCTAACCGATTTCTCTACCTCTAAAATATTAGATTATGATAAATCCGTTCTCACTTCGTTTGGAATACCCAAAAGTGACACGGAGCTTGAATTACCATATATTTATTTGTTTCCGAAGAAGCACAAAAATCCCTATAAACACCGATTCATTGAGGGTCAGCTTAGTGCTCCACCAAGCCTTTATCTATTTTCCTCACCAAACTTCTTACACATATTAAACAAGGTCTTCAGAAGTACTGTACAACGGTCTACTCAAGAAGCGGGGTCCATCAGATGTGGATCTTAAAGAATTCAATAGAATCGTTGGAACATTTAAAATCTCCATTAAAATCTCCAAATTTCAGACATATTATAAGCATCAAGTCTTTTGATTTTCCGACCCTTTATACGACAATTCCTCATCAAAAACTCAAACAGATTAACATCTATTTTACAAAACTCTTTTGTATACAAAAATGGAAATCGCAGATATAAATATTTAGTGTTAGGTCATAAAGAACCTTATTTTGTGAAGGAACACTCTGATTCAGATAACAAGTACACTGAAGACGATATTATCAAGATACTAGGGTTTCTGGTAGACAAAATCTTCGTAGTTTTTGCTGGAAAAAAGCAGATTGTCGGCATTCCAATGGGTACCAATTGTGCACCTCTCTTGGCTGACATCTTTTTGTATTCATATGAAGCGGAATTTATACACTATCTGCTCTCCAAAGGAAAGTTAGCATCTCGGTTCAATTTTACTAACAGGTATATCGACGATGTTCTGTCCATGAATAATTCAGAATTTCAGAATTACCTCGACCAGATGTATCCTGTTGAGCTAGAGATCAATGAGACGACAGAGAGCAACATATCCGCTTCTTACCTAGATTTACTCCTTCGAATGGAAAGCATGGTCAACTTCACACATCCCTTTATGACAATTTCCGTATCACGAACTTCCTGTTTCAAAGTAGTAATATTCCATCTTCTCCTGCCTATAGCGTTTTCATTTCACAAATTATACGTTATGCCAGAACATGCTCTTCTTATGAATGGTTTATTTTTAGAGCAAAACGACTAACCAATAAATTACTTATACAAGGTTGCTTTGTTGAACGCTCGGAGTCGTCGTTTAAGAAGTTATATGTTAGATATCCCTCAGGTGTCTTAAATAAGTTAAATGTTTTAGGAGAAAGCTATGTATTACTAATGTTATAATTTTACAAAAAAGATATTAACACAAATCCTGTCAGTAAGACTTCATCAGTTGAGCTTAAATTTGATATAAATGTATATTGTTAGGCTTTCGGGGAATTTAGAAATTAAATGGTGCTATCTATGCGAAATAAGTTTAGTATACCGAAATACCAGGTACTTGGTTTATTTATACCTTCGGGGACGACTCAAATGGTCCACAATCAGTGGCAACGACTCAGTGGTTATAAATATCATTAACAATATCAAACGTATAGTTTTACAACAAGAGATCAACATAATGCTAAAGACGACCATTTCTGCCAGAAATCTTCATTACATGAGCTCGAATTTGATATAAATATATATTCCCGAAAGACAAAGTGGATCAATCAAGGCAAATGATAAACCTAAATCCCAAAATCAATCTAAGAGAATCACTATTACATATGACTGATTTAATAATATTTTGGTTTAAATGGGCTTCAGTAATTAGAAAATTATTATTTTCTAAATTTGATTTAGGGAAACAATAATTTGTCAAACATGAAAAATGTATCCAATAAAATTTAATGTCCTCCAAAGGGAAGTATCAGTATGTTAAAAAACAGTAAAACACTCAAATTTCACAAATTGGTCGAAAATTTGTAAACTTTGAGAGTTTTACTGTTTTTTAGCATTGAGAAAATATAGTTTTACATCAATATTGCAAATATAACTGAAAAACTAATATCATGCGTCAATATTTACCATCTATTGAAACTAGGTCTATATAACCATTATCAAAATGGTCATCATCTCATAACTGCCAGTGGCCGTTCCAGAACGGTTGCGCATTATGTATGGAAATCTTAATTCCAAATTTAGAAAAAAATGAAAAGAAAGAAAAACGCAAGAAATGAATAAATTTAATCGTTGAATTGCTATCAGCTGGCATTCATGGCTTTTCAACACTAAATTAGACTTAATAAATATCTATCATACGATATATAAGAAACATGTGAAAGGCCATTTCACTTATGTTTGCCTTTTAAATCTTTTTTTTTTTCTTTTTTTTTTTTTGGCTTTTTGCTTGCTTTGATTGTTATTATTTTATTATTTTTATTTCTGTCTACATTCGTGAATTTCTGACTATATTTCATTATATTGACAAGGGTATATATCTTTCCTCTGTTTTCTAACCTAAAGCCTTAGGTCAAACGTAATCTACAACGTCCGAGTTGTTTTCAGTTAGTTTTATACGATACGACGAACTCTGCCACATCATATTTTATTTCATATTTAAACCGGTGATATTGTATTAAAATCAACATCGTGTTTCATCTAATATAATACTACATCACAAATCTGCAGGCATTATTTTCATCTCTTATCTATTGTTGTCATGCTACGTCTCAAAACTGCAGTCATTGTTTTAGTTATTATCGTACTGCTTATGCCCCTAATGTTTGTTATGGGCTATTCATTGTCAGTTATGTTTGTACCCCTTCATTTTTGCGTGTATTGAGTGCACCCCTATATACGTCTGCATGCTTCATGACTACCCTTTCTCATTCAAATTGTTTTTATTGTATATATAAAACATCTCAGATACCAAAGTATAAATCTTTAGAATGTCCAGGACACAGATAAAAATCCGGCAAAAATGGACAAACACGGACCTCTGGAAACCAAAAGGTGGGATCAGGTGCCATGGAGGAGTAAGCATCCCCTATCGACCGATCTCACCAACCGTAAGTCCACAGTCAAGTCCAAATGAAATACGTGAAAAACGAATCCTCGTCACAACTGGTAAGAGGTCTTAACAACAGCCAACAAAAAGGCAACTCAACATTTAACCCAGTGAATTAGAGTAATCGCGAACAAGACTATTATACCGACCGTAAAATTTGCGGAACTTTTACATAAAACGCGGTTTTCGATATCCATGTGACAATAATTTGTCAGCGAGTAGTTTACATTTGTATATGAAATGTTCATATGTTGAACACGAACTGGCATTTCATTTGTGAATTATAATCTCCATCTGCGGGTGACTGTGGGATATATCGTATTGACATATGAATGAAAATTGTCATTATTAATTTTATCAAATATTATGTTGTTGCTAATCAACAACCAAGGTTGTTTTATTTATTTAATATCGATGTATATCAAAGGAAATGGATAATACATAAGTACTTAAATGTACTTGTTTTCCAAATCCTATCTACTTTAATTTATAAACGATATATATCTGTAGCAATTCTGTTTACCAAATAAAGTTTAAAGTAAATCATCATAAATTCACAATAACGATAATTTAACGCAAAAACAAACTTTTGAACTTACTGCATAGTATCCAGCAATAAAAGAATATCTTCAAATGTGTTAATTATAAATGATGTCACTGAAAATAGTGAAAGTCAATTATCATATGCCTCGTTAAGACTGTTTTGTAGTAATTATTCATGCATCAAACGGTTATATATCCAGATTCTTTACGTTAAAATCAAAGCCACAAAATCAACACTCTGAGACGGTAATGATTATTGAAATACAATCAGGTTCTCGGTAGATAAAGGAAACGACGTGAAAATATTGGGTGTAGACATATTAGAAATGTCGACGGAAAGTTCTAAAGTAACTGTTTATATATTCATATCTATCATGACATGGTTAAACAAAGGGTCAACGTGTACAACATTAATGCGACTTCTTGTACTAGATGATAACATTCCAGGGGAACAGCCACTTTCTGAATCCAAATTGACTATGGTCAACTGCACCATCGCTTGTCACAACAATATCCAATGCCGTGCTTTATTCTACAACACAGTATCTACACGTTGTCGGCTATACAAGAAGTTCGATTATACAAAAGTCAGAAAAGAGGAAAACTCATTATGTTATGCAAAATGTAAGTATTGGCAGTAGAGCGAATTTCATTTTTGATACTGATTTTTTTAAACATTTAAATGCATTGTTTACTTCTCTGTCTGTTTTTTGTGGCTCTGGTGTGGATTGGTTGTAGCATCGCCGCATCAGTAACGACGAAGCATCCGAAATTTCCGCATGCAAAAGGCAGTTTCCGCATCGTTTACGGGACCGTTACGCAACTGATTCCGCACTGTCTCCCTGGTTTTCACAAAACTTTCGTAAACGTTGCGGATTTATTCCCGGAATGATTCCGCAATCTTGTCGATAAAACAAGACTTTTGATTGGTTGATTTAAACACAAGTGTTTGTCTTATGCTACATATGCATTTTAATCGATAAAACACTGTTTTATGGTATTTTGATTCCTATCTATTATATGTTATAAAGAACCAGTTTTTAACATAAGGTAACAAATATTTTTGCATTAAATACCTAAACATAAAACTTCCCGTTTCAAGACATTATGAAAACAATAATAAAACAATTTTGTACATAGTTTGTTTATGCAAATGAATAATAATGATAATGATAAAATAAAGAAATAAAAGAGCCATTATGTTACATGTTATTAAACATGAGATCAAATAAATGTAAAATTGATTCTGTTGACAATCTAATTCTGCTTAGAATCCCATCATCATTATATGTGTCTAGAGGATCTATTCAGTCTTTAAATACTCTTTCTTTACTTAAATCATCAGCCCCAGCAAAATGGTCAGTTTAATAACATTGCGGCAAAATTCAAATTTGATGATTACGTGTAATTTAAGAAATTTATATTCTACTTTTATTTTCGTTTTTTCCATGGACTAGAAAACATACATATTCTTGGAAGTTCGATAGAAATTTATTTTCCTTCCTGTTGGTATCAGCGGTATGTAATTATTTCTCTTTACATCGCTGTATTCTTGTAGCTGCCGATATCAATATGATAAATGGCAATGTAATACTTGGTCATGTTTGTTTCCCTGTCCAGGATATTGTAGACAAGT
Source organism: Atrina japonica (assembly GCA_030159075.1). NCBI lineage: Eukaryota > Metazoa > Mollusca > Bivalvia > Pterioida > Pinnidae > Atrina > Atrina japonica. The sequence continues at coordinate 565,830 of BROG01000267.1, read as the reverse complement.
GGAACACCAATCAATAGCTCTGGAACACTGTCCTGGACAATATCTAACGTACAAGCCGACGTCGAAAACATGGCGGGAGTTAGAAAAAGTCGTTGATGGCAACTGCAGTAGTTTTTATAAATGCCCCTGCAGCATTAATATCGCAGCTATCCAAAGGTTGATACACAAATGTGCTAGACAAAAAGTTAAATTACAAATTGTTCTGGCAATTTAACCATAAACTTACGGGAATTTTGTAAAATTTATCGTCATCATTGAAATAACTAGTTCCTGTCCTTGTGCATTCAATCACAACATGTTCTGCGATTGTGCCGGAATAGTACTCTCGCAGTGAATCAAGCGCACCCTGCTACAAAACCAAGGCAGTCTCAATTACATTACCAACTTATTATGCGAACACCATTGTTGAAAGAAATCTAAGGTTTATCTTCCTTTAAATGAAACCTGCAATAAGCGATTTGCGTCTGCTATCTTTCCTTTATTGAGGCAACACAACTTACCTTCAATTTGTTTTGGAATAGATATTACCAATATTGCACTTGGAAAACCGACTGATCAATCATCAACATATTCTGTCGGATGGGAATCAAAGCGTGCAGTTGATGGGGTGATGGAAACGTCCCCGCTCCCCACGTATGCTTGCACTTCAACTAATCTTGGTGACTATTATCATGGTGGATTGTTGACTTATTGGATACGTACAGAATTGTGACAGTATATTTATTGAACAGAGCTGAAAACTGTGGTAAGTCAAAACACACATAATATATGAATTTCAATAGCCGATAAAGAAAGACAATACACACAGAGGATTATGAAGGTCATTTTCTTAACAGTTGCTAAATATAATAGTAGGTCTATACACTACAGGTCAACACATTCAAAAGACCTGGGGATTATAGTAAGTCTATACACTACAGGTCAACGTATTGGTTAGTGTTGAGGATTATAGTAGGTCTATACACAACAGGTCAACGTAGGTCTGTATACTACAGATCAACATATTGACAGAGCTGTGGATTATACTAAGTCTATACACTATATATCAACGTATTTTCAAGAGCTGAGGAGTATAGTAGGTCCATACACTACAGGTTAACGTAGGCCTATACACTATAGGTCAACGTATTAACAAGATCGGAGAATTACAGTAGGCTTTTAAACTACAGGCCAACGTATTAACAAGATCAGAGTATTACAGTAGGTCTATACACTACATGTCAACGTTATTGACAAGATCAGAGTATTACAGTAGACCTTTAGACTACAGGTCAACGTATTAACAAGATCAGAGTATTACAGTAGGTCTATACACTACATGTCAACGTTATTGACAAGATCGGAGTATTACAGTAGACCTTTAGACTACAGGTCAACGTATTAACAAGATCAGAGTATTACAGTAGGTCCATACACTACCGGTCAACGTATTGACAAGATCAGTGTATTACAGTAGACCTTTAAACTACAGGCCAACGTATTAACAAGATCAGAGTATAACAGTAGGTCTATACACTACAGGTCAACGTATTAACAAGATCAGAGTATTACAGTAGGCTTTTAAACTACAGGTCAACGTATTAACAAGATCAAAGTATAACAGTAGGTCTATACACTATAGGTCAACGTATTGACAAAAACGTAATAATAAGTGCTTAGGATTACGGTAGGTAATGGTAAGTGCTGAAGATCATGATTAGACAATACGTTACAAGTTAAACATACACTACAGGTAAACGTAGGTCTATATATTACAGGTCAACATATTGAGTTGAGGACTATAGTTGGACAACACACTGTGGTAAGTGCCGAGAATTATAGTAGGTCTATACACTAGAGGTCAACGTAGGTCTGTACACTACAGTCAATGTGTTGATAAGTGCTGAGGATTATAAAAGGTCTATACACTACAGGTCAACGAGTTGGAAAGTTCTGAAGGTCATGGTAAGACTAAAAGGTACCGGTTAACATAATGACAAGAGTTGAGGATTATAGTTGGACTATACCCTGTGGTAAGTGTAGATGATTATAAGTAGGTCTATACACTACAGGTCAACGTAAAGGTGAGTGCCGAATGTTATGGTCAGCCTATACCCTATGGTATATATATATATATATATATATATATATATATATATATATATATATATATATATATATATATATATATATATATATATATATATATATATATATATATATATATATATAGTGACAATATATCCAGATCAGAAAAAATTAATTACTGGTATAACTCATTTTCATAACAAAGATATCGTCAGTCCAAAGAATTCATTCAAATATATTTGCTAATTTCTATTCTATCCGTAGAAGCCAAACAAATTCTATTTATGCGGATTTTATGTTTAGAGTTGTTTGTAATGTTAACATTCCTTTCCCATTCGATAAGCTTTCAATATCATTGAAATCGATTTGTCGAGTAGGAAACACTTATGTGATAATCATCATGTGGATTAGAATAGATTATATTTAACATCCACTATGAAACTGGTAAAAATGATGTTTTTGTATGTTTTGCAGCTATTATACTTCACGCAAAGAAGTTTCTACTATTTCGAGAATTTAGCGATGGCTTGAGAATATTTCAATTCATTAATGATCCCCATGATTTGCTTACGGGGAGGGAGCTCTGAATACTGAACCAATACTAGCGTGTGTTGATTAGTTAGACGAGGAATACATAATACATCATACCGATTGTTATTTACCCATGAGGCAATGTAGTTTTTAACATTGATGTAGTTGTTCCTTAACAAACGTTGCAGCTGTTCCCCTTTGATGAACCCTAAAAAGCCGCTTTTTGCGTTCTTTGCCAAGATATATCGATTGTTTGTCTCAAAATCTTACAATTACAATAAGGTTTTGCTGATACAGTAAATATTTTCATCGACCCATTTTGGCGGGGAAATATTTACATGGGTTAGCTGACCTGGCCGTGACTTTCAGGGTATAAAACTTTTTTATCCCAAAATATTTTTCAATTCATTGCATTATTGTGTAAAAAACATTCACTAGTTGACAACAAAGATTTATATTGAAGACGTTGCTTTGCGACTTCCTGATACAAACTGTACATAACCCATGCGATAAATGTCAAAATTCCTGATACTGATGTCAGCTATACATATACAATGCAAGGAATGTCGGATTCTTGATATAAAGTATACATAACCAATACAAGAAATGTAAGATTCTTGATATAAACTATGCATATCCAATGCAAGAAATGTCTTATTCTTGTTGTATCATAGACGTCGTCTGTTCATGTATCTTATTGCGGAAGATGATAAAATATCATTGACACGCATGACCGAGTCATGTTCTGTCTAATAGTTAATATCAATATAAAAGTAAACGTAACAGTAATATGTTTACCACATTTCAATTAAATATAATAAATGTCATTATGTGCACATAAAAAGTTTTTCACATTTATCCTTGGAAACACTTCACTGGAAATGGAAACACTCTAATAGGTAAACTCCTCTCGACCACTCCGTTTGTTATTGCCGTAGTACGACCAATTTCAGCATTGTAATTGAAAACCCCATGACTGTGAAAGTGATACCAAACAAAAATCGTGCGACGTGTATTGTCTAGGGAATAGTGAGCAGACACGGCCCAAAACCGGCTTTATATAGACAGGATAAAAATAAACTCAACAACTTTGGTGATACCAAATCAACCTATGAAATTACACTGACCATTGTGGGGCTACCATCGGGATATCTACCCGAGAGGTTCACCACAGGAAATCAATTGCATATAAACAAAACCATGTAAAACAACTAATTGTACATATTTTAAAATACTAAATCAGATTGTGACATTCATGATTTGATATTACAGGACATAGATTTATGGATGTCGATGTAGTGGTAGGACGAACTTCTGAGTACTTTGATATGTTTTGTGTGAACTATTACGGACCGGGAGCTGATGGTGCGCTCATAACGCTACGATGTGAACCACACATACTAGGAAGATTTTTAAAAATAATGAAACCTCGAATGCCTAGCCCACATACTTGGGACGTCCACAACTATATTTTGACATTGTGCCAAGTTAAGATCACCGTGGTTGAAAACTAACGCTACATTGATTTAATTTTCAAGGATTTTGTGACAAATATCTGACTTTAATTTTACTATTTTTTTCTGGGATTATTCGAATATATATTTAATGTCAATATCATCGAGATTCTGCGTATGATCACGATTAATCAAGCTGCAAAAGATGATGAATTTGACAAAACCGGAGTCGGTGCACGTGAATTTGACAAAACTGGAGTCGGTGACCCCATAGAAATATACCAGGGTCATTGTTCTGTGTAAACACCCGGAAAACTTGTAGAAAATATATCCATAAGTGTTGAAAAATGGCTTGGTGTCCTGGTCATTTTTCTACGAATTTAGAAAAGTGCACAAGGAAGGGAATATGAACGATGAGAGATTTTGAAAAATATATATCACGTGAAATTTCAGGGTATGTAATCATGTGATGGATTAGTGATTGAGATCTTCGATTGATGATCACAGCCTTGTTTCTACTAGAAGGTGCTCGAATCTCGCTCTAGCAGTTTAGCGAGAGAAAGCTGCCAGGAAATTTCTGCATATCATCTATTGTCTCAGGACGAGTTAAATTACCTGGTCACGCGATAATGTCTAAGACTGTTTTTCGTTATGTCAATATACCGACATCAAGGTTTGTAAATATAAATAACTATGACCAATTCAATGAAATGTTTGTTTTTAAGGTTTTAACATAAACTTTAGCGATTCGTTGAGTATTATTGGATTTAAAAACAATAAAAGTTTTGAATTGTATCTTTTAATTAAAAATTAATAAAAACCGTCTTGATTGAGTTGTTGATGTCATTGATTTCTGTTTGGCACTATGGTGTGACAGTGTTGTCAAGGGATGGAACAGTGATTGAGCTGAAGGCGTGTATGTAATTTCGAAATGTACATTGTTTATGCACAATCAACTCCGACATACACTTTACGGTAACACCAAAATCGGAACGAGGATTCTTGCCATTTTTGCACTTTGAACTTGTTAGTATGATATTGGGTCAAGTTCGTGACACACCCTTGAATCACGGACAACAATTGTATGGAATGATATTCCCTTACAATTTATGGTGATGAAGTTGACCCGGACAAGATTGACTCAAATTCGGACAAATATGGTGATTCTCATATACAATGTACCTCCAAACTTAACGGAAGGTATCATCAGTGGACTAAATACTAGCAACATGTGGTGAATAAACATTCAGCATAAACACGAGTCTATTTTTATCCTTTTGGAACTAGAGCTGCAGCGGATCCTAGTCCTTTTTCATTTACAAACCTTATGCTCCGTTCAATGATCCTGTCAAGTTTGGTTAAAATTGATCAAACTCATTCTTGAAAAGTTGGAAATGTCTAAAAACTCTAACTTAATTCTATAAGACCTTGAGATATGACCCCATGACATTGAGATTTTGTCATAATAATTCTTTATTTAATTTCTAACAACTTTTTCATACATATTTTTATACAAATATAAAGTCTCAAAGTATAAATCTACAGGATGTCCATGATACATATACAAATCTTGGTCATATTGGACAACACGGACCTCTGAAAATCCAGTACACCGGTCAGCCCTGCCGTGAATTCACAGTCTAATTCAAATGAAATAAATGAAGAATGAGTATTCGTTATAATTGGTACGTCTCAACAACCGGTATCGAACAGGAAGATCAATACGTCATTTAGTGAAACAGTCATCGTCAAACAGATTTTGTCGATAAAACAGTTTTAAACTGTACCCTGTGTCATTTGAAGCTCTTCCTAGTGATTTGTCTATGAAAGGATATTGTTTTCATTTGCAAAATAGGGATGCTTCATCCAAATTTGCAACTGTCCTTTAGATTCTTGGGGAGAAGTTGTAAAGGTTTAAAAGTTAACATCACACGACAACAGAAAGAAAGATTTTGGTTTAAGTGATCTAAAATGTCAATTAGTTTAGAGTTAATGAGCCATTTATATAAAACATTACGTAATTTGAAGCGGTCACATAAGGCTCGTTTATAAGCATATTTTGTTTCCATTCGCAAACTCTGTAAATATAGTATTTGACTTAATAATCATGCAAACAAAATTGAAAGGAATCTGATCACCGATATCAAGATTTTTGAGTTTTGACTCCTTTTGGGTTCCAGTCCATTTTCATTTGCAAACATTATGCGGGTTGACATGGGATACGTCCTGCCAATTTTGTTACAGTTGAGTTAATAAGCCACTGTTTTAGAAGAAGTTGGAAATGTGGTTTTTTTTAAATTACGAAAAAAAATATATTTTTATGCGGATTTCAGTACCTATGACCTTGATCGTTGATCTCATGTCCTTTTAACTGACCATAACTTGTTTTCGTTCGCAAACTTTGTGGAGATTGACCTGACAAAATTTGAAAGAAATCTGATCACGAGTTCATGTATGGCAGATTTTTAAATATGTATTTGTTTTTGGTCCTTTAAGCCTTTTGGGAGGTGGGCAACGGGTCCTCAGCGCCCAGATCATAATAAGGCCTTGTACATTGTATATGCATGATATCCGTGTTCATGTTTATTTCCCTTAATATATATAGGGAGTCATTTTACAGAAAGGTTGACGGTGGTAATTCTTTTAGAACTAAGACCTCTATATTAGAACATTGATCCCGGGTAGCATTTCTATGGCGGGTCAAATTTTGAAGTTGAATCTGACGCATATTTCGTGTTTTCACTATAATCATTTGTTAAAGATGTATATTCCCCATCATATCATGAAACGGTCGAAAATATTCTTCCAAATACTGACGTCCATAAAGTTCATACCAGTTTGATAACTTTTGTAGGCAACTAACACGTGATAACGACTTTTTGTTGATACCATCAATCACTGGAAAATATGTGACCGATTTCTTCACGCACGAAATGCATTAAAGTTTGCAAATAAAAACTGCGAAATACTGATATCTTACACAATTCCTGATATCATTGTGACGGCAACTTATCTGTGTATGGAATGTTCATATTTTGAACGTGCCAAGATTCTCTGCGAGAAAAGCGTGTTTTTTGCTGTTTGGAATTTTCATATTTTAAACATGCCCAGATTATCTGTGAGAAAAGCGTGTTATTGCTGAAGTAAAAGCTAGCGGTGGCTCTTAATTTGACATTTAGATATATCGACGACGTTTTGTCAGTTAATAATTACAATCTGCATACATATGTCAATGCGGTATATCCCAACGAACTAGAAATTATAGGCACAACAGAATCAATGACACACGTTTTCTAAATGGCATTTTCATTTACTATAGATACAGAGAGAAAGTTAACTAGAGGCTATACGACAAACACATAGATTTCAGCTTTCCCATCGTAAATTTTCCACGTGTAAGTAGTAATATCCTGCAATCGACGGCATATGCTGTTTATATCTCATAAATGATCCGATATGCCAATGCATTTTCAACATATGAACAGTTCATATACGGAGGGAAACTACTTACTGATAAATTATTTACACAGGGATACCGCAAATCTCTTTTGTTGTCAACGTTCCGCAAATATTACGGTCTTGTATACTTGTAGTTTGTTCATTTCTCTAGTGAAATGTTCCGGGTTCAGTCCAAAGTACCAGGTCAAACTGTGGTGTAGTTAGTCAAAAATTAGGAACTAAATTAATTAATTATTAATATATATAAGATTTATTTTGATACATAGAAATGCCAATGAAAACTACATATACATAGCAGTAAATTACTAGTGATAGTACGAGGTCAAATCCATGTAGGTCTTAGATAATTACATATCTAACTATGCAAATTTGTGCAATAATTATGGCTGACTGATCTTCGGTTAATTTGTCGTTTCCGAGATTCTGCGACTGACCACTCTCTGTCATGTGACTTTTATCACCACGTGACAAAATATAAGGCATATTTTGGACAAAATTGCGCATACCTACAGTAGTCCTCGTATCGGCTGATAAATGATAATCAGCATTGATACAAAAGGTTCCTACAAGAAATATAATTTATAAACATTCTCCAATACTGTAGAGTTGTTGGCTAGGTGTATACCCCTGATTTGACTCAAAGTTTACATCGGTGTCAGTGACGGCGTATCAAGCACTTAAATACGTTTCAGTTGAAGGTTCATATTTTCATTGGGAAATTCGTTTAAATGAATTGTCATCCATCCACGGATATTTATCCGACTTATTTTTCTCTGTGGAATCCTAATTTAAATCATGGCACCATATATCAGCACATATCGGCAGTCTATTTATTGAACAGAGTTAATTGCTATGGTAAGATTATGTACGCAAATGATCTTGTAGTGCTGGAGAATATGGTAGGTGTATACACTACAGGACTGCGAAGGTGAAATTTACTGAGCGGATGGCTGTGGTATACTTGTGATACAGTGAAGGTCAGAAGTTCTAACGGTGAAAGTAAGACAATAAGCGAACTGGATTGTGAAGGTGATGAAGGGGAAAGTAAGTAAAGAGAGAGAGAGAGAGAGAGAGAGAGAGAGAGAGAGAGAGAGAGAGAGAGAGAGAGAGAGAGAGAGAGAGAGAGAGAGAGAGAGAGAGAGAGAGAGAGAGAGAGAGAGTGTGTGTGTGTGAGTGTGTGTGTCATAATGTAATTATAGTAAACTATTGTGATATTACAGGTAACAGACTAATGGAAGTGGACGTATGGGTTGCCCACAATACTTCATCCTTTGATATTTTCTGTGCGAACTTTTATGGTCCGGCTACTACTGGTCAACTTGTAACATTAGGATGTGCCACACGTAATAGGACGATTTGTGAAAGTTATGAAACCTCGTAGGCTTAGCCTACCCACATCTGACACACTTTTTCATTTATTGACACTTTCTGAGTTTCAAGTCACCGTGGTTGGGAGCTAAATCGTAGGTCACATTCGATGGTAATCGTATAAAATTTAAAAATGACATGTAATCGAAGAAAACGAATAGAAATTAACAGTTGTTGATATTTTTGGAAGAGAATATGATCAGATACCCCCTCAAAGTGTTATCATTCTATCATGCGATGGAACTCTCAATAATAATCGAAAATTCAAACCTTTGGTGTAAAGTGTTGGCATAGATGATTACCACGACAACACGCAAATGCGCAACAACATTTGAGATTTAATGTTATTAAAGGATTAAAATGATTAATATTGTGTTATACTGCCACAATTCGCTCAGCCAATATTTGACATTATAAAAGGGTTTGGCGATAGGTTGAGGGAAACCTCGAATGAAATTATAGGGGAAATTGTGAAAAGTGAACTGTCATAAATTGTGGCGTTAAGCGAGGTGGCAAATGGAACTGGGTATTATAAAGAGGTTTTACTGTATCCGAATATCAGAACGTTATCAATACGTCTACCGAATTTGTCTCCTGACAAGTTTACATTGTGGTGGTCATCTAAAGCGCATGCAACGCACTACTACAGACTTCAATTGCATTTCATTTGAATTTGACTGTGGTCCTTGTTTTCCAGTGTTCATCAGATTTGTATTCTGGACATCTGAAGATTTAAACTTTGGTATCTGTGACACAGACGGGAAATTGACAACTAAGCTTTACGCGACTATTTTGGCTATCCCATCGTACATTTTCCACATTTAAGTAGTAACATCCCACAGTCACCCGCATATGGAGTTTATATTTCACAAATGATACGATATGCCAGGGCGTGTTCAACATATGAACATTTCATATACAAATGTAAACTACTCACTGATAAATTATTGACACAGGGATATCGAAAACCGCGTTTTATGTCAACGTTCCGTAAATTTTACGGTCGATATGATAGACTTGTTTGCGATTACTTTGTTTCACTGGGTGAAATGTTGAATTGCCTTTTCGATGGCGATTGTTGAGGCGTCTGTACTAATTGTGCCGAGGATTCATTCCTGACATATTTCATTTGGACTTGACTGTGTGACCGGTCGTAGGGGATGCTTACTCCTCCATTGCACCTGATCCCACCTCTTGGTTTCCACAGGTCCGTATCTGTCCATTTTTGCCGGACTTGTATCTGTGTCCTGGACATCCTAAAGATTTATACTTTGGTATCTGAGATGTTTTATATACTATTATGTTACGATCATCACAGATTAATGGTAAACATAGTTTCACGCAGATATATTAAACCCGACAAAGAAAACACTGTTTAAATGTGTTAATTTATAGATTACTGAATAAGTCACTGCACCATGGACCAGTGAAATACAATATCAAACACAATAATAATATGCCTCATGAAATTTATTTAACTACCTCAAAAAGAAAAGTAAAAGAGATAAAAACTCTCTTACGTTATTATCATTCTGTTGTTACACGGTTATGTAATGCCTAAAAGAGATATCCAAATTTGTATGGTAAAATCAAAGTTACAAAGTCATGAGACGTGTAAACATTTTAACAAGTGTTCCAATGGGCCTTGCCGTTCAACAGAGCAAACCATAATTAGTTCCAATGAGCATTGACCTGACAATAACTGTCCTATTGGCTTCTTTTTAGATTTTTGCATGCCGAACATTTTTGCTTTATTCACCTTCTCTCAATCAGTTATACTTTAACATGTACACCCTTCAAAATATTAAAGCTGTAATTCTAAAACTGTAAGAGGAGTTAGCCCGACAATACCCTATCCCTATAAGCAACTAGTATGAAAAAATGCCCAAATACTGTCATTTTAACAATAAAATAACTGGGAAAATAACTCCCAGAAGGGTCGACCTGACCATTTCGGTAGATCTTTGCGAGTTGAACATTTTGCTACTTTCACGTTCTCTTTATCTACTAAACTTTTTGAGATAAAGGCCAAAAAGTATCCAAAACATGGAAAATCTACTTAAAAGGGGAAATAACAACCATAAGGGTCGACCTTACAATTACCACTAACAGAGAAAAATTGGTAGATTTTTGAAAGACGTATATTATAGGATAACATTTTTCAGCTTTAATAATACTGGAGATTAAATAATAAATCTCTGCTGACTCATTCGTTCTATATTTATCCATGGCATAGTTGGTCCAAGCCCCTTATCATGCACAAACTCAACGAGACTTGGGTATTCTTCAAGTCAGGTTTGATTCAAATTGGCTGATTGGTTCTTGCGAAGTAGTCAAAAATGTCTCAAATTTAACCCCAAAAAATAATATTTTCGGTTTACTTGGGTGTCTGTGACCTTGACCTTGAAATTTTGTCAACTTTCTCATATATCTTTCTATACAAAAATTTAGTGAAAGACCCCTAATGGCCTGTCTATGGATTTATGGATCTTTGTAGATATTGACTTAACAATCATGCATTCAAAATTTGATAGTTATCAGATTATTGGCTTATGAAAGAAGATTTTCAAAGATGTAGAAAGTGCTGAACATTTATGCTTCTTTCACTTTCTCTCTACCTCCTATACTTTTCAAGTTAATGTCCAAAAACAACCAAAAACACATAAAACACATAAAAGGGAAAATAACTTCCATAGGGGTTCAACTAACAATTTTGTCGCTGTAGACTTTTGGTAGAGCTTTGCATGCTGAGCACTTTTGCTTCCTTATGTTTATCTCTATCTATAACAGCTTTCAAGATGATGACAAAAAACTAACCAAAACAAGTAAATTCCACTTTAAAGGGAAATTAACTCCCAAAAAGGTCAACTTGATAGTTTTGACAGTGTAGATTTTTAGTAGATCTTTGCATGCTGAACATTTTTGCTTCATTCATTTTCTGTATCTAATATAATCATGATAATTGCAAAAAAATCCACTTGAAAGGACAGTGCATCCCATCAGGGTCGACATGATAATTTTGACCCTGTAGACGTTTTGGTAGATCTTTGCTTGCTGAACATTTTTCTTCTTTCCCTTCTCTGTTATAATTTTCATGATAATGTCCGAAAACAACCAAGAGCATGCAAACTTGACATAAAAGGGGTAATAACTCATATCAGGGTCGACCTGACAATTTTGGCCTTGTAGACTTTTTAGTAGATCTTTGCATGCCGAGCAATTTTGTTTTCCCCGTTTCTATCTATCTATTATCATTTTTAAAATTATGTCCCAAAAAGATAAAAACATTCAGATTTCACATAAAAGGGAAAATAACTCCCATAGGGTCAACCTGACAATTTTGGCCTTATTGACTTTTTGGTAGATCTTTGCATGCTGAACATTTTTGCTTCTTTCACTTTTTCAAAAGAATGGCAAAAAAAGACCGATAAGGCGCCTATAGTGAAAAAAGAACAAATTTTGGTACATCTTTCACAAATTGTCTTCTCGTAGACATGATGACCAAATAATTAGAGTTCTATCAAATTTGTTATGTAAACTTGATAAGTCAATATCTATATAGTATGAATCTGAAACTAAATATGTTCATAAACAAGCCACAAAGGAACACTTTATATGACATAGAATATTCTATACAAATGTTTTATTAAAAAATATTGACTTTTTGTCAACAAAATATATGAGGAAAATGTTAGGAACTATATAAGGATCATTGTTGATGTCAAACAAACGCACCGCTTACTTTGAAGTTTTGGGTCATTAGATTCCTTATTTATTTCTGTATACATGAATACACACACACACAAAGAGAGAGAGAGAGAGAGAGAGAGAGAGAGAGAGAGAGAGAGAGAGAGAGAGAGAGAGAGAGAGAGAGAGAGAGAGAGAGAGAGAGAGAGAGAGAGAGAGATGTTTTCGGCAATTTTGCTCATTTCAACATCTGAGACTCGCAAAATGGAAAATTCAAAAACTCGTAAAATAAATGTGATATGAATGGAAACTCGTGACAGATCCCATATGTGAGAGAGAGAGAGAGAGAGAGAGAGAGAGAGAGAGAGAGAGAGAGAGAGAGAGAGAGAGAGAGAGAGAGAGAGAGAGAGAGAGAGAGAGAGAGAGAGATTGGTGTTAGTGTATGAATTGTGACATTATGATTTGTTTTTTTACATATGTTAGACCTAAATTGATTAGAAATTTGTAAAATCTCTTTAATTTCTTTTTTGAACTTTGGAGATGGAATCTTTGGATTTTTGTAAAAGATCTTTTTGTTTATCCATAAAGTTTCGGATGATAGAACCCTTTGTCTCTAGAAACCATGGGGATATACCCTTAGTTAACCACAAATTGGAGATTTCGGCATTTTTTATGAATAAGATTTTCATGCATTAAATGTATTAAATGTGAACTGACAAATCTTTATTTAAAATAGAAATGTCTTTAACTGATATTTCAATGATTCAAATAAAAAAGGAAATAATTTTATAACACTTTTTGTTGTTTATCAAAAGCTCTGTCATGTGTGCATAAAATTTATCCTCCTATTTTTCTTTACAAACAAGGCTACCGAGAATAATACCGACATGTGCGTTTTGTTATACACTTTAAACCTCTTTCAACACCTCTTTCTTAATAGACATTAGATAACATCTGTAAAATCATACTGATAAATGCATTTCTTTGTACACAAATGGTGTGTGCGTTATATCAACATGTGTGATGGTGCTTGGTTAATTACCTGTGACATTTGATAGTTGTCATAGGGTATATCATCAACTCAATCTACTAGAACAATTGTTTATTATCTAACATCATAATAAAATAGCCATAAGCATTGTACTTTAGGTCATGCAGTTATTGGAACAAAACTTAAAATAAGTTGACCTGATTAGCTTTTAACCTGATAAGGAACGTCTTGCGTTTTTTATTGCTGTTCAATATTCATTTTATCTACACAGAATTTAACGCACTTGTTCTTTATCAGAGTATTCCATCAAGTAACAAAGTATTATGTCTTAAATTTCAATGGACAATCATACTGCTGAGAAGCTGAAAAATCATCCACGCTAATTTAGTTTCACCCTTTGATTTTTTATCTAAAACAATGCAATTTTGTAAGAACAAAACCCATCATTAAGAAGTATTGGTTAAATAAATCGTTTTGTTTTGTGAGTTCCTTAGATAAAACTGTAGGTATTTTTAAAATACGCAGTGTTATAAATGTAGTAGTAAGTTGGCAAACTGCTCATGAAAAGAATGCATGATTGTTTTACTCTTGGTAGTGTGGATAATAGTTACACTCAAAATCTCCTAAAGCTAATGTAAGTGCAAAAAGGCATTGGTATATAAAATATTCAATGTTGACAAAATACTGTAGGTCCACACTTAACAAATATTTAAGTCAGTTTTGTCGATCGGATACATAGCCACACCCTACTCAACTGCACATGAAATAATATAAAAATCTCAGATACAAAAGTTTTAATCTTCATGATATCCAGGAAATATTATATTCAAATATGGTAAAGATTGGATAAACACGGGCCTCTGGAAATCAAAAGGTGGGATCTGGTGCCATGAAGCAGTAAGCATCATTAGTGACCGGTCACATCCGGCGTGAGTCCACAGTTAAATCCAAACGATATAAATGAGGAACGAGTCCTCGTCACACTTGGTACAGACGTTCCAATCACTGCGATCCAACATGCAACTCATCATTTCGTAAAGTGAAACAGAGTAATTATATGTGAAATGGCAAGATGGAAGTTATACATAGACTGTAAATATTTATATTGAACTCCGTGGTCTAGTGAAAGGATGTTCGACTCCAGAACAGGTTGTTTCTTGTTTGAACAAGATCAAACAGAAGACTTTAAATGCAATGTATGGAGTGATGCTTTGCTAAGCTTTGTATAATAAAGAAATAGTAATAAATATCCGAAACGCCTTGGTCTTGTTAGCAATATACAGAACAACGGTCTCAACATGACTAACATTTGCAAATTGCAGACGGGATGGGACCAGGTGTCCAGAATAAGAAAATTACTGTATCGTATAAGTGATAGAAATGTATACTTTCTCCAATATTCACCAAACTTTGTATGTTGCTAATATCAACAAGATATAGGACGACTTCAATGATATTTGCCCAATTCTGGGACTTCAAGTCTTGAGAATTTCTGAACTCTCAGTGCAAATCGTTTCCCAAACACATCCACTTAAACATTCTTAAGAAGTTAGTTGGACTCAGCATACTTCCTGGAAACCCTACATACACTCACATCGATTTCTCTGCCTCTGAAGTATAATCATTAATCCGTTCTCCCTTCGTTTGAAAAACTGAAAAGTGACGCGGAGAATTGCCATACATTTATTGAATTCCGAAGATGCACAAAAATCATATTAACGCCGATTCATTGCGGGGGTCATCTAAGTGCTTCACCACGCCTTTACCTGTTTTAAGCAGATGTGGATCCAAAAGAATAAGAATTTTTGGAACATTTAAAGTCTCCAATTTTCAAATTTAATTTTTAGACCCTTTACACAACAATTGCTAACCAGAAACTATAAAATAATTAACATCTATTATACAAAACTCCTTTACATAAATAATGGAAATCACAGATATAAATGTTAGGTCACAAAGAACCTTATTTTGTGAAAGAACACTCAAATTCAAATAACAAGTACACTGAAGACGATTTTATTAAGATGCTTTGGTTCCTAGTAGATTACATATTCGTGGTTTTTGCGGGAAAGATATTCCAACAAATTGCCAGCATTCCAGTGGGTACCAATTATGCCTTCTCTTCGCTGACATCTTTTTTGTATTCATATGAAGCGGAATTTATACAGTTTCTCTACTCTCCAAAAGAAATAAACAGTTAAAAATTGTGACGATCTAGCCTCTAATGCTTTATGCACACACACACACACACACACACACACACACACACACACACACACACACACACACACACATATATATATATATATATATATATATATATATATATATATATATATATATATATATATATAAATTTATTTATTTATATTAATAAGTCTTTAACTAAGGAAATTGATATATGTAATATATTAGTAACTAATAAAAATGTATCCCTCATAAAAAGGTGACATTACTACAGAATTGAAATATCAAATTGTCAATTTTCAGGATGTTCTGGATACAAATCTGCTGAACATTGAACAAACCCGGACTTCTAGAAACAAAGAAGTGGGACCAGTTGCCAAGGAGGAGTAAGCGTATTGGTTTGGTTCAAGTTTTTTTCACTGGATTTTGATATATCCGCGTGCTAGCTACATTTCCTCTTGATGGAGCTCGAACTACGAAAATGGTCTTAAAATATTCCAACCGACATTCCAATCTTTATCATAGAGATGTCAATAGATATTGCTTAGTTATGTTTTCATCATGCTAGAAATCTTTACATATCAATACACAGCTACAAAACAACGCATTAATCCGTTAATCCGGTGTACGACTTTCATCGGAGAACATGTGACCGCGATATACAGAATATATAAATGGTAGTTCCATAAACAGTATACAAACATGACCATTATTGACCAATCACACGTCACAAGAATCAAATATATGTCAAACACGTTCCAGTCATAAATGTCAAAAATCAGTTAAATACGCATCAGTCACAGGTGTCAGAAAGCAGTCAAATACGCGTCCATCACTGGTGTCAAATATCAACCAAACACTTCTTCTTCAAAAGTGTCAAAAACAGTCACACGTGTCCATCACAGGTGTCAAATATCAGTCAAACACACCTTCTTCACAGGTGTCAAATATCATTCAAACATGCGTCCGTCACAGGTGTCAAATATCAGTCAAACACGCATCAGTTGCATGTGTCAAAAACTGTCAAACACGCGTCCATCACAAGTGTCAAATATCAGTCAAACACGCCTTCTTCATAGGTGTCAAACATCAGTTAAACACGATCAGTCATGGGTGTCAAAAACAGTCAAACACGCGTCCATCAGAGGTGTCAAATATTAGTCATACACGCCTTCTTCACAGATGTCAAATATCAGTCAAACATGCGTCCGTCACAGGTGTCAAATATCAGTCAAACACGCGTCCATCAAAGTGTCAAATATCAGTCAAACACGCGTCCATCACAGGTGTCAAATATCCGTAAAACACGCCCTATTCAGATGTGTCAAATATCAGTCAAACATACGTCCGTCACAGGTGTCAAAAAACAGTCAAACACGCGTCAGTCACAGGTGTCAAAAAACGGTCAAACACGCGTCAGTCACAGGTGTCAAAAAACAGTCAAACACGCGTCAGTCACAGGTGTCAAATATAAGTCAAACATGCGTCCATCACAGGTGTCAAAAATCAGTCAAACACGCGGCCGTCACAGGTGTCAAAACAGTAAAACATATGTCCGTCACAGGTGTCAAAATCAGTCAAACATGCGTCCCAGGTATCAAATATCGGTCAAACACGCGTCACAGGTGGGGTCAAGTGCTTTTGGAAGAGACCATACACTGCCTACTTCATACATACCTGCCATAAGCCCATCATCAATCAAAACAATTTAGGAAACATTCCTCGTAACACTCGTTATAGATAGTACTATCAAGTAGGTAACTGCAAATGTCACTTAGTAAAACTTGGTAACTGCAACCAAAGTCATTATACCGACAGTGAGTTTGCAAAATGTTGGCAGGGGTAAAAACTAACCAGTCACATTTGGTTAGACGATATTACTGTTACTGTGGAACTATGTCCTTTTGATGTTTTAGCTATGAAATCTATCATTTTATTTTTTTGAAAAGGTTGTTGATCTTTATGCTTAATTTGACAAAACCGTTAGTACCAGTATCGTTTGAATTAAATATTATTAATTAAAGAATGATAAAATCGAAGTGTCATGTTAATTGATTTATTTGTCTTAACGTGTTGATATTAAACAAGAGGGTATCTGGATGTTCATCTGTGTATTATCCTTTTTATCGCTTGTTATGTTTCTATATTTTTTGACCTCTTTTTCAAAATTACGACGAAAATGTGCCTCATAAGAAGTCATCATTTACAGCGGTTTATCTACAAACATACACTTCGTCGGGAAGATCTAATACCAGAGGTTATCCGTAAAGATACCTGTTTTTCTATAATTTCAACTGTATTTGAAATGATTACCCATCGTGGAATCATCTGTTCCATTCTCGTCATATATGTGACTGGTGAGTTTTTAATATTTACGTACAATAATTAAAATAATTACTGATTATGAAAACAAAATATGTGGAATATGAATATTCATTTTATCATATATTTATTTTGCTTAGTTCATTTTACCATTTTATATTTTGCGTATTTATTCATTCATATTTATAATTAATTGATCTATTAATCTATTTATTCATATATATATATATATATATATATATATATATATATATATATATATATATATATATATATATATAATTTTATCTATCTATATCTTTTATATATATATATATATATATATATATATATATATATATATATATATATATATAAGGAGAGAGAGAGAGAGAGAGAGAGAGAGAGAGAGAGAGAGAGAGAGAGAGAGAGATCCAAAGTAACTCCTTTGTATAATTTTAAATTAATTTTTGTATATACACTTTAAAATTATGTACTTACATGTATTTATTTATTGTCTATTGTGGGTTTTTTTTTCGTGCGGACAAGAATTTTCAAGTAAATGAAGACGTAACCAGATATAGATGAAGCGACACAAATTTTGACCTATGGAATGAACGATAACATAGTTAAAAGAAAAAAAAGCGTTTGAAAAATATATTGAGGTTTAGGGTTTTTTCTGTTTTGATTAGTTTATCAAAAATTAAAAATTGAATCATAAATATATACATTGTACAAATCTTTTAAGCTTGATAATAATTCAGTATGTATCGGTACGAATAGCGGAAATCTTAAATCATTTTATATTATTTGTGAAGATTCCAATGGAATGGAAGTGAAAAAAAAATTGTTCAATCAATGACTTAACTAATTGGTACTTCTTCATTATTACTAATCAAGTGTTGTTTTACACCTGTTTTGTTTTTTGTAAACTCTTTTTACACCAACTTATACCATACAAAGGGAGATATAATTTCGGTTAATATTTGCTCTATTCGCGGTGTTAATAAGCAGTAAATATAAATCAAATGTATAGATTTTGATCATGTATATCAAATATATTACAGTTCTTTGCAGGATATAATTTTATTTTTATCTTACTCCCGATCCGTGAATTCCAGAAACCGCAATCTTGTTACGAGAGAAAAAAACACGAAAATTACAACACGTCAGAACAAAACCCTATCCAGGATAGAGAGGTTATAGGTGAAATTCCACAGATGATATTGACTAATTTAATTGTCCTATCTTACATCAACTATTGCGATACGGCAAAGTTTACAGTGTCACGTTAAGGGCTAATACGTTTCATATACAAAGAGTTAAAAAAAAATATGTTACCATGCCTTCTATCAACAGTTCTGTAATACCTGCTGTCAGTTCTAAGATTTATATCACATTTCTGAGATGCCGCTGCTAGTGATGAATATCGAACAAGAGTCTCCGGAAAGACATATGCTACCAACAGAAGTAGAATTTTTTGTGCATATGAAATCTATAATTTGTATTTAATTTATTCAAGACATGTGTATTCTACATAATCGGAATTATTAGCAACAAACACATTTGTTGTTTCCCCTGAGACAAAATTGTCTAAATACCTGCCCGACGTGTTCACCTGAAATTCGTGTATCGTTTGGGCTTATTTTAAGTTTACAATTAAACTAAAGCATATAATGCACCAAAACTGGAAATAAACACACCTTCTTATATTTTTTCTTTAAATCATAATGGTTTAAGATATTGAAAAAAAATGTAAAATGTTGTTGTCCGAGGCTGTTTCTTGACAATTATATCATTCATAAAACAAATTAATGAAATAATACATTGCTGATTTTCACTAAATTGTCAGTGTATTAGAAATTTGCCATATATTGAATTTTTATTCTAATTATAGTATATTTTTAAAATTTTTTTAAACTTTTCTAGTTTTGTCCACGGGGTTCAATTTCTTCTTGTTACCACTGCATTTATTTCACTTTCTGAAATACTTGAAATACCTAGATTTACTTACCGATAATGTATTTAATCAGCATCATATCTTGAATCCATTACATCGCATGAAAAGTTTTAGGCGCGGTAACACTGAAAAAATCTTAGCCCATCCAAGATAAGAATTTATAACAGTTTTTCCTGTGACAGTATTTTCAAGTACTTTTTTTAGATTTTAGTTAATACCATTTGTTGCATTGGATGGACTTACACTTAACGAAAATAATGAAAGAAGTGTCGAGTAATTCTTTTCTGCTAGTTCCCTCCATGTTTCCAGCTCGAAAGTAACAGGAAAGCTATAATTGGTAACAGGATTGAAATTATTGCTAAATTCCCCATATAAATTTTAATTTAATTTCTGTTTAAAATAGTAATACAATCATATTTTTAAAAAAAATGAATCAATGAGTAAAGTTTTATGTTTTTATTTATTAATTTCTAGAAAAGATGTTAAACCCCATTTAGATGGTGACAAAAAAGAGCTCTGCATCGTTACAAAGACGGTATAAAAGACAGTTTTACTACTGTTACACATGATATTCCCACTGCTCTGCTTTGAAATTAAAATATCATTATAAGTATCAAAAGAATTAATATAAAGAACACATTGAAGATAGCAAAAAGTAGAAATTTGACTTGTTGGAAATGAATAAAATAACAACAAAGAAATCCTAAAATTCAATATAGCAGGTGGTAACGACGTGTAACTTTATAAACTAAGCCTGTTCAGACCATATATTACCTGGAAACACAGTTTAGATTTGTTCACACAATGTTTCATCTACAAGCAGCCCACGTTTGTTCACAACATATCATACCTACAAGACAAGGTTTGTTCACACCTGTGTTGTCTACAAGATAAGTTCACGGCGTGTTACCTTATAAACTAAGTTTGTTCACACTATATATTATCAACAAAAACACTTAAGATTAATAACGTTTATTCACAACATGTGTTACCTACAAGATAAGGTTTTTTCACATCTGCGTTATCTACAAGATAAGTTCACGATGTGGTATCTCTTAAATTAAGCTTGTTCACACCATATATTGCATACAAAAACAGTTAAGATTTGTTGACACATAATTCCATCTACAAGATCACGTTTGTTCACAACATGTGTTACCTACAAGATGAGGTTTGTTCACATCTGTGTTATCTACAAGATCAGAATTGTTCAAGTATCCGTATAATATCAAAACATTTACGTCACGATTGTATGACTGCTATAATTCTTAATAATAAATAAAATACAATACATGTAGATGTAAATTTGATTTAGACAATTCATATTAATTTTATATATATTCTGTTACTCCGAAAGATATGAATATTGACAATTATTTTCTGAATGATTCAAAGTATTTCAAAAGACTTACTCGCCCCCTATTGTGCAGTTGATTGAAATATATATCAGGGCCCATTGCAATTCACATCATGAACATTTTTGCAGTTAATTATGCATTGCACCAACCATTCTCCTATAAATGATTGCTTTATCATTTAATCTAGACCATAATTTATTTCTATCAGTGCAGTAAGAATGGCGACATGCCTTCTATCAACACTATTTTAGTATGCGACGTGTGAAATACATCAATTATCGATATCAAGCTCTATCAGTTTTGGGGTACAAAACACAAAAATCTAATTATAAACTAGACTCCGTATTCTGTCTACAGATTTTAATCAATAACATTGACTTTAATTTGGCTGTTTGTCAATTATGTCTGTATAAGTTGTCATCAAGATTAAATCTTATATCACGCAAAATTGTATAATCAAACACGACTCGTCTTATCCTTATTCATCTGATTCTGAGCATAAACAAGATTGTTTGTGATTACAATGACCCCATATGTGACGAAATATGTACATATAACGTAATAACGAAATTGAAGCTCAAAATGATCACAAACTTAATCTGAAATTATATAAAATATACGTATGACAAACATGATTACATTATATGTTAAATGTCAGTTTCTTAAAGGTAGTCATTATAATACTGTAAACCCACTGAATAACGACCATCTTCATTCCTCGAATAATGTATCGTCGTATTGAAACACATCGCAAGCTACATATTAATTGATAGTGAATTGGTTGTAATCGGCAGCCGGTAGTAATAGGCAGCCGTAGTAATAAGCAGCTGGTAGTAATAGGCAGCTGGTAGTTATAGGCAGCCGGAAGTAATAGGCAGTTGGAAGTTATTGGCAGCCGGTAGTTATAGGCAACTGCTAGTAACATGAGATGCTTCCTCCTCCATGACACCTAATCCCATCTCTGGATTTCCAGAGTTCCGTGTTTGTCCAATATCACCAGATTTGTATATATGTATATTGGGCATCAAATAATGAAGTCTATTTGACAGAAACGATCGTTTTTAGCATTATAACTTTGGTAATATGTTTATAATATTCGTTTCTGAGATACAGAGATTATTTTATCTCTATATGAAAATATTATATGCCTTCGGCCCTCAGGCTGATATCGGGAACCTCGGGCTGAGAAGGAGTATGATATCAAAGTGGTCATATTATAAACCTTTACCATGTGTCTAAATTTCTAATAGACAATATTTTTGTAATGTTCGGAGACGTGGTCTTTAAACAAACTGTCGGCATTCCTATGGGAACAAATTGTGCTCCTTTATTGGCCGACCTGTTCCTTTATTCATACGAAGCAGACTTCATTCAGAAACTGCTGAATCAAAAGAAGAAAAAGTTAGCGGTGTTCTTTAATTTGACATTTAGATATATCGACGACGTTTTGTCAATTAATAATGACAATTTTCATACATATGTCACTGCGATATATCCCAGCGAACTAGAAATTAAAGATACAACAGAATCAAGCACACACGCTTCATACTTAGACATTTTACTTAATATAAACACAGACGGGAAATTAGCAACTAAGCTATACGATAAACGCGACGATTTCGGCTTTCCCATCGTAAATTTTCCACATTTAAGTAGTAATATCCCTCAGTCACCCGCATATGGAGTTTATATTTCACAAATGATCCGATATGCCAGGGCGTGCACAACATATGAAGATTTCATATACAGAGGTAAACTACTCACTGACAAATTATTGACACAGGGATGTCGAAAAACCGCGTTTAATGTCAACGTTCCGCAAATTTTACGGTCGGTATAATAGTCTTGTTTGCGACTACTCTGTTGAGTTGCCTTTTCGTTGGCGGTTGTTGAGACGTCTGTACCAATTGTGACGAGGATACACTCCTCACTTGTTTCATTGGACTTGACTGTGGACTCACGGCGGATGTGACCGGTCGACAGGGGATGCTTACTCCTCCATGGCACCTGATCCCACCTCTTGGTTTCCAGAGGTCCGTGTTTGTCCATTTTTACCGGATTTGTATCTATGTCCTGGACATTCTATTGATTTATACTTAGGTATCTGAAATTTTTATATTACAAATTATAACACATAACAAGATACAACAATAACAACATACTATCTAATTCCAACATTTGGCCGACATAGAATTAAATATTATTTCACCGTTTTCAGTTTCATGTTTCAATGACACTCGAATTTCTGTTTTCTTTTCATTGATCACAATATAAATAGTTCCGAACAGGGGGTGCATTACGAGAATAATTAATGAATGGGGTGCATTACGAGAATAATTAATGCGGTTGTGTCAGTATCGCATATACAAATGTTGTCATATCTGGTATAGACATATGATAAACCATGTTTTATTTACATCTCTCTCTCTCTCTCTCTCTCTCTCTCTCTCTCTCTCTCTCTCTCAATCTTTTTAAAGCGTATTTAATATTCATTGTATTACCAGTGACTAACTATTTCTTCTCAAAATTTAACTTTTGCTGTCACTTGCTAAGCACTTCAAGTCATTGATATCGACATGAAATACAGTAACATTCCAGTTAACATTTGTTGTAGAATGTACAGGAAATACAGACTATGAAACCCTCTTGTCTACAGCGCTTTTCAACGGATATGATTCCAAAGTATTGGCAAAATGTGGATCGAGCCAGGCAACAACAGTGAGACTTGATCTTGCCATCAGACAAGTGGTGGAGATGGTAATTGCTTTGTTTTACCTACTCGGTTTCTGTTTTACCCGAACAGCTGGTCCCATCCCATGTTGAGACCTTTTGTATATTCATCTTGTCATGTTATAATGGAGTTTCGATTATCCGTCGGTACCTTTTCGTTTTTACTCTATAGGTATTTTACGATTTACTAAACAATTTTCTGTTATACAATGGAGGCAATCTTTTATTGGTGGAGGGAAAACTTGGTTACAATGAACTTGGGAACGACAGGAAAATTATCTCATAAAATCAGCTTATATTTACGTTCCAGTGGCACGCGAACCCGTCCTGATTAGAGGTTAGAAACTTGAGGAATCAAAGTCACTCAGACATGGGAGTCTTTTAGAAAAGCATTATTTCTGCAATTGTGGACATACACCCATGATTCGCTCTGAGCACATACAGATTCGATTGAACCCGCCATATAATGACTGCAAAAAGCGAAGTGAAGATAGCTGAAACACGTTAAACTTGTGAACATTATCACCATTGTTTGCTTATTTGATACATCAGCTAGCATTAGAGTGAAATATGAAATATTGAAGTTCCCTCCTATAGGTCGGATGTGTGTAACTGTCTTCTCATTCTTCTGAAACGAATGCATTTAATATATGTAATAATTACCCTACTACGCCTAGAGAGATGCTGCACAGGTATATCTTAATTCTCAACTTTAAAGGGCGAATGTGATAATATACCTATAACATTCCATACTACTTGCATTTTCAAAAATCTTTTAATAAAATTCATCATCCTAATTATTCTTTATTTAATAACTTATTTTAACGAGTTTATTTGTGTGTGTTTCAGGACGAGCCAAAACAGATTTTGAAGCTTAACCTGTGGGTCAGATTGGTATGTGTCATCATTTCAATTTTTGATATTTCTGAAGTTCTAACAAGGGACGCTGACTCCTTCCGGACACAGGTCCCATGTCGTTGTTAGTGAATGTTAAGCGCGTTGTTATATGAAGGTTGCCGTATTCTAATGACTTGGAGTTTCGAGTACCCATTAGTATTTCTTCTTTATACTTTGACAGTATCGGTGAAACGTCGTAATCTGACTGTTTATGTAAAACATCGTTATTTTCATATCCATAACAATATTCAAATGTTTCCAATAAAAGATGAAAACAACTTGGGTAACATACTCAAATCTTGAGCATTTGCAAAATGGACCCATCCCGTTTGGGATTCGCAATTGTTCTTCATGTTGAGACCATTTGTATATCCAATTTGTCGTATTCTAATGGACTTTTTACTTTAAACTTTTTGCTATTAATAGATATTGATATAAAGCAGTCCTAGGAGAATACCTTATGCGTGTCTAAAACAGAATTCTATGACCTTTTTCTGTGCGATTTTTTTTTTTCTACTATGTGAAACATATCATTTATTGTATCGTTATAAAAATGTCATCCCAAGTTATGAGGACCGGCGTTGTAGAGATTCGATGAGGTTTGTTTATTATATATATATATATATATATATTAAGCTATATAAAACTTGTACAGTATAGTGCTATTAACTTTTGATTTATCTATGATGTTTAATTCGATAAAGTTATGTTCAAATTACCTGGCATGTGCCAAAAGGATATTTTTAGCATACTATTAATTATGTACGTTGTCATACGGTTTCATATCACTTGCCGCAGTTCCCGTATTTCTAGAGCCGAAGGCTCGAGCGCTTTACATCAATTATGCTAAATCTGACTACATTTTGTTTTTATAAAAATAAGATTATTGCGACGGCTGTAGTATGCTGCCAGGGGACGCTGACTCCTTCCGGCCACCTGGTCCTATCCGACTTGGGATTCGCAATTGTTCTTCATGTTGAGACCATTTACATATTTATATATTTACATTTATTCTAATACACTTGAGTTACGATTATCTTTGGTACGTCTTCACTTTTATTTCGAATATGCTTATAAAACATGTTTTGATTGATTCCAATACATTTTCAGAAATGGTTGGATTGTCGCCTAAGCTGGGATCCAAACCAGTATAACAATATCACCAACATTGTCGTACCATACAAGTACATATGGACACCTGATATTACATTGTATGACAGGTAAGTGGAGAGTTGTAAGTGGCGAGGGTTTTTAAATTTAAATTCTTGTTAAACGTAAATAATTAGAAATGATAGATAGATAGCTATGGATGGACGGATGGACGGACGCACGCACGCACCCACAGACAGACAGACAGACAGACAGACAGATAGATAGATAGATAGATAGATAGATAGATAGATAGATAGATAGATCGATCAATCAATCGATCGATCGATCGATAGTTTCCAAATGCTTTTTGCGTTTTGGTGGACAACTGTTCCATATAACTATAGACGTAGATGCCTATCAACTTTACTTTATGATTTTATTCCAATGTTCTTGAAAAGTTTTTATTCTAGAATTTCTGCTTTCGTATTCTTTGTAGTGTTGCCACAGAATTTGTTGGACTAGAAGACTTCCGCCCTAGCATATATTCCGACGGCACAGTTTATTACAACTTTCCTACAATTCTGGAAAGTTTGTGTCCGCTAGACGTTGTCAAGTTTCCTTACGACAGTCAGACATGTAAACTAATGTTTGGATCTTGGTCTCATCATGGGTTCGATCTAGATTTGGTTTATAAAAATCCCTTCGGTGACATTACAGCAGCTGAATCCAACGTTGAGTGGAACGTTACGTCATTTGTAGCAGAACGGCACGTCGTGTACTACACATGCTGCGTTGAGCCGTACCCTGACGTTACCTTTTACCTCAAGTTGCAAAGAAAACCAACATTTTACCTAATGAATCTAATTATTCCGTCATTCCTGATAACGGCTATAGCTATTCTAGGATTTTTCTTACCAGTTGAATCAGGCGAGAAAGTATCTTTACAAATGACTGTGATGCTGTCATTAGCAGTTTTCCAACTTCTTGTAGCCGACAGTTTACCGCCTTCATCGACTACACCTTTAATAGGTAAATATCTGTATTTTGTTTTGCATGGGACTGAAATTTTGACATTTTATTGGGTATAAAAAGGTCACGTGACTGTATTCCATAATTCTGTCATTAGCAAGTGCAGATGATAATCATTTTGTGTACCGTGGCAACTGAAGATTGCTAAGATAGAATATTATCCTCGACAAATAAATAAAGTTATTAGACTTGTTACTGACCGTCCATGGTCAGTACTAAACATATTAACTAATAAAAGGTCAACAGGATTACATTTGGAAGGGTCAAAGTCACCACTCTCCTTTATACTATTGTTCTCCAACACCAACACCCTGTCATTAAAACAACCCTTTACACGTGTGAGGAAGATCATTGCTAGAATTGTCTTGTGGAGACATATATATATATATATATATATATATATATATATATATATATATATATATATATATATATATATATATATATATATATCGAATTCGTTCTATATATTTTCTGTCGCGTCCGCTGTACATCATATGAATCTAATTTGCACTGAAAACACCATTTTAATTCTAAATTCTTCAAAAGCTAAAATAGTCATTCTTACAGTGGTTACTTTTAGCAGGTTTTGACTATGCAATTAGATTCAGACCTGTGTTCCGCCATATTTTAAATTGAAGACCACGACTTGCATTTCATATAGCTATACACCTAGCATCGCATCCAAGCTATTCAATTAGAAACGAGTTTTGCAGTGTCTAGACATCAACTATCTTCTACACAACATCGTCACATGTTCATGTGCATCTTCTCCCTTCAAATATAATCCTATCGGGCATGGCATTACAGAGGTAAACTACTCACTGACAAATTATTGACACATTGATATCGAAAACCGCGTTTAATGTCAACGTTCCGCAAATTTTATGGTCGGTATAATAGTCTTATTTGACGGGGATACACTCCTCGCGTGTTTCGTTGGACTTGGCTGTGGACTCGCGGCGGGTGTGGCCGGTCGGCAGGGGATGCTTGCTCATCCGTGGCGCCTGGTCCCACCTCTTGGTTTTCGGGGGTCCGTGTTTGTCCATTTTTACCGGATTTGTATCATGTCCTGGACTTTCTATTGATTTATACTTTGGTATCTGGTTTTTTTTATATCATTACCGGCGACGTTTCTATTGTTGAAAATGAAAACCTCAGCTATGTTATTTTAAATACCGCGAAGTATGGTGGCTGATTCGGGACATCGTAATATCGCTTCGTTTAATACAACGCAATATTACGATATTAAGATACGAAATGACGATATTGCGATACAAAATGAAGATACTACGATAAGAAATGACGATATTACGATACGAAATGAGGATATCACGAAATGACGATAAGAAACGACGATATTACGATATCACGATACTACCATATTACGATACGAAATGACGATATTACGTTACGAAATGACGATATTACGATACGAAATGACGATATTACTATATCATCACGACCATGTCTACGCATGCGTCGCTTCAAAGCGAGGTTCATCCATCATTTCTTAAGTTAGTTTTAGAAGACACAACCTGGAATAGGTGATTTGCATAACATGTAATAGAAAAAAACCCATACCAGACAGAACGGATATTTCAGAGCGAAAAATTTACTGTTTTTAGAATATTTGTTTCAGATATGATAACAGAATTTTTTTAATTAAATATTTACGTAAATTATAGTTTTAGTTCATTACTTGAAATCTCCCAGATACAAATATCTAAAACAATAATATTTTTTAAAAAAAATGTAATATTGTTTTTGATTTTTGAGAAGTTACGCTATTTTTTTCTGCACAATCATACATGTAACCTTGTTTATGACAGTAAAGAATACAATGAAGATTAAGGTATGCATATACAATTAAAAAAATAACTCTTGCCAGAGATGTCCTTATTATTGAATATATCTTCAAATAATTTTCCATGTATATGGACTTGTCATCAGAAGTGCCACATATTTTGACCTATTCTTTGGACTAAAACTGATGTAGAAAAATGGTCACTTTATAGCTCAATTATTACGTACTGAGCCGACTTATAGAAAAAAGGACACCACTCTGGGGTAGGTCACTATATAGCTAAAAAAAATTACAGATTATTTAACTTATAGAAAAAAAATGGATAAAACCCCTTGATGGCTTAATTTTTACGGACAAGGCTTATTTATAAAAAAAAAATGGACACCACCCTGGGGTTGGTCACTAAATAGCTTAATTTTTACGGACTGAACCGACTTATAAAAAATATATATTGACCTACCTCAGGGTGGTGTCCTTTTTTTATAATTCAGTCTAGTCCGTAATATCTGAGCTATAAAGTGATTACCCAGGGTGGTGTCTTATTTTTTCTATAAATCAATCTAGTCTGTAATAATAAAGCTTTAAAGTAATCTACCCTACCGTAATATTGCCATTCGTGTCGTAATATCGTCATTTCGTATCGTAATATCGTGATATCGTAATATCGTCATTTCATATAGTAACATCGTCATTTCGTATCGTAGTATCTTCATTTCGCATTGGCGTCGGAAGCAAATTGAAAGTGGGGCTAAAACAACTTAAAACACACACACACACACGCCAGAAACGTCTGGGGGCTAATCCCCAATTTTCAACACCTATGTCTATTTTTGCTAAGCCCCTCTAGCCCCCCCCCCCCCGTTCCGACGTCTATGTTTCGTATCGTTATATCGTCATTTCGTATCGTAATATCGCGTTGTATTAAACAAAGCGGTATTACGATGTCCCGAAGCCACCATAGCGAAGCCCGTTCCTTTAATTGGTGACAGAATTTCAGTTAAGTTGTGAATTCTGTCGAAGATTATACCAGGGGATGGACCAGACATGACGACGTGGAACTAGACACTTTGTCTGAATAGCTAAAAGCTATTCGAAAACTTAAGGGAACTATGAAAACACGTTATCACTCTATATTTAGTGATCCATAAGTAGTAACCGAGCTGGATAGATTACATGACCATTATGTACTGGTCCCAGAAGACAAAGCCTCAAATAATATAGTTTTTATTTCCATTGCTCACTTTCAAAGGACATGATCCTTAAAAAGCACGTGTCCGTATTACGCTCTTTTGATGGACCTACAACTGATACTGATTTGAGCTACCATATTTATATTGGATACTTAAACTTCATAAAACCACATATAAGCAGAGGTACATTGTAGAATCCAGCAAATTTCCTACCAGACCTTTATCTTTACTCCTTACTAAGATACTGACAGCCGTTAAGGAGAAAGTTCAGCAATACTGTATAGTTGCTTATTCCAGGAGCGGATACTTAAAAATTCTAAACAACTTTTAGAAAATTTGAAGGCACACAATTTTTCTCGAATTCACAGTATCAAAAAGTACGACTTCTTTACTCTTTACACAAGAATTCCACATAAAAAATTAAAGGAGAGACTTTTTAACATCAAAGACAACTATTTTTTTCACTAAAGGTGGTACCCGAAAATTTAAATATCTAGTGATTGTATATCATGATATTTATTTTGTCCAACACCACTCTGATTCTACACATAAGTACACTGATGTTGATATATAAAATTGCTGGAATTTCTAATAGACAATATATTTGTAATGTTCGGAGTACTTAGACATTTTACTTATTATAGACACAGACGGGAAATTGCCAACTAAGCTATATGACAAACGCGACGATTTCGGCTTTCCCAACGTAAATATTCCACATTTAAGTAGTAATATCCCACAGTCACCCGCATATGGAGTTTATATTTCACAAATGATACGATATGCCAGGGATTGTTCAACATATGAATATTTCATATACAGATGTAAACTACTCACTGACAAATTATTGACACAGGGATATCGAAAACCGCATTTGATGTCAACGTTCCGCAAATTTTACGGTTGGTATAATAGTCTTGTTTGCGATTTCTCTGTTTCACTAAGTGAAATGTTAGCGGTTGTTGAGACGTCTGTAGTAATTGTGACGAGGATTCATTCCTCGCGTATTTTATTTGGATTTGACTGTGAACTCACGGCGGGTGTGACTGGTCGACAGGGGATGTTTACTCCTTCATGGCACCTAATCCCAGGTTTCCAGAGGTCCGTGTTTGTCCTTTATTTACCATATTTGTATCTATATCCTGAACATCATAAAGATTTATACTTTGGTATCTGAGATTTTTTTCTATTTATTATTTGGACTTGTATGGTGTCACTTTCTCTTTAGAAAATAATATTTTAAATTAGAGCTCAACTGATGAAGTCTAATTGAAAGAAACGATCGTCTTGAGCATTACAACTGTGGTATAATGTTTATAATATTTACAAACATGACAAAAAGTCTCTCTCTCTCTCTCTCTCTCTCTCTCTCTCTCTCTCTCTCTCTCTCTCTCTCTCTCTCTCTCTCTCTCTCTCTCAGTGTGTGTTACTTGACTTTTAAATATTTTCCCCTATAACTGAACTGTACCTCACTTTTTTCATAAGATTTGCTAAATACGCAAGACCTTTTCATGATTTTGATAACTTGAAAATTCGATATCAGTCTATCAAATCTACTTCTAGTTTTATTTTATATTGCAGGTACCTATTTCAACTTATCCCTTTTCTTAGTCGGATATGCGTGTCTGATGGCGGTCATAGTTCTGGCAGTCCACTACCAAGGTTCTCGGCGTCCCATTTCTCGTATACTACGACTAATTTTCATTCGATTCCTGGCAAAAATAACATGCGTACCGCATTCCAACGAACATAAGGTATATACTTCTATATTTTTGTTTTCATTTAAACCGCTGTGGTTTAGTGGTAGAGCGTTCGACTCGCATGCATAAAGTTGCGGGTTCGAGTCTAACACCAGATGGCGTTAACGATATAATTTTCGGTTCTCTCCTTATTATCATGTGTTAATAATGTAGGTTTATTTCAGCAGACATAATGTTCAAAGCTAACATAACTAGAATGTAACAATTATGGACAAAATTTATGTGTTTTCAGGAACCGGAAAAAAGCCAGAAGTTGACCAGAATCGTTCCAGAGGCTTTCGTAAATCATGACAAGCAGAACGAACAAAAGAAAATAAAAATAAACGAGTTATACAACGATAAGAATACTAAGAGAGAGAAAGAAGTGTGTGATGCAGAAGACCAGGATGCATCGAACCAGGACAATATGACACCGCTATCCCCAGAAGAAGAATGGGCAGTGATCGCTAATGTCATCGATAGAGTATCATCGATCCTTTTCTTGTCCGCCCTTGTGATAGGAGCCGGCATCATATTTTCGAATTACAAAACGTAGTCAAAATTGAACTGTTATGTTGTGTTATGGATCTACCAAGATAAACTGCCACACGTTTACAAACACAGCAAAACATTAAATGACACAGGTTTTACGTTAACAGGCTTATTTTCTTCAGTGACCTACAGCTACCCTACAGTAATGCAATGAAACGGAGCATTACAAAATGTCTATACACTCTTATTTTGGAAGATTGACAATATTATTTTTTTTTACAGTACTCGGATGTACCGCTTTATATTGGTAGACCTATACCTGTTTGGAAGTGGCCTATAAGTCGAATGTCTATACCGCGATGTCTTGGCATCAGATCACATCTCTGGTGTCTATTTGCCATGTTGTAAATTTTGAATTTACTGGGTGGGTGTAAATACAAAATTTACATGTTGTACATATGTATATACTAGTTGCCTTCTGTACTTCTTAAAGGTTAACACTTTGATATTTGTTCTCGTTATATTCACAATGCTTTGATATTTGTTCTTGTTATATCCACAATGCTTTTCTAAAGCAAATGTTTTCTGTTTCATATATGTATTATAGAAAAATCGCCAACATGTCAAATTACACTTGACACTCCTGTTTGCATTCCTGATCAGTTTGGAGTTCATTGTATATAATTACTACATGCTCGTCGCTATTTACGAAGTGTCCAATATATCAAGTATATGCATCTGGTAAAACTTTTGAAGTTGGATTTATCCCTACAGCTTGTAAATTTAATTTGGAAAGCCTTGTTTTGTTACTGGACACGAATTCCATGGAAAGTTTTAATAGTACTTTTATATAACCTTGAGTAAGAATTCAACAATTTATAAGATTTTCTATTACAGATTTGTTTGCTTGATTGGTTTTGTTGTTGTTGTTGTTGTTTTCAAATTGTACATTTGAGGACATGCCATTCTAATCTCAAATATAAGTGGCAAAGAATATCTATAGGGATGTGTACATATTCCAATACCATATAATTTATACATTTCTTTTTATGTTACCTTTCTTTTATTGTCGTTTTACGTGGTGCCAACCGGACTTTGTCACTTATATGGCGACGCCAACTGCTGTACGGCAACACATATTGCTAATGAATCAATAAACAAGTTCATTGCACTTGCAAAGCATAACGTAACTCGATTATTTAGTTTATTTTTTGACCTTGTATGACACCACTTTCTGTTTCGGAACTCTACAACTATTGTAAATTTGAGCTCAACTGATGAAGACTTATTGACAGATCGTATTGAGCAGTTGTTCTGACCTTTTTAAACTATAACTTTGGTATAGTGTTTATGATACTGAAAAGGAACCTTTCGCTTCTTAGCTTGATTATTCGACCATTTACACAACAATTCTTCACCAGAAACTTAAAAACAGACTCACTCCTATTATACGAAAATCCTTTGTAAATATTTAGTGTTAGGTCATGGATAACCTTATTTCGTGAAAGAACACTCTGATTCCAATTATAAGTACACTGAAGGGGGTGTCATTAGTATGCTGGAGTTTTTAGTGATCAACATTTTCGTGGTTTTGCGGGAAGGGTTCTCCATCCGATAGTCGGCATTTAAATGGGTGCAAACGGTGTATTGGTTTAAGATCATAAAATTATTCAACAACGTAACACAGTATTATTGGCAAGACGTTTGTCTCTCATTAATAAAATGTTCATTAAGGAACAAGCCCTGACATAACGTACAAGTTGTGAAATAAAACCATTATAGGCAGGAGAAAATGAAATATTAACAGTAACGGGAAGGTCGTGGTATAAGAAATTATGCATATGTTGCAAAATATACGGTGTAATTGGCTCACATTAAAATTGTAAATTTTAAAATGAGCACATAGCTACTGCGTTCACTTTTAAATTTTCAATTTAACAGCTAATGACACAAGTTGTCAGAGAGAGAGAGAGAGAGAGAGAGAGAGAGAGAGAGAGAGAGAGAGAGAGAGAGAGAGAGAGAGAGAGAGAGAGAGAGAGAGAGAGAGAGAGAGAGAGAGAGAGAGAGAGAGAGAGATGAATTCCGGTCTAAAGAAGTACACGACAATAACCAGAATTTGCAGAGAACTATTTTTCAGCATGGCCTGCAATAAGGTAAAACGAAAAGTCGGCGATTAGAAATATTTATGCTGTATAGAAAGTCATTGATAAGAAGTATGTATTTATACTAAATCAGAAAACTGCTGTTTATTTCACCTTCTATTTAGTAATTCAATAATATGATGTAATATATAATTTTACACAAAATATTTTAAATGATAGTTCAAAAACTAAATTATAAGTCAAGATATTAGAAATAGTAATTTTAGGTATGTACTAACTTTTAAATTGTCTAAGACAGAAGTATAAAGACAACAAAACCCTTAATTAAAATTAAATCCAAATAATTATAATTCAGTGTAAATCCATTTTATTCAGTGATGATGATGATGATGATGATGATGATAATGATGATGATGATGGTATTTTAAAGCCAAGGATGGACAATATTATACTGTCTTTTTATCACTACGATGAAAATCAAAACTCTTTCAAAGATATTTTCCTCCGGTTCCACACTGGAAAATACTAAATAACGAAGAAATAATTTCTTGTTTTAATGTTAAAATCAGTCTGTAAATAATATCACTTGAAAATATAACAATAAACAACATCATTCCGTAGTAAACAAGCTTATAAAATAGCGTAAATAAAAATAAATCACAAATTTTGAGTTTTCTTTTTAGATTCATATTGCAAATAAATCAATAAAAATAATCCATTAAATTCTATATGAAGAATAACAATTGTCAGTATTAGGATACATATAGCTGTAAACCTACATGTAAGTATTACGCTAGCTGTAAACCTACATATAATTATTAGGCTAGCTGTAAACCTACATGTAAGTATTAGGCTAGCTGTAAACCTACATGTAAGTATTAGGCTAGCTGTAAACCTAAGTATTAGGCTAGCTGTACACCTACAGATAAGTATTAGGCTTGCTGTAAACCTACATATAAATATTAGGCTACCTGTAAACCTACATATAAGTATTAGGCTAGCTGTAAACCAACATGTAAGTATTAGGCTAGCTGTAAACCTATATATAAGTATTAGGCTAGCTGTAAACCAACATGTAAGTATTAGGCTAGCTGTAAACCTACATATAAGTATTAGGCTAGCTGTAAACCTACATGTTAGTATTATGCTAGCTGTAAACCTACATATAATTACTGGGCTAGCTGTAAACCTACATGTAAGTATTAGGCTTGCTGTAAACCTAAGATTGGACTAGTTGTAAACTTACATATAAGTATTAAGCTAGCTGTAAACCTACAAATAAGTATAAGGCTACCTGTAAACCTACATGTAAGTATAAGGCTAGCTGTAAACCTGCATGAAAGTATTAGGCTAGCTTTTTTTGATTTAAACATATTTTATTGTTTCTAAACAAATGGATTGGACACAAGTTATAACAACTTATTAAAGTCCTTTCCGTTACATACAACATAATACATTTTAACATGTCACGTAACGATGATTTAAAACAACAGGATTTATATTTGTTTCAAAATTAAACAAGAAAAGAACTGAAATTAATTTACAAAAGAAAGAACGAATATGCGGAAATGGAGAAATATTTTTTTATATAAAGCTAACTTATTAAACTAACATCAAACTAACATATCAGGCCTGTATACACTAGACTGCATTCGAGAAACGTTCTTCTTATCAAAAAGTCTTGAAAGTACACAAACCGGAAAATCTTTCTTCTGTTAACAATCCTATGCATTCTTGAAATCCAATCCTGAAAAAACTCGCAATCATTACAGGCCCGATATTACTTATCATTTAAAAAAAAAAAGACGATTTACAGTTTGATTGACTCATAAGACCATCAAATGAAATGCAAAAACCAAAAATTACAGATAACTTTTTTTTAAAAAAAAGGTATACTAATAGGCCATTGAATCCTCAAGAAAATCGTTTAGTGGAATTAATATATTTCTGAACGCTTGTACAAAGTTTTTTATTTAAATGTTCATTAAGGCTGGGGTCACCATATTTTATTGTTTCAATAGATATATTACTGTACCAATACAATTCGGTTAACAATGTAATACGCTTATCATAATATTTAGGGCAATGAAAGAAAAATGGTTTATGTCTTCAGACGCGAAGCCACAATCACAAGATGGATCATCAATCAAATGGGCACAGAATAGATCGTAATTTAGGGGACTTGCGCGGTTTCGGAGTTTACAATGTAAAATGTTTGCTTTTCGGGGCCCATAACTTAAATAGTATTTGGTTTGTATAGTTGAAGAAAAAAAAATACTGTTCCGCAGTGATTTCTTAAAATTGTTTTTCATTTCAATGTTTTTTGTTGATTGCGGTAAATTGTTCCAAAGGTTTGTTGTATGTGGTATAAATGACTGATTTGTTAGTTGAAGGCGAAATAAAGGCAGTCGATAATCGTTATAGTTTCTAAGATTATAATTGGGGTCGACATTGATTGGTAAAAGATCATTTAAATAAGATGGTGCCCTATGGTTGTGAATATCGAAAAATAAACTAAGTTTTCGGAATTTCCTTCTTTCTTTTAGCATGCTCCATCCTAACTCCCTATATAAAAATTCTGTTTTAGTAAAAATTGGCAAACCAGTAATTATTCGAGCTGCTTCTAGTTGAATGTTTACTAATTTTGGTTGACAAGTCACACCACAGTTATCCCAAACTTCACATGCATATTCCAGTATCTTAGGTCTTATGTAAATCAAATAGATTTTTTCCAAATTTTTTCTTGATAACAGAAATTTCAATTTCCTCAATGTAGAAATGTATTTAGAAACATTTTTTAATAAGTAAGTTATATGTAAAGTCCATTTAGCATCGTTGTTAAATATTAAACCTAAATGTTTGTGACTATCGACAATAGGTATCAATACATTATTGAAAACAAATTTAGGTATAAATGGTATTTGTCTATTAGTGACTAACATTATATCGGTTTTTTCTGGGTTGAAAGACATTAACCATTTGCTCGACCACTGAAATAAATTCTACAGATCATGATTTACTGCAAGTTCGATGTCCCTAATGTTTGGAGATGAAAATATCAAAGATGTATCGTCAGCATAAAGGTTACATACAGAATTTACAGATGACGCAATATCATTTATGTATACTAGAAACAAAAGAGGACCAAGTATAGAACCCTGGGGGACTCCCGATTTGATCAAACGTTCTCTTGATATACTGTTTGATAATTTAACACACTGTTTTCTATTTATCAAATAGTTTTCGATCCACGAAAAGAGTTTGCCGTTGATTCCATAGCCTCTAAGTTTAGTTAAAAGTCCCTTGTGCCAAACACGGTCAAAAGCTTTTGAAAAATCACAAAAAACAAGGGCCGTGTATGATTTCTCTTCTAACGCTAAAAGAATTCTGTGGTATATATCGATGAGTTGGTGGGTTGTGGAAAATTTTGGTAAAAAACCTGATTGTAGTTTGTATATCAAATTATTTGATGAAAGGTAATTGTATATATATTTATAAACAACTCTCTCAAATATTTTTCCCACACAGCTTAGTAAAGATATTGGACGATAGTTCGAAACGGAAGAGCAATCCCCCTTTTTAAATAGAGGTATTACGTGTGCAAGTTTCCAAATATCAGGGAAAATACCTAAATGCAATGATTCGTTAAACAAAATTGAAAGTGGTAAAGCAATTTCGTTTGCTACTAATTTTAGCATTCTGTGACTGATTTCGTCTGGGCCTGTGGCTTTGTTTTCTTTTAAATTTTTAATAACATCAATTATATCTTGTAAATTGAAGTTTATTTCACTTAACGATTCGTTAGTTTTATTTTCAAAATAGGGAACTGTTTTGTTTAGAATCATCAACATCGGAAATGGATACAAAATAATCGTTTAATAGTTCGCTTTTGACAGATTCATCATCAGTGATAGTACCATCTTCAGTGTTTATTAAGGGTGGTATTGAAGTAGATAACTTTTCTTTTATCAACATTTTCATTATCTTCCAGTACGTTCGGGGATTTGCTGTATTTTTGTCAATGTAATTATCAATGTTTTCATAAAACTGTTGTCTGGCATATATTTTCATGTTATTTATCTTATTTCTAATTTGCTTATATTTCAAGTATTTTTTCCTATATCGGTTTCGTTTTCTTATTTGTTTTTTAAGTTCTTTATATATCCAGGGTTTGTCTCTAGATTTTACTGTTATTTGTTTGGAAGGAATGTGTTTCTCAAAAATTTCATAGATCTTTTGTTGAAACTTTACACACTTGAGATTAAAGTTATCGAAAAGATTTAAATAGTGTTCCCATTTTATATTTCTAAAGTCATTACGCAATGAATCAATATTTGCTTCCTTGTAAATCCAAACATTACGTTTATAATTTTTCTTTAAAACAATTAAAATACTTTAAAAGAACATGGACTGCTTCGTGATCACTAACATCAGTTTGAACCGGAATGACTTCACTTAATACAATATCTATACAATCACTTATAATAAATGGGTCCAACAATTTTTGGGAAGTCTCAGTCACTCTTGTAGGTGAAGTAATAACATTTTCCAGGTTAAAATCTAACAAAATATCAGTAAAATCATTTCTGTTTGTTGCTAACATATCTATGTTGACATCGCCTGTAATTAAAATGTTATTAGTCAAGTCTAAAGCCTTTTCAAGTGAATGTCTAAATCTGGTCCAAATACCAGTTGAATTTATATGCCACTGAGGTCTATATATTAGGCATAAAATACATTTTACATTGTTTATTTGAATCTGAAACCACATTATTTCATCTTCATCGAACTCTAGTTGGGTAATACGTGAAATATTAATCTTATTTGTTGAATATACCTACAAACCACCACCAAACATATTACGATCTTTCCTAAAGATGTTTTCGAAATTTTCCAATTTTATATGAATGTCGGGTATAGATGGATCAAGATGTGTTTCGGTTAGACAAAGAATATCTACTTCATCAGTAAAAGATTCTAGAAAAGGTAATTTATTTCTTACACACTTTATATTTAAATGCATAATACTGAGACAATTTTGTGTAACACAGGAGCTATTTGAACTAAAGGAAGAGTTAGTGGATACTGGACCTGGATTTGGATGAATGTCACCACATATCAGTAACATTAGCATCAAAATAATTAAAATATTACTATTAGCGTTCAATGACTGCAATATCAGGAGGTACTGTAAACAGATCTAAGTCATTAATGTCAAGGAAAATATATCAAAAACAGTAGATTTTTCATTTTTACACGAGTATACATATTTAGCTTTGTCCGTTATTGAACCATGAATCTTTCCATAAAAGTAACCGATAGCACATCTCCAAGTTACAATATCACAAAACATTAAACTTATGGTATTTTGAATGGAAAATATCTTCAATATGACTGTCGGTTACCTCATGGAATGTGACTTCAGTCAATAATAAATTGACCGACTTTTGTTGGTCGATTGAGCCGCTAATTGGTATTAGATTCCGCACAAAAAAGAAAAGAAGATGAAAGGGTTGTGAAAGTCTCAAATGAGAATAACAATATGAAAACAAGAACATAAAGTTCCCATGGCTATATACACTATAAACAAGACATTTATCAAATTGATGAATGCTATGTTAGTGACCGTATGATTGTTGATCGAGGAGTTACTGTAGAAAATATGATACACTTTAAAATATGTCAAGCATCTATTTAACGATTAAAGTTACATATTACTGTTATATCTTTTACTGATTTAAAATGGTTTAGAATGAAAATATATTAGTATATTAATCAAAAGGCGTTGTGGAATGAAAATATATTAGTATAATAATCAAAAGGCGTTTTGAAATGAAATACATATACTGTTCGTATCATTTTAAGATAAATTCTTCATATTAGAAGGCTAATTATTAAAGCAGGAAATTTAGTGGGGTAATTACGCTATGAAAATGCACAATGTAAAAGCACTTTGGTCGTTATGACTACATAACCTTATAGCTAATGATTCATGGTTTCCAACCAATAAGTAACATACAGATAAAATTTATCCAGAAAAGCTATGTAGATGTAGCATTACAGTGAGCTGTTCATACATTGAGAAAAAATTGCGATTTACATGAGTGAACCTTCTATAAACGATTTACACAGAGTAACTACTAAAAACTCTCACATTGATTGTAAACGCTAAGTAAGAGTCACAGTGATATAATTAACTATATAACGGTCATCTACACGGTGTAATTAAACGATTCATAGATTGTAACTACTAAGGTAAACATAAAGAATACAATTCGTTCTGCACCACTATAAAAAATTAATTTAAACTGAACGATTCATACATCTTCAGTTTCTAAGCCAATAAACAGTGCAAGTGATAAAAAATTCATGACTCTGTTATTTCAGCTATAACTAGATCACAGTCACAATGATATGAAATAAACAATTCGTATATAGCAAAAACTAAATAACAATCACAGTAATATATGATAAACAATTCATATATAGCAACCACTAAATAATAGTCGCAGTGATATGAGTTAAACAATATATTTATAGTAACCACACGGTAAACGAATCGTTTAGGACGAAAACAAGCTACCAAATTATACTCATTGACAAACAATTTCTATACCTGCAGTAAGACTACTAATTTGACGGACTCGGTAGGATTTTTTCAGAAGGACTTAGAAAGTACTTATAGTGAGATGAACGACTACTAACTGTTTAAAGTCATACTGAAAGTGAGTAAACTTTTATTCTGCATAACATTAGTTTGAGGTAGTCGTGTAAAACACCGGTACCTCATTCAACGTTAGCCCAAAGTTTTATTAGAATATGAAAACTATTCGAATCATGGTTTCCAATATATCAGTCATAATTACAATGAGTCGATACACTTTTCACACCATAAGAACAAGATGGTACGATTTAACCTACAGTACCACAGTATAAAGATAACAAAAAAACCAGGTGAACACTCGTGTACTTATATTTGATCTCAGTATTACTATACTATGATTGAGCTGATCTAAGTCATTCTACGTACAGTTCCACGTCATCATAGAAAACATAATGTTTAAGAAAACTTAGATGAATATGAGTGTAATTTTTACTGATTAGGGTATCACTGAAATAGGCTAATGTTTGTTTCTAAACAAATTTATATACAGTACCACGTGTACAGTATTTTAGAAAACATAATGTTAAAGAAATCCAGCTGTAATCCTACATGTAAGTATTAGGCTAGCTGTAAACCTACATATAAGTATTAGGCTAGCTGTAAACCAACATGTAAGTATTAGGCTAGCTGTAAACCTACATATAAGTATTACGCTAGCTGTAAACCTACATATAAGTATTGGGCTGGCTGTAAACCTACATGTAAGTATTAGGCTAGCTGTAAACCTACATATAAGTATTAGGCTTGCTGTAAACCTACATGTAAGTATTAGGCTAACTTTTAACCTACATATAATTATTAGGCTAGTTGTAAACCTACATGTTAGTATAAGGCTAGCTGTTAACCTACATGTAAGTATTAGGCTAGCTGTAAACCAACATGTAAGTATTAGGATAGCTGTAAACCTACATGTAAGTATAAGGCTAGCTGTAAACCTACATGTAAGTATTAGGCTACTTGTAAACCTACATGTAAGTATTGGGCTATCTGTAAACCTACATGTAAGTATAAGACTAGCTGTTAACCCACATGTAAGTATTAGATTAGCTGTAAACCTAAGTATTAGACTATCTGTAAACCTACATATAAGTATTATGCCATCTGTAAACCTACATGTAAGTATTAGGCTACTTGTAAACCTAAGTATTAGTCTAACTGTAAACCTACTTGTAAGTTTTAGGCTATCTGTAAACCTACATCTAAGTATTAGGTTAGCTGTAAACCTATATTTAAATACATGTATTAGGCAAGTTGTAAATCTACATGTAATGTTAGGCTAGCTGTAACCATACATGTAAGTATTAGGCTAGCTGTAAACCTAAGTAATAGGCTAGTTGTAAACCTATTTGTAACTATTAGGCTAAATCTAAGTATTAGGCTAGCTGTAAACCTAAGTATTAAGCTGACTGTAAACTTTAGTTTTACTATTAGGCTACTTGTAAAATTAACAAATATTTCAATATTTGACACCAAAGCGTTTCCACATTTTTGAATTTACCACATATGATATATTTTTGAATTCACTCAATGATATGAATTTTTATCTAATGCAGATTTTGTTTCCAAAAAATACCATATTCGTAAGTGCGGAGAAAATTTGTGAAAACAAATATTTCTTTATCGATATGTAGGGCAAGCACTTTTGAGAGACACTAAAAAAATGGTCAAAAAAGTGATAAAATTCAAAACGTATACAGGCAAATCCATGGCGAACACAAGACATTACAAGAAATTTTTAGTTTCAGTTAATTTAAACTTCATTCCTCTAATTTAACAAGGGATTGGCGACAAGTTTGACTTACTTAGTTCCGCCTTTCCTATTTTTTTTTTTACAATATGTGTTTAGCAAATCATGCAACAAAACACATCATATATATACATGTAAAACAATGTGACGCAAATTACACAGATATTAAGTCTACATTCATGTACAAGTACATCCACGTAATTATGCATATAATATACATATATGCATGACAACTCAAAGAGAAGAACAACCTGAAACGCACACGTAACGCGGAAATAATCATCTGGTTACAACTAAAAACCGAGGGTAAAACCGGGAGCAAGTTTGATAACCAACATTCACTTTCACAAAACTACGTATTAAAAAAACAATTGCATTAAATTTGGGACAAACTTTACTCACTTTGAACATTTTTTTTTTAATTGTGTTACATTTGGAACTTCCTCAAAGCGGTTTAAAAATATATATACATGTATATATTTCAAACTCCGTTAGTCCTTCAAAATCAGACTTAGTTCAACAGTTTGAAGAAGAAAAAAATAGTAATAAAGTGCGTTAACGAAGCATAATAAAGAGTGTGAACAAAAGTTGTGATGTTTTCATTATCATGTCTTCTTATCTGAAATAAAATTTGATGAATCACGCAGGTTTTTTGCTAATTTGGAAACTCTGGAAATAGCATGCATTTTCTAAGTAAAAAGGCTGATGTCATATTGTGACAGTAAATTCAAAATTTACAACACGACAGTGGTACCCTTTATTGAAATTAACACTTCCAATCCTACAGACCAAAATAGACTGGTCTTAAGCAACAGAAAGTAGCATACCACTCAGATATCCAGGGATGAAGGGTTAAGCTGCAATATATTTCAAACATGTATGCACTATATATATTGTTCAGTATACTGAGTGTATTATACCTCATTAAAACTTAACGATTATCATCAACTCGTATCAGTACTTTGATTATTATTATTATTATTATTATTATTATTATTATTATTGTTATTATTATTATTATTAGTTTAAGGCCATATATTTTCTTATTACTTGTGATGAGACCAATTTCATGGTCGTAGTTGGGGGGTCCCCGGGGTCATTCCCTGCCCCCTCATTTGAAAAATGTTCATTTATCTGAAATACCGTTGAGATCCCCACCCCTAAACCATATATTTTCTTATTACTTGTGATGAGACCAATTTCATTGGTCGTAGTTGGGGGGTCCCCGGGGTCAGATTCCCTGCCCCCCCTTATTTGAGAAATGTTCATTTATCTGAAATACCGTTTGAGATCGCCACCCCTAAACCATATATTTTCTTATTACCTGCGATGAGACCAATTTCATGGTCGTAGTTGGGGGGTCCCCGGGGTCATTCCCTGCCCCCCTCATTTAAGAAATGTTCATTTATCTGAAATACCGTTGAGATCCCCACCCCTAAACCATATATTTTCTTATTACCTGTGATGAGACAAAGACAGTTTATGATGATTAGCTAAGGA
The DNA here is from genome assembly GCA_030159075.1 of Atrina japonica. Lineage (NCBI taxonomy): Eukaryota > Metazoa > Mollusca > Bivalvia > Pterioida > Pinnidae > Atrina > Atrina japonica. The sequence continues at coordinate 521,478 of BROG01000267.1, read as the reverse complement.
AACAGTATTCACTAGTAGCACATGGTTACAAAGAGATTTGGGGGTTTCGTTTGGGAGACTTTTTCGAAACAGCTTGCTGTTTCAGTTAGGCCTCGTTATTATTATTATTATTATTATTATTATTATTATTATTATTAGTTTAAGGCGTAAATCTAGACCCTTTCTAGACTACATGGACACTATCCTGAATGTTAAATGACATCCGGAATATCCGGTTAATATTTTACCGGTCTCTTTTGGTATTTTTACCGGTATTATATTATATTTCATGGAGGAGGGAACGAACATTCTTAGCAAAAATGTGAATGATGGAAAGGTGAATTTTTACCTGTTAAAGTTGTTTATTTGCTTTCTTTTCTCTGAATATCTACATTGAAGTATTTAACCAACAAGTCTCCATCGCGAAATGTTGAATATCAGCCAAACAAAAACTGAAAGCAGATCTACATATTGAAATTTGTAGTCGGACGTTTGGGTCGTTTGTTTGTTGTTTTGATGGACATAATTCAAGGCTTAGAGCTCATTTTATTGATGCAGTTATATCACATGATTTTAATAAGTACTATTTTTTTAATTGTTATTTTATAGACCTGTAGCACTTAATTACCGTTGGCTCTGACTCTTTGAGTCTCGCCCTCGGAACCACATCCAAAACACGTTTTGATTACCTCCCTTTCCTATTCCATGTTTTAGGCCCACAGGCACTTGTTTCTAGCAATGGGGTGGTGAGGTCGAGAGTTATGTTCTGTTTAATTTTTATAAAGTACGTAATCCTGGACCCCACATTCATAGAAACAATCAACTTGACCTCAAACTCCATGGAAAAGGAAATAATTTTGACATTTATAGTATCAAATTTTTCATGACATTTAAACAAGAATATGATACAAATTACAATGTGTATTCAAATATCCCTGAGGGTCCATATTTCGACTGGCAAAACTGTCCCATCGCTTTAAAACGTTCATCATATAATTTCTGTCAAAATTTATCAGTCCCATAATTTAACTACATGTGTACATGTAAATAAGGTGCCCTTTATGGGGTATTTCAGATTTATGGGCGCCATAATTTGTGTCAAAAAACTAACTTTCACTTGATAAGGCGCCATAGTTGGAGTTTTGTCGATCTGGAGTTTGAAATAAACCTCGAGTATCAATGCAACATGTCTTTTATGTTGTTTATTTAGTCTACCGCTTGATGAAAACGACTCACGAGTCCATGCTGTCACTCGGAATTATACTCTGTTCTTATCAAGTACTGATCCATAATCAATCAAGTTTGTCATATTAAATACACTTCTATATCATCATGCTGGTGTAATTAATGTAGCAGTCTTTCAATTGATATTGTTATAGATTATATCAAGAGCAAAACTGATTTCAAATTGAAAATGAAATACAAAATTTCTTCTCGGATATTCAAGAAATAGACTTTAACCTGTGCTGCAATCTCCTAACTGCTTAGACATACATTGTACCTGTTAGTTGGTAAATCAGCCAGTTATTAATTAGGCATGCCCTAAACATACAATCCATGATGACTGTTGGTATCAGTTATGTAAATGACAATGCTGAATTCAAAATGCTGATATGGAAATGTCAAAACATGAGGTTTTTGAAAATCGGCAGCGAAGTACCGACCAAAGTTTATTGCCTAATGTCTGCTGATTCACTGACATGAAGTTTAAAAATCTATATATCAAATACAAAGGCAAATAAATAAACGTCTGAAACCAGTACAAAGTCAAAAAAGTATTACAAAACGATTATAATGGACGCTTTAACACCACAACTCGGTTTAAACTTAATAACTGTACTCTGCAATCACATAACTGCCCGAGGCAAAATAAGTTCTGCTTTAAAGCTGAAGACTGAAGCGAAGATGTTGTGAGTCGATCTAATCAGTCGCTGTTCGTATTTAACATCTATTCGGTAATGATTTAATCGACCTATGGTTGAAAGATCATCTGGTCTTATTTATTTACTGTATATTATCATTAAAGCTGTTAAATTAAATTTTTTTCCGTTTCAAAGGGCGCCTTTATTAAAATAAATAAACATAATTTTGGTCTTGGTGGGGCCTTAATTAGATAAATTATGGTTTATAGTATTAACCTCATTAGGTGCAGTATCTATACGTATAGTCAATTATTTTGAAAGACATTATTTCTAATCATGAAACAAGTTACATTCAGTGATACTTGGGAGCCATCATTAGTACATGTACAAATGTAGGTCCTAATTTTGACGATTACATAATATAATTTTGTGCACACAATATAGCCCAAACAAATTAAAACATGATTTCCATCGATTACCATCCATTCTTGGCAGATGATAGAGCTTCGAGTTTATAGTGAGTGATTTGATCCATTTATGTTATTGAATTTTTACTGAATGAGGAGTAACACAATATATATGTTTTTGGAGCACGCTGGTAGAAAAAATTTAATTACTCACTTACTTCCAGTGCATTTGCAGAGATATTATGTCATGAGAAAGCAAATGTGTAATTTTATATATACTTGTGTGCATTTACATACTTCATATTGCAGGATTAAACTAGATACATGTATAAACAAAAGAAGAAGTTTTGAACACTGTAGAAATTAGGACCCTGACAGGGTTTTCCCTAGGATGTTATTTTAGTGAATCACAGGGACCCACAAGAACAAAATTTCTGTGTCCTTCATTAAATTTGTAAGTCCCCAGGTCAATGAAAATCCAGAAAATATATGAAAACAACTCACATTTTCAGTCTCTGGCTGGAAAAAAAATTACTGTTTTTGTGCATCCTTAGGGACTCGCTAATATTAATGTTGTGTGTCCTAAAAAGATTTTATGTGTCAGAGATGCAGAAATCATGTGTAAGGGAAAACCATGGGCCCTAATTAATTTAGAACCCTCGACAATACATGATCTAACACATTAAGGGTTGTGAAAGAACTTTGTGTACAAGTTATTTGTAGAAATTATTTTTTTTGTTAGAATTTGGTCACCTATGCATACAAAATAATTATTTTAGAAAATATTGTTCCGCTTTGCGTCTGGCAATAGTCAAGACCTCGGGTGCCAATAAAATTAATGTTGCCCTCAGACCCAATCAATAATTGTATAATGATTTTCCAGTTAAAAGTCAAAGTAAATTCCATCGGTACCACTCTATTGGACTAAACTGCATACATGTATGATTGGTAAAAAATTTAAATTGCATCTTGAATCTGGCATAAACAAAACTTGCATTAGCCAGGATGCACATTTCGATCAAATTATTTCCTTTTATTTTCTTACATGTCTAATCTTGTTTCACACGTTCCAATGCATTAAAATGAGAGTTTACATGTGTATATATAGATAACAACCCATTTTCCACACTTTGTTGAACCCTGGGAGTATTGCTAGTATACATATAACCAAGTAAATCTAAATTTGAAATTAAATGCTTCATACTGCAAAATGTCCATCATAATATCTGAACCTTTATTCAGTTACCTTTTTAGAAGCCAAATACTTGCCCCTCATGTAATAATCATGACTTTTCAGAAATGAAATTCTGATTCCTCATTCTATTATCTTACAACATCTAAATATAAATGTATTTGTATCTGTATTTTTTTAGTAGCCGAATAAGTCGCTGGAGTGAAGACCATGCACACAAAAGTAGTTTGGAAGCAGCTGCCGAAGCCGCTGCCAAAGTCAATGCCATGCTTATCGCTAAAGGAAAATTAAAGCCATCCCAGTTGTCTCAGCAACAGGGGAACAAACCAAGGGTAATTATATGATCAAAGCATGTATTTCAATAAAGGTGACCTTTATTTTTCTTTCTTGTATATTTTGGACTGGAACACCCTCTGGCAAGTGCCTATGTGAAATTTACTTTTCACTCTCAAAGTCCAGGACTTGATTATCTAAAAAATAATTTTTAACCCCTGCATCAAGATTGTAACACACATTGATCAAACTACATGTGTACATTTTTAGGGACTAAATATTGTGAAAACTGTATTATTTTATTAGTACATATGATCCTGACATAAATCTTGACCCATTGTAAATTTTTTATGAAAATCTTATTTAGTTTAATAAATATTGGTAAAAGAAAATTAACTTCTAAGACCTAAATGCATGAACACGAGTTACCGGTATGATAGATATACCTCCAGAAATGGAGATAGTTGTTATTAAATGGTAATTTATTGACAATTTTGGTTTTTAAAAAAATGATAAAAGTTTTGGGAACATGTTAATTGTTTTCAGGCAGAGAATTAGGAAAGTATGGATGACTTTGTGTAGTGAATAGGTCACAGATTGGAGGAATGTATGATGATGCTCGTGTATAACTTCAACTTTCGGTTTGAGAAGAAATGTGTTTTAACTGGAATGGATACATATATTCAGCTAGCACTGGTTATCTGTTTTCACTAATTCTTATTTCAGTTACCTTTAATTGATGAATGATAATTCATTTGGGAAATTCAACTGCTGATTTCAGATGAAAAATGTTCACTTTTATATTATTCTCATAACTGTTATTTAAAAGCACTTGTCCGCAGTCAAGTTCTGATTAAAAATCCACTTGCCCCATACGTAAAAGCACTTGCTCCGGGCATCGGGCAGTGGCATTTGTCAGCCCAAGAACCTATTACCACTGCAAGTCTAATTCTATATCTCCCCCCAAGTGATGGTAATAAATGCCAAAATAGATGTGAACTAATACAATGTGAAAATATGTGTTTGTTTTAAATCAAACTACATACATGTACATGTACAAACATTTCTGCTCTGTATTTGCTCTGGTTGCAGAACCCATTAACCCCATTAACAGAGGAAAAATTGCTTGTATCCCCATCCCCCCCAAAAAAAAAAATGTGCAAAACTTCTCAATTTGAAATTTCAAAATAAAATATTTTCAGTGTCTCAAATAAAGTTTTTCTGTTTTAGTAAAAACATCAAATTGTATATTTTCCCAGTTTTTTGGACCCAGAATTTTGGAGGTAGGAAAATCCCTGGCATATTAACACTCCAGTTTTGCTTGTCTTATACTTGTTATGCTGTATGGTTTCATTAGACAGTGAAACTGAGGGAAGTTTTCTAGATTGATTAGCAAATTTTAATTAAGAAAAACTCACAGTCTGCGATTTAATAATAAAAATAGAATTAAGACTGTATTCGACCCATTAAGTGCCCAGTGATCTACAAAAAATCAGGAAAAAGGAGTGGGTACTTAATGGGACCAATTAATAGTCAGATTGAAACAGTAAGTTGTTGGGGGCTACAGATAAACTGTTACCAGTACTTACAGTTTTTCAGGTCCACATCCTTTTGTCAACCAGTTAGAAAAGATTTACGATCGTGTGCACTAAAAGGGGAGGGGCACTAAATACATGTAGGTAAAAATTGTAGTAAAATTGTTGAAAATGCCTCTTCATATTTTTATATCTCTGACAAATTATCCCTCACTGCCTCAGATTGACACAACACATCTTTTATCAGAGATGAAAACTATTAACCCCATATGGTTAAATTACAGGTAGTTGCATATAGTATATATACTTTGTAATTATGCTCATGCTTGTTAGAGTTTGTATTTAATCGACCTGTCTGTGATTTCAGAGTCAAGCTCAACAAGGAGGTTTAATAGTTGCTGAGGTAGAAATCAATGATGTACCTATAGGATGTAGAAATATGTTGACACGCGGTGCCACACAAGAAGAGGTAAGGCCAAAGCCATCATCAAAAAAATTACATGTGTTTGTTTGATGTGCCCTTATGGAAAGTGAGCTGGTTGGTGGGAAATATATTTTCTTCATTTTCTATTTTCTTTTAAATTGGACAACATTTTCAGATCTTTGATTAAAATCTAAGCGGGCAAAACTCTTAAACATTGTACCCAGTCATTCTATTTCACCATATGAACTGACAACCATCATACGTGTATGCCTGAACAAATTGTTGAGTTAAAAGAAAACCCCAGTAACACATACAAACGACAACATTACTTTTGTGAAATGAATGAATCTATAAATAGAAATAAACAAGGAAGTAAGAAATGCCAACTTACATCCAGGAGGTTAAGAAAATTAATAGAAAATTGATTCTTATCCTCTTTTATCAGATATCAAAACTTAGTGGTGCAGCAGTCTCAACTAGAGGGCGCTATCTGTCTCCCGAAGAAAAGGTCCGAAATGTAGGGTAAGTACCGGTAACATATCAAGATTTTTATAAAGGACACTAAAGTCAGTACAGGTATATTTCTTGCTAAAAGATCATATGTCTCTCTCCTATCCCGCCCTCCTGCATGCACAGGCACACAGATCTATACGTCTAATGTAGAGGGCAATCTTTAAATACTTTAGACAAGGGCATTTTGCAAATAAACTAGGAACGCCATCATTATTACATGCAGCAAGTAGCAGACATTTTGAAATAATAAAAAAAATACTGGTCAACTGGACCAGTGAATAAAGGAATTTCACTGGTCAAAGAAAATTTTTTACTGGTCTGTATATACACACAGTTTAAATGAAATGGAAAATTACTGGTCATTTGGACCAGTTATCAGATAGATTTCACTGGACTTTGGGGGTTTTTTCTGGTAAGACTGGTGAATTTCCAAAACTCTGAAGTAGGCCTTTCAATAAATAATGAATTCCATTAATCCTTGAGAAAGGTTTTGTAAATTCAGTGGGACGTCAGTCACTAATAAGGACCTGTTTGTATCTTCTTTGATTACAGTTTTACTAATAACTTCTCTTTTCTATTGAACAGAGACAGACCATTGTATCTTTGTGTACAAGGACCAAATCAAGAAATTGTTGATGGTAAGGTTAATTTTATGTTACCTTTTCTTTAATATTGAAAATACGGTGATGATTATCACAAGTAACTTGCCATTTCTCCATCTATAGGTACTGTCATTTGTTTAGATTTGTTCATGCACATTAACTTTAAAACATCTCCATTACTTAAAGCAGGGTCAGAAAAAAATTTGCAAAATCACTTACCCAGTGGGACAAGTCATTTTGAAAACCACTCATCTGAGAATCCAATAAAATTCAATGTCCTCCAAAAGGAAGTATAGTTTTGGGAAAAAGCAGTAAAAAACTCAGTATTCACAAATTTCCGGCCCCTTGGCCTTTATCAAGTGAAAGACAACAATATGTACTAAAATGTATATTACATAGTATTAAGTCTGCACAATACACAGCTTTGGGCAAATGTTTCTAGATGTTTATCAATGACATCACGAGCAATTACATCACAACGTTAATGACACATGCATATTTCCTTGTACAAAAGTAGACATATATATAAGTATACATTCACCAAATGTTTTGCTTTTGGATTGTTAAACTAATAGTAAACTTTAATGAAATTATATATGATAAATAGTTATATGCATGTCATGTGTTACAAAATATCCAGTCAGTATATATCATAGAAAAACTAAGAGGGGTGCCTTAAAATTTTACCAGATAGAAAGAACATAAATAAAACGATCTAGTCAAAGACTACAAATCCGAAACAAAAGCGGATCTAGAAAGATATACAGACTAGTCAAATATTACAAACCCAAAATAAAAGCGGATCTAGAAAGATATACAGAACTAATCAAATACTACAAACCCTAAACAAAAGCGGATCTAGAAAGATATACAGAACTGGTCAAATACTACAAACCCAAAACAAAAGCGGATCTAGAAAGATATACAGAACTGGTCAAATACTACAAACCCAAAACAAAAGCGGATCTAGAAAGATATACAGAACTGGTCAAATACTACAAACCCAAAACAAAAGCGGATCTAGAAAGATATACAGAACTGGTCAAATACTACAAACCCAAAACAAAAGCGGATCTAGAAAGATATACAAACTAGTCTAATACTATAAACCTTAAACAACTGAGACACGTTAACTTATTCCAATTTTTATAAACTTTTAAGTCCCATTACTGCTTAAATTGACCAACATGAAATATAAAAAGTTCTCCGAATCACACATTATACAATTGAAAGACATTCGAATCAAAACTAGTGCACACATGCACTGCAATTAGTCAGAAAAGGATAAAAACAACATGGTACAAACACCCCTAATTAGCGAACACAAGTGTACCGTTCACTGCTGTTACATCAATACGGAAAGTATGTAAAACATGAGTGCAGGTCAAATTGTGGGAAGTGTTTCACCGAAAAATGCAGTTATTCATTGTAGGGCAACCTGTTTACTTCTTTGTGGAATGTTGGTAAACTGGAACCCATCTCAATTTGTACCCATCTCAGCTGGTATCCTCTTTGGCTAACTCATGCCTATGCTTGACTGACCAAAACAATTGGAAGAGTCATACCCATCATTTTACTTACTTGTACACAATACCGTAGACATTATGGTTACACCGATGACTTAGTGCTCAAGCACATAGAAAAACTACACTGGCTCATTATACTGCATAGGAATCACAAATACCCAGACACTTGTAAAAGATTACCCTTTTTTGAGTTGTTCCATTCTGTTTTGATGGAGTAGTTAGTGTTCATACCATGTGACTTCAACAGATTGTCGGGCAAGATCACTTCCAGTTTTTTTAATATTTACATTGACAATATTCAGTGATATCTTGTCTCAGTTCTTCTCCTAGGATTTATTTGTTGATAGATGTTGGTATTCTTTCTTGTAATGACTACAAGTGTCATCACCTTCTTGTAGGCTGCTTTTCACATCTGACGTCTAGCACTGCATGGTATGTAAATTCCAGAACATATATATATATAATATAATGTTTAACCGGAAGTGTTGCTGCCCGCATTTTTCTCTGAAGTTGCATGCTACTACGAAGAACCATAACCAAATGAAACAACTCCAAAAGAGTCTATTGACCCATACCAGTTGAAAAAAATGGACAGTTCTCTAGATAAATTTTTTACATATATAGAAAAAGCACACATATATTTTCCGCCATAGAAAAATGACCAAAGTATAATTTCTTCCATAGAAATTTGACCAAGATATATTTTTACAATAAGAAAAAAATAAATATTCAAAAGTTAAAAATGACCATATCATAAATATTTACGCATGTTTTAGTAGGTTGAATTATAGCTATATACAACATGGAAATTGTGTGGTATTTGCAAGCAGTGAAATTTCGTTTTGAAATTACAACGTTTTCGATGGCATAACAAGATGTCTTTGTCAGGTTTTGCTATACGAAAGTTATAAGAATTTCGTGTCAGGATCGACAGATTTTTATGTCACATCAGTGTAATGATCTAAATATTTATAATTTAAAGACTACTTCTAATATCCCTATTGACAGTTTACCATGTGTATTGGCGATCTTACTAATAATAGTATGTTTCTTTAAATGTTCCTATAAAACAACTACATTGTACCTTTGTACACACCAATTTTTTGTCCTGTCATAAATTTTATAAGCAACTGAAAGTGTCATATTGATTTCTGATTTGCCATGAACTGTAAACAAATAGCATAGGGTGCCCCATCATTGTAACACCACGGTCTGGAATCGCTGTGCTCTTTCCTACCTGGGGTTTCATTTGTTGGAAATCACTCCTGCATATTTTTATTATTCATGAAGCCATAGCCAATGCAAGTAAATGGTGCTCTCATTCGTCAACTAAACAGATAGAGGCTTTTAAACAATTTCAGAATTGTATTAGATCAACAGACTTTTCGATAACTTTTGTTGCTGATCATAACTACTTTGATTAGATAAATTGAACACACTTATTCATTAGCTACAAGTGATTTCATGTACACGAAACCACAGGTAGGCAAGAGCATAGCTATTTTGGACCGTGGTTTTATGACAATGAGGGTGCCCTGGCATCTATATAAACATCTCTGCACATTCAGGGGTTCTAATTATTTATTTTCGAAACCAAAATCAAATCGCCAATAACTCACAAAATTATCATGACTCGTATAATTTATATCCATATAACCAGGTGGGTTGGAGTTTCATGAACTTTTTCTTGACCTACACATTTTCAAATTTTAGGTAATAAAGCTTAAAGACATTAAATTTAACCTGACAAGATTACTGAGTAGTCATTCTTACTTGTTATCCTACCTACGAGTATCCAATGGGTAATAAAAAGTTTTTCCCATAAAGATTGTCATAACCAAAATTTGAGTAGAATCATCTGCAAGATAATCAAAAGATTAATCCACCTATCACGTTTTGTGAAGTGGACAATACCTCTGTCAGCAAAGTAATTCTGAATCCAATTCATTTCCACAGACAGGTATGTCATTTCAATACCAAATGGCATCATGGTAATTAACTAGTTGGTAAGTATATGTATACCTTGGTAAATGATTCTTCAGTCAAACTGGCAATAGACAAGAGTCGGCCAATCGAAGGGCATGAGTCAGCGAAAATATGGGTACAAGTCGGCTAATTCACTTTGGTAGGAGTTGTGATGGGTACGAGATGACCATAACCCATATGTTTAACTTATTTATCTGAGATTGCCTTGAATATTACACAATACGGTCATATTTATTGTTGTAAGAGTGAAAATCATTTTTTGATCTTCAAACTTCTATAAAACAGAGAATCACTTAGAAGTGTAATAAATGGGAGATAATAACTTTATATAAGCATTTTGCAAAGTGCATTATCATTTAATACAAAATTAACACCCTAGTTGAGCGTAAACTGCCAGTCATAGGCCTTCAATGGAACCATTAAGACTAATTATTCTTCTATTTCTCTGATATGTGACTTTGAATTAATACAAAATGGCAGTATTAGGATTTTGAATGTGCCATGTGTATGCAATGATTTCAAAGCTACTATGTAAGATGTTTAGAGATCTAGAAGAAAAATTATTTGCGAAGAGGGATGAGTTTCCACCATAACAACGTCCCCCTGCCATTTTCTACCAGTCCAGGACGAATGGACATATGCATTTTTCTGGCTCTGTTAAAGTGTCTCATGACTTATTGTATGAAGAATATGACACTAAAGATTCAGGGTATGGTCTTACTCATAGGTCTGTTAGTTCCATTCTGGGTCAGGCGAAGCCCTTTTGGTGTCATTTTTGAAAACTGCCAAGTATTTCATGCTTCTGGTTTAAAAACTTATTAGCAATTCATTTTCATTTTTAAGACCTGGAAGACAGTCATATCGGGTCAATGTCAGCATATCAGTCAATCAGAATCCAGAGTTTAAATTATAAATTTCTAGATTTTTATAACATTATGATCTTTTTTGACAGTTGCTGTTGGAAGAATCAATGAAATTATTTTGAATGGTATGAAATCTAAGGGATCAAGGTTTAATCCCCAGGTGCGACCACCACTGCCGCCAGTCAGTATGTCCATACAGCGACCACCGCTGAATCAACCACCACCTCTGATGTCACTAAACACACAGCCAACTGGAGTAAGAATTACATTTGCTGTTTTCACTCCTTATTCTTTTACATTTTTAAATGTTAAATGCAGACAGATGCTGTATCTACCATAATTTTTCATTCATTTCATGAATTTAATGTTTGTAGTTTGACAAAGGTGCTTTACCAATGAATTTTCTAAAATTATATCTATCATATCTTTGCAACAAAGACTCCTCCCCTAATTAAGACACATGGGGATCAGTGTTTCAGATTGAAATGGAACATTATAGGACATACGGCCTATTTCATAAAAAAAGTCTAGGTCATTTTGTCCTAAACATCAAAATATTTTAGGCCATATATTTTTTAGCAAAAACAATGAAAAAGGTAAGTCAATGCACAAAAGGTCATTTAATATTCATTTTTTTGCAGCAACAATACTGAACAGTTTTCTGTTGGTTTTGTTTTTCCATGTAGATAATGCTTCATAAAAATCAAAATTTTCCAATTTTTCACCATTTATCCTTATTCTCATTAACTTATCTTGAGTCTCAGTATGAAGTCGATTGCGCAGTGGAGTCAACGTCTGATTTTGTACCGAAAATCCACGCTCACATCCAGCTGTATTAGCTGGACATGTCAATGCAAGTTGTGCTAACCGCATGATGTTTGGAAAATCATCTTTGTGATAGGAGGAGATGAGATGTCATAGTGATGCCATTGAGGCTGTTGGGTTCGCTGTCCCTCTGCCAAACGAATTTTCTTTGGTGGCATGTTTCACCGCTCTTGCTCTTACTCTTACTCTTACAGTCTTAGTTAGGGTAACTCTTGAAACATTGCGGCACGTCTAATTACCGCAAAGTGCCATAACATACCGCAAACCCCAACAAGACACAAGGTTCTTTAGAGGTCACTATTCTACCACATTTGGATATTATGAACATGTTTTCAAGTTGATTTTACTGATTTCTAATACAAAAAATGAATTGTCATTTACCGATGGGGGGGGGATCTTTGACAGAGGCCGTTTTCACAATCACTCGTAAATCAAAGTGAAATATTGTGAAGATGGTTTCTGGAAATTATCCTCTTTTATTTGCTTTAGCTCTATTTGGTAGGATTATAATAATTTTCAGGGGGGGGGATGTATTGATTGTTATCCAAAAAACTAGGTATTCAGATTTTTTCAGCTATTTTTGTGTAAAAATTTTGAATGAATATAAATAATCCAATTGTTTAAATTCAATTTTTTTTTTTACATTTTTGTAGTTGGCGTTTGTGCAAGAAAAGCTGTATATTGGCTTAGAGCATGCACCTCCAACATTTGATGTCAAAAACAAGATGCTGGGACCAATGGTAAATTCTAAATGTTTAAAATTATTCTTTCATTATCAAAAGTTTTCTTTGAATTTTGAATTTTGAAGTGTTTTACACCACACTCAACAATTTTTCAGTTATGTGGTGGCAGGTGATGGAGAAGAGAACTTGGTTACAGTGTGCCCAGGAAGAGACCACTGGCTAATAGTTTTCAAACTTGGTTCCAAAGTTACCAACATCAGTCAATACTTAGTCGTGTGTTACTGTGTGTTATGCTGCTTAAAATATAAAGAAAGAAAAATGTTTAGGAAGCAGTTAGGTCTAAATTCAAAGCATGATGTCATAAAGAACAGTCACATAAGTGAAGTCATAGTACCTCCTGTTTGATGGAATAGTACTTGCAACCTCAGTAACTGCTTTGTCAGGACAATTTGTGCTCTGTTGGATCAAAAGTTACTTTAGAAGGACTTGATTTGTCTGTACAGTACAGGCCACACGGATTGCACATTTGTCATGCCATCACACAGGGATATTTTGATCAAGCGGTTGTGTTCAAATCACGGCTATCCATCGCATTCGCGGTGATGAAAATCATTGAAAATTGCAGTTGTTGGCACTTTCAGTGGAAAAAATTGTTTTTAAGTCCCATCTAAAACATGTTTAACAATGACTAACCACATCATAGTACGTTTACTTAAGCTGACAAAACATCAATATTACTCCAGCAGACCATAACTGTGTATTGCTATTATAATATCACCACAAACTGCGGCGACCCGCGTTTGGTTTATTGCGGAATTGGTGTGATGTTTTGGATCCAAACTGAAGTGACTGCCATGGTCATGAGAAATGCCCTATCTGCGTAACTTGTAATGTTATTTCAATATCTGCCTCGTAAAGAGCTTTGATTTGAATTTAGTTCCAGTACCTGGCTATTATAAAGAGTAGTCATTTTGCTGTAGTTTCAATATCAGCATGTAAGGAGCAGTCATTTGACTGTCAGTACCTGGCTATTATAAAGAGTAGTTATTTTGCTGTAGTTTCAATATCTGCATGTAAGGAGCAGTCATTTGATTGTATCAGTACCAGGCTGCTGTAAGGAGCAGTCATTTGATTGTATCAGTACCAGGCTGCTGTAAAGCAGTCATTTGATTGTATCAGTACAAGGCTGCTGTAAGGAGCAGTCATTTACTGTATAAGCATATGCCTTGTAGATAGCATTCATGGCACTTTAGTTTCAGTATTTTAGGGATCATTCATTTTACTATAGTTTTAATACCTATCGTAGGGATCATTTATAGGATCAGTCCCAAGAACTGCCTTCATGTAACTGTAACTCATCACAAACCGTTTAAGGCAACATTTGTATAACTGCATTTCCATTTTATAAAAGTATTCAATCAACTGCAGTTCAGGATGGGTAAAAAAATTGACATTCTGATGAAAGCTTCTTATAACTTAATAGTACAGTATATCTACATGTGAGTTGTAAGTGTTTCAGGATTCGTTAAATTCTGTCATCTTTTAGGGATCATATCTCAACCACATTCAGACAGAGACCGGAGCCAAAGTGACTTTAAGGGGGAAAGGTTCGGGTTTCTTAGAACCGACATCCGGGAGAGAGGCTTTTGAGCCCATGCATGTACATTTGCAGTAAGTATGACAACTTTATGACAAATTTGTTAAGACTAACAAGCTCATACTATCACTGAATTTCACTGCATTCACATAAAAAAATAAGTCACAGACATGGACTATGCTAGCTGAAAGTATTTTGGTGCCAAAAACATTACCAGGTGCCAAAAGCTTTTGCCAATTAAAAATTTATGGAGCCAGATTCAAAGTAAAATTAAAAGGTTATTGAGTTTAGTGTGGTCACTGATATTAATGTCATTTTCCTAAATTTAATTAAGTGAACTACAAAGAGATATTCTATGTTTGAAATATATGTAATTGAGATAAAACATTTGTTTTAAGTTGAACCTACATTGAATAATTACAGCACCCTCTTTCGGTCAAAGTCCTCCTGAGGGCTCAAACACATTATGCAGTAGAAATCCTTCAGCTGCCTTGTGAAACAGGTTACCAATCAGAGAAGTGCAATATATGATTCTGCACAGTTTGGATTTCCATTTCAAATTTGAATGAAAGCAAAATAGATTTAAATAATGCACTGTAGATTATCGTGGAAAAATACTCTTTTACGATCTTTTACTCCGCTTTGCCTTTCTTTGTCTTGAAAATCATCTCTGTTAAAAACGTGTACAACACGTGTTTTGATGCTTTATTGCTCATGTTTGTCAATATTGATAGCCACAATTCATAGTGGATTCATACTTCCAGTTGAAGGATTTCATTAGTGAATGCATTCAGGCGTTAATTAAGCAATCTTAGTTAGGGGAATATAACAACTGAATTATTCGGGTTAAGTGGCGTCCATTAAATTGTAGTTAATGTTGTAGAATGTGAATGTCGCAAAAGACATGTCGATATCATTTGAACAATTTTCAGATTTTTGGGGGTTAGATGTTTTTCTTTTGGAAAGGGTAATTAGGAATTACCCTTGACCGTCTTTTCGTCTATCTGTCCATCTGATTTTCCTTTCCACACTCTAGCTTTAGTTTGCCTTATCTAAACTTTATGAAACTCATACACAGTGGTAAGAGCCACAATGCAGACAGAGTTTGAATTGAGGCAGTGAGTCATTTACTGTTCTAGAGTTATGCCCCTTTATTCCTTGAAAAATTGAAAGATTTTTTCTTGTATTTTTTATTGCCCTTATATCAAATGCTATTAAAAAGTATTATTTTACCTCTAATATGTACTTTTACTTCTGATTAGTCAAAATCATATCACATGACCTAAAACATTTCTTCATGTCACCCTGAAACATTTATGCCACCCTCTATGCCGGTTTATGTCACCCTCTCATGACAAGAAATGGATGCGCATGTTTTTTTTTTTCTAGTAGGCTATGTGGTAATTAGGTGTAATCTTTAGCACATATCTATAAGTAATGAAATTGACATTTGCTCGATGCAGACTGGAATGGAGAGAAATAAGCTGAAATGAACTTACGTAGGTCAGTTTGTTAGTTAAGTGTTATTGCCTTTCAGTATAATAAAACAATAATTGCCCTTGTTTTGGGCTGACATGACATAACAAGGGCAATAATTGTATATTGTCAAGTTTTACAAGCCAGCTTTAGCTGGGACATTCGTGTCCTCATATACATTCTTCTGTTATTTTACTTGCCATGTCTGTTTTGTTGTTTTTAAATGTTGTCGAGTTGCTTTTCTATTGTCATTAGCAAGAAACAGTTAAAAGTGGTCATCTGAGAACCTCCCCCCACAGGGGTAGAGCTTAACATTTTTATCCAGAGGTCACCTGGGCTCCAAAGATTTAAAATCTACAACTCCAGCTCAAATTTCAGGGGCCCAGATTTGTTTGTAATTTAAGATAGTTTTAGATCTCTGTTTAGAAAGTCATCTACAAATGGTGAAATTAAAGAAAATTTCTGACATTTTTACTTTAATGACTGTCTTTTATTTCATAAAAACTACGGTATAGCAGCATTTTGTGTTATACACTAATGACAGTATCTTTGATCCATGTCAAAATTCATACAAAAATCTTATAAAGTTTGATATTGAAAATATTGGTAAAAGAAAATGAATTTCCTCAGAGACCTAAATGCATTACATGTATGGTAGCACATGAGTTACTGTTATGATAGATATACCTACAGTTATGAAGATGTAATACTTTACGGTAATTTTATTGAAATTTGTAGTGTGAAAAAAAATGATAAAAGTCTAAAGTTTTGAGGACAAGGTTTGTGGTTCATGGGCAGAAAATAAGGAAAGCATGGTAGATTTTGTGTGAGGAATAGGTTACAGTTGGCTGAAATTTGTGATGATGCCAGTGTGTATATCAGTGTAAAATACAGAGTATCAAATATACTGAGCTGCATACAGGTGACATTAAACATTTCAGCAACTTGTGCTCACCAACTGGGCGACTCCACTTAATCTGCATAAATATAACTGGCTGTGGGCGACCCCTAATTTCTATTCCTGCCCCACCATCCATTTCAGTCTTAATGAAAGAATTTTCTTACGGAAATCTTTGTTATCTTACAGTCTATTTCTGTTGTTTCCACATGGCTGAAATTCTATCCCATTCCAAATATAAAACATGTATTTTTCCCAGTTTAATAGAGAAAAAATCCCCATTTAGTGTAGAAACCACAATCATAATGAAAAATAATCTAATCTGAGGATAAATCAGAGTTTTTGAAAATCCCAGGTCTTACTAGAAAAAGCAGTAAATTTTACAAAAGTCCAGTGAAATCTATCAGATAACTGGTCCAAATGACCAGTAATTTTCCATTTTATTTCAATTGTGTATATATACAGACCAGTTTTCCCAGTTTGACACAAATTCACGTTAAAATTCCACATGTCAGCAACTGCCAAAGGCATTTTCCTAGAGTTGATAGAGAAAGGCCCGTCTTGATTTTTAAAAAATGTTCTTATGGAAATCTTTGGGGTTTTTTTTTCAGGCATCCGACTGTGATGGGACTACAGCAGGCCAAACAGCTGGCAGAAAATTTGATACAGACTGTAAGTATAGAGCCAAGGTTACTCATTGACAGACTAAATTTGTTTCTTATTTTCTCAGATCACAAGGGCATCAGTTGGAATCATATTGTTAATTTTTTCGATGTTTCAGGTGCCAGTTGAAAAAAAAGAAATTGCTTGAAAAAATTCTTACCTATTTTTTTCATAAAAATAATATATTTAGAGGACTGGAGAGCATAATTATACTGATTCTTGTTGTGTTTGTTGCTTCAAACAGTGGCCTATTTTAACCACTTTCTGTCCAGGGCTCCAGGTAAAATAATGTTTGGTTTTTCGAAGAAAAAATAGTGTAAAGTGAAGATTGAATTTTCTGTTTTATCTTTTTTTTTTTTTTTTTTTTTTTTTTAAGAAAAGGTCAGAATTATATATTGTACATAGTTCTTTGGTTTGTACCTCCCATCTTTTGATGATGAGGTCATGTCTAATAGGTTGAGGTCACTTCAGGTGGTACATGCCTCCTAGAAAACTTGAGTTGTTATAAGTTACAAATTGGCCTGCCTCCATAAAAATAAATATTTGAATCTTGAATATAGCCATTTTTGTCTTTTCTTTTATGATTGTATAAGACTCTATGAAGTTGATTTTCCTTTTTTTTTTATATATATATATATAATCAACAAATGTCTTAAAGTTATGAAATAAAGTTTTATTTCTTGTTCTTGACCTCGGAGCCCTGCAGTTATAATAAAAGAATAAATCGGCATCCATTACTTTTTCATGAAATACTGATTAATTTTCAGTTTTCAAGTTTGTAAAACTTGTTTCCAACCAGAGAGAAAGGCAGTGGCACAATCGTGAATATTTCAGGTTTAATGCGCAAAACTGTTAAGCAGGCAGATAAATTTTCATTGTTTTTTTTTATATTTACCAGTTGATTGTTGGTTGTATTGCATGAGTCATACTTTTCATGAAATACTAATAATTTGCATATCATCGACTGACAATGAATATTTTATGCAACTTATTTTTTTGTAACTGAATATTAAATAAATAGTATTGTTTGGATTTCAGATCGTAATGAGCTCATTTATAAATGTCATTGTATATTTCAACATGTATCAATAGCATTTTTTATTTTGCCAATTTTTTTTTCACCATTTCTGCTACCATCCTATGCATGTTTGCTTCTAAGATTACTTACCGGGCTCAAGATTAACAATTACTAAAGATCATAGATTTCGGAAATGTCTTTAATATCAGTTTTTTTTTTCTAAGTAAGACACCCTTTCCTACAATATCACAAGGACCAGCAAATCTGGAATAACCCCAGGCCTGAGTTTGTACCAGCTAAGTGAAGGTTAAAAAAAGAACAGGACTCTGCAGATAACTGTGACGAGATATATTTCCTGTATTGATAGCAAAAGTTATGCTTTGTGTTTTGTATTGTACAGCTTCCGAGAAATCAATGCATTTTTTTTTCTAGCTTCTGCAAGTCCAAATGTTTCTTTTCACAGATACAAAGTTAAATAGATCATAGAGGGCAGTGTGCACCATTTGCAGCAACGCCAGGGCCTATGATCAAGAAGCAAATTTAATTCCGATCAACTATATATTTTTTTCTTCATAGCAAAGAATAGTCCAGAGAAATAATTCTTGTAACTACTATGCAGTAAACTATTGGACTTCTGAGAAATTTTATCACATCAAAATTATAAATTATGTCAGAAGTGTGTTCTTGATCATGGAGCCATATTAGTGGTGAAAATTTGACTCCTCTGCCTGCAATGTTAGTTTGTGGTTTTGGCCGGCCTGCAGTATTACTTTTGAATATTCATGAAGGAATTTCCATAAAACTATAAAAAATGTTTTCCAGAAGAAATTGATTTTGTTGCCATAGTCGCCCATTATCAGTCACTCACAGTACATTTCCATTAATTGTATTTTAATTTAATGTCTTGTATATGAAATGCCATCAAAATCATAAAATGGTATGTTGATTATCTAATAAACCACCTAGTGTTACAGCCCAGCAGAGAGAGACAACTCTAGTGAGAGATTTTTATGATGCAGTACACTAGATCCTTGATGCTCTAGTGGTAAATTATGTTGAAATAAAATGTATAAATAGCTAATGCGAATATATTAATCATCTGTACTTGCCGCTGTCTTGTATAATTGCGCTGTGATGGACTAAGTAAAAAGACATTTGTAAATTTCATATTTAGTTATTATATGAAGAGTTCTTTCAATAGAAGCTGACAGGTGACTGTTTCTACCGGCTATTTTAATGAAAAGCAGTATAAGTGGTCAGTTAAATGTTTAGTAAAAAATGCTGATGTCTACAAACTTTTGGCAAGTGGCCATGCACAGTTTAGCTATAACTCTTTGCTGTTTACTTTACATAACTTGTTTCCTGCTCCAAAATTGATAAAAAGGCTGGATGAATAGTCATTTTGATTGATTGCAAACTGTGGGAATGCGCTCCGCCTTGCATTCTGAAGGCTGTATGTCTTTTCTGTTTGTACATCGTAACCAATTTTTCTCTGCCACCATGAACATGTGGAAAGAAAATATAATGCCACATCCACATAACAAAAAATGAGTTATCATGTAAAATGTAAATAAAGCAAAAATCATATTTCAGGACAAAATGTACTCATTTATAGAGCAGGTAATAGATCATAAATATAGTAATACCAGTGGTGATCTCAAGTATGGACTACATAATCCATAAGGATCCTAGAAAAGCTTTACATATTACGTAGGTTAAATATAGATAGAACCCCAACAGTTAAAGATATTTTGATCATTCAAGGAATTTCATAAAATTAATTTTTTTTTATGATTCTACGATGTTTTTGTTATGTTAGTTGAAAAATATTTTTTCATTACATTTATAAAAATTGCATCTCCAGTTGAGATGATGGTAAAAAAAGCTACAGGAACTCAGACATACAATTTACAGACAATGCAAAAGTCACCGGACTGCAGGTCCTGAATGTATTATAAAATCAAATTTTCATAGTATATAAATTGCGACAAAGTAAACTTTGGTTGTGACAAAAAGGAACACATAAAATTCTGTCAACCTGATCATTTGCTGAGTAACCCTATGTGAATGTTCCATGCATGTTGTCACATGTCCCTACTGTTGATTTTTGACGTTAAGAATAATCTTAAAAATATAAGGAAAATGAAAGTAGGTTTAGGTCTGTTCATTTGACCCCAAAATTCCTATATGATCTGATTTTGACTTTCGATCATTCTTACGAGTTGATTTCTGAAGAGTTAGTTTGAAGTTTGTTAAGTAGATGTGGAACAGGATCAACCAATGAAAATGCGCGATTTAATTGCACACATTTTTTGACAGATGGTTAGTTTCAGGTGATTTAATCTCACCTGTCTGCCACTAAATAAACATAGCATTTAACAAGTTGACCTATTTTTTTACCACAGCTGACAGTTAAAACATATATAAATGAAGATGAAGATCAAGTTTTAAGTTTAATTCAGGCATGGTGATCCAAAGCCAATCAACAATGTGCTTTGATGTCCTTGTGGTTGATGCACGATTTCAGTGGTTGGCATGGCGTATTGATACAGAATGAGTTTAATAATTCAAAATGTTTTGCATTACAGCAAATTTATTATACTTTTAACTTATTATGACCATAGATTTTAATTAGATATATATTTAGTAATCCCGACACACGTTTCATCTCGATTCCTCCATTTTCAGCAGAATAAAATTTGAATTATTTTTAATGTGTTGACTGTTCTGCACGGTCAAATGTCGGCGCTTTTATTTTTTTCATGTTTACGGATAAGTAATTATATCCCCAATATTTGTTCTCAGTTCAAAAGAGTCTTTCAAGTTACAATTAACAATGGTAAAAAATGTCAGGCTGATAAGAATGAAGATCTAAATTCTAATCAATCATCTACGATACTAGTCCACCCACCCCCAAAAACAAATAATAATATTAATAAATGGACAGTTGTAGCCTAGGTCTAATTACTTTTAAACTTTAACTCTGACTAAGAAATAAACTGTGATCAGCGATATACATGTATAACAATGAACACAACATTAGATTAAAATTAAAATTTGCACTTGACATTATCACAAAATCCCTGACTGACTGAGCATTTACAGTTTGTAAAAACCATGTATTCACATTTACCAAAAGTACAGTGAAATGCTTGACTCTTCAGTTTTGACCCCAAAAACTTTGCTGAGAGGTCAATGACTCCTGAAATCTCTTAAATTTATCTTTGTATTTGAATAAATAGAATGTATAATAACTCAAATATGCTGAGGGGCCAATCCAAAGAAAAGGGAGGTTTGTCCATGCCAGGGTAAAACACATTTATTCAAGGATCAAGTAATTTTAAACTTTTATTATGCAAAAGATGAGAAAGATGAATTTTGTTTGATTTCATATGTTTGCCAAAGGTACATGTAAATAAACAATGTGAAGTAATGACATGTCAATTTTTTTGCTTTTAATTTATATTTTAAAAAAAAGTTTTTTGTCTGGAAAAAAATAATCTGCCTGATAAAAATTTTCATTTCAACAGATAAATTGTCTGGTAAAAAATGTCACCTTTCACGTTGTCTGCATTTACCATTTAATACTTAGGGATCAGAAAGTTAAAGCTTGGTTTTCTATATATTATGATGCATATAGATCAGTGCTACTTGTCAATTTGATAACAACTTGGAGGTGTTCTTAAAATACTATCTAAGCATGATTTGTTCCATTTATAAAAATACACATCTTGCTAGTGTTGTGGTCGGAGCTAAGTGTTTTAAGACACCCAAGTCGTTCAGTTGAGCTGTTGAATTCCTTTCCTGTCTTGTATGTAAGCAAAGGAAGTTTTTTTTTACTTCTTGGAAGGGTCATTGCACAATTACCTCCCTTTAGTGTGTAGTTCTTGTCTTTTTTATTCAACATGGTATAAAGAACTGCGTTGGTGCTTGATAAGATTTTTGACTCATTGTTTGAATTTTGCTTTGCTAATTACCAGTGTGCCTAATATTTATAACAGGTAGCTTCTCATGTCTTCTTCTCACCCTCTCTTTATTGCTTACACACAGACACACACACACATGGAGATGAATACATACAATGAACATTCTACATTTACACACACATATGGGTCACAAGTCTTTCAGATGAAACTTAAAATTGAGGTGATGTGTCATAGAAAACTTCACTCTGTGGGAATATGCCCCATAGCACAGGTAAAAATTTGAGGTACTTCACCTTCAGCTGATGGCATCTCCAAATGTTTGAGGAATTATTTGGGGAGGGGGGTTAAAACAATATTAACTTATTAACCCCTAATAACACATCTGGACTGGTCTAAGTCATTGATTTACTGAAAAGTCCATTGTTTTTCGGGGGTTGATGAGTTAAATCAAACAAATTTAAAACATTAAACATTTAAAACATTTTACCAACATTGGAGTCCAGGTTTCACACTTATTTCTCATTTCTATTGAAAAATTACTTATAAAATTAACTAGATTCATCCTCAGTAATGCTGATATTTTTTATTCAAACGCAGATGAAGCTTATATATATATATATACAAATATTGCACACATAATCCAAAACACTGGGTGGGTTCCTTTTTAGCTGACCTACAAGAAGTGGGAGGGGTGCTAATGCTATCATCAGTACCTTGGAGTTGGCTATGAAGGTCAGGTTTACCTGCCTATTCTGCTCATACATCAAGTAAACTTAAATGGTATATACTGTGGATCCTGTCTTGAAAGACCACCATCCCTTCTGCCATGGAAATTTACAAGACAGAGGTGGTCTATATAAGAGGAATTATCAAAAGGATTATTTGAATAAGTGGTTTTCAGAAGGTTTCCTCAAGACAGGTGGTCTTCTATGACAGTGGTCTCAAAAGACAGGTTCCAGTGAATATCTTATGGCTTTTAGCACTTGCTGAATTAACCCTTTTTTTTTTCAAAGAAATAACCCTATTTTGGACTTGGTCAGTTTTCAGTGCAGTGGGTAAGAAGATTGATTTCAGATAGGTTAAATCTGGGGACTGTTAAGTATGTTGGTGAGAGCTTTTGTAATTTTTTTATTACTATGTTTTCCGATTACATGTACTACAGCTTCTGCGCTTTTTGTTTTCACATATTACTGTATACTACTTCATTCTCCTGGGCTTTTTGTTTTTCTCTCCATTTTACAACAAAACTGCCTGCCTAAATATCTGATGCATGTGATGGGTTTATTTTCATTGCATTGTGGTAAAACTCTTGCAGCACGATTCCATTTCCTGTTGACGTTAGGTAAGTATGCCGGACTATCTCAAGTGACCAAGCGACATGTATATTCAAACTCAGTCATGTGGAACCTTTTATTCTCTTTTAGGTACAGCAGGAATATGCCCAGTTTCAGCAAGCCTTGGTTGCCATGCCACCAACACTGTCCCCAGGAACAGCCCAGATACTGGCTGGTCTGCAGCAGAGTAAGTCCCCTTACATCATAGCTAGAAACCAGAGGAGTTCCAAACGTATTTGCCTCTCAAAGATGTTTTTGGTGGTGTTTTTTGTTTGTTTTTTTTTTTTGTTTTTTTTTGCATTAGATACAGTAAGTCTGTGTCTATGCCATGGTGTGTTTTTATTTACAGAGGTTATTTAAATTGGTATAGTTTCAGTTAGAGTGCCTGTCTTTCTACCATAAACAGTTCACAGTCTTGGCCTGATGTCAGAGAGATTTAGTTGTACAATGGTGGATGGACATAGAATTTGTCTGGTGACATGAATACAAAACAGTCTGATGACATGAATTCTAAACAGTTGTTGTAGTGAAGTTGTCTCCCTTTGTGTAATTTTTATTTTAGATATCAAAAATATGATAAGTATATCTATATTTCTTAATGTTTATCCCTAACTGCACATTTTTTTTACAGAATTTCACCTGTTTGTTATTTCTTTCTTTTTTTTTTTGTTTCATTTATAGTTGGTCATGTCAAAAATTTTGTTGTTTGTTTTTTTTTTACATTTTTGTAACAAGCTTTTTACATGTGCTTTCATCATAACAATACATATCTGTGTTTTAAGATATTCCTTTCAGAAAATTCCCCATGATTTCTGATTTAAAGATGTGAGCATCATCTTGATGTAGCCCTATGTAATCTGTTTCAAATACTACGTTTTGTTTAAGTGATCCAGTTAACAAAACTGATCAATACTGATGATTGAAGTGCCTAGCCATGTGTTTCACATAGGTAAATCATAATTTGTCATGTACATTCTGTGGAACTACAAAACAACAATACAAGAATGGACTCGGATAGCAGATGAACTATACTGAAACCTTTAAGTTGTGTTTGAAATTTATTTATGTTTCAGATGGATAATTCACAATTTCTGGAAAAAAAATTTTACTTTAGTTTGTTTCATGTTTGTATGGAACTCCACTTGGTATTTCTCCAGTCATCAAGTGAAAAAGATCGCAGCTTAAATTGCTCAGTAATATTTCTGTGTTTTCACTGTAGTTTTAATGCAGCCCAGATAGTGGTCATCAAATTGACATCAGAAAACTTAGAATTCAGATTTATATCGGGTTCAATGCCATTATTTGTGATAGACAACGTCTTGACCTTGGAGACACTGTTTTGATCCGGAGTTTAACAAAACCGAGCACTAACAGGCGTATTGATTTCAGCATTCTTCAGAGACTTGTTGATCTACATCAGAAAAGATTTTAAATTTCTAATTCAAGATTCAAATTTTATTCCCAGGTTGTGTTCGAGATGGAGAGTGAAATTCTAATTATATGTGATAAGATTGGTAGTGTCCAATTCTTATGAATTTTGCTTTTAATTTTTTTTATGATCATATATTTTAGTTTCATTGTGACAAGTTTTCTCATATTCAGCAATCTGTCAGAAAAATCTGTTTTACAGACTGATGAAGCTGGACATTTAGTGGTCATGTGATACATGTAATCTTGCAGATCATGTAATGCTGATAATCATGCAGATCATGAGATGTGAATAATCTCACAGGTCATGTGCACATAATCCTGCAGTACAGACTATTACATCATAATTTTTTTTAGGCCATCTGAGTCACTCTTATGGCTCTTTGCTATCTATTGCTGTCCTGTTGTTATGCTTTGTTAACAATCTAAAATGTTCATCTTCTCCCCAGAAACCACTCAATGATTTCAGTTTTACTGAAGTACCAATATGTAATTTGTGTATTGTGAGCAGAAGAACATGATGAATGTCAATAACCAATACTCCCCACACAAGTCTAAGGGGGATCTAGAAAATCTACAGTCTTCAAAATATCTTCTTCTTAACTCCAGGGTATTTACCAAGCCTACTGGGTACCAAACATGCCATACTAAAATACACCCCTACGAAGAAATTGTTCAAATGATGATCCCATGACCAGGGCTTTTGTTGATGTGACAAGACTCAGATGTCCAGTGGGGGTCTTTCCTTTGTTGTTATGTTTTATATGTATCAAATATTTGTTGATGGATACTGTATTGTACAAAAAATATTAAGTATTTATGTAGTTTAGGTAAAATATCTTAGCATAGCAATGAACACTTGAGCTGATTTTACCTTGAGGTGCAGTTTCATCAACTTTTTGCTCTGAATACAAGCACAGACCCAAGTTTTATATTGTAGATTTCTGCATTTTCCAGAGTATGTGATTTTCATATATTTATTAATTTGTTTATTTAATGTGGATGTGTGGTTGTATGAAGATGTGTGCAGTGTATGTGTATTTTAATTGTATATTTTTGTTTGTTATTTGCATATGCTATGTGTAATGTGTGTATGTGAAAAAAATGTAATTGTGTAAGTTTAGATGTCTTTGTGTGAGTGTGGATGTCTATGTGTTTGTGTGTTTAGATGTGTGGTTTTTAGATGTGTATTGGTATGTGTGGGTGTAGATGTGTGTTTAGATGTTGTGGTATGTGTTAGTATAAATGTGTATAGGTATGTGTGGGTGTAGGTATGTGTGTAGATATTGTGGTATGTATGTGATTGTAAATGTGTGTGTGTACCTTATGATGAATGCCATGGTACTTTATTTTTTTCCTTTTTAAACTAGTACTATGGACGGGAAGAAAGTGGTTTCTGCTTTAGATTGCGTTATCGCTGATACTACCTTCCTACATAAATGCTGTGGTCAGAACAGTCCCTTGGTTTTACAGTTGCACTATAGGGGCTACTTGACCTCCAACAAAACTACCTGACTTCCAGCATAGCAACTTGACCTCTGACAAAACAACCTGACTTCCAGCATAGCAACTTGACCTCCAACATAGCAACTTGACCAGCTATATACTGCAATTTGACAATCTACATGTACATGTTCTTAGCATCTTAACCTCTGACAAAGAAGCATCATCAATACTAATAACATAGCAACCTGACTTCTAACATAGCAACTTGACTGCCAACATAGCAACTTGACTGCCAACATAGCAACTTGACCTTTGACTTAGTAACTTGACATCCAAAATAGCAACTTGTATTCTATCTTTCATCTTCCTTGACAGTGGCAGCTTTTGAATAGGTTTTAATTTTAATTTTAAGAATTAGTCAATTATTTATTATTAACATTGTTACATAGTGTTTTTCTGGTTTATTTGAGTTTTAGTGAGGAGCCCAAAACTAAAAAAAAGAATTGCTCTTTCCTTGGCACAAGAGCTTGGAAGTGGGAATGTCTCAAGTTTGTATAAAAGCTGTAATGACAAGAATTTGAAAAAGAAAAAGCTTCTTTGCTATTTGAAAGTATAAATGTGTATGAGTACTGTAATGTTATCTTTTTTTATTTCTTTCTTTGAACATATAAACACAGATAGATTGAAGTACATATAATATAACTTTTAATGTGATTGCTTGACTTTTAAACAGATTGACATCTTGGTGAGAAGCACTGTTCAGAGTCTGGCTACCTCCCATGGATTTACTTAGAATATGAATTCAGAATGATTTCAGGGTGATCACCTTGTTAAGCTTCATTTAAAAGGCATAAATGTATTTATTGTATGGTAACAGTTTTGTTTCTTTTATGTTGCAGGCAAAATTATTTTTGTGTTGTTTTTGCAGTGTTTAAAAAAAGACAGAAAAAAACTATCATGAATTATTTTGAATTCATCTGTTAGATTTCAGGTGATACAGATGCCTTTTGTCTCTTTAAGTTGCAGGTGAAATTGTTTTTGTGTTATTCTTGCAGTGTTTAAAAAAACGGCAAAGAAAAAACAAAATTACATGAACTTTTTAATATTCCATTAAATTCCAGGTGATGTAGATGCCTTTGATATATACAGTGTGTAATGATTTACTTTCTTGTACATAACAGAATATTTATATTAGAAAATCAGGTGTTTCATTTTGATAATTATGTTTCCAGCGCTGTACATTTATATGATGTCTACTATATGCACTGTGTGAATGTGCTTCAAGTATCATTTTCATCTTTTCCAAAACCAGTTTTGGAGCTGTGAAATTGGTGCATTGAGAGTGTACTATTGACCGATGTCATTGCATTGAGAGTGTACTATTGACCTATGTCAGTGCATTGAGAGTGTACTATTGACCTATGTCATTGCATTGAGAGTGTACTATTGACCTATGTCAGTGCATTGAGAGTGTACTATTGACCTATGTCAGTGTATTGAGAGTGTACTTTTGATATGTCGGTACATTGAAAATGTACTTTTCACTTATCAGTATATTGAGAATGAAGTATTGACCTGTGACATTGTGAACTATTGATCTATGTCATTGCATTTTGAGTATACAATTAGCCTTTGAGAGTGTACTTTTGACCTGCCAGTACATTGAGAGTGTACTTTTTACCTGTCGGTACATTGAGGGTATACTATTGACCTATGTCAGTACATTGAGTGTACTTTTTACCTGTCAGTACATTGAGGGTATACTATTGACCTATGTCAGTACATTGAGAGTGTACTTTTGACCTGCCAGTACACTGAGAGTGTGTTTTTTACCTGTCAGTACATTGAGGGTATAATATTGACCTATGTCAGTACATTGAGAGTGTACTTTTGACCTGCCAGTACATTGAGAGTGTACTTTTTACCTGTCAGTACATTGAGGGTATACTATTGACCTATGTCAGTACATTGAAAGTGTACTTTTTACCTGTCAGTACATTGAGGTTATACTATTGACCTATGGCAGTACATTGAGAGTGTACATTTTACCTGTCAATACATTGAGGGTATACTATTGACCTATGTCAGTACATTGAGAGTGTACATTTTGACCTGTTAGTACTTTGAGGGTATACAATTGACCCATGTCAGTACATTGAGGGTATACTATTGACCTATGGCAGTACATTGAGGGTATATGATTGACCTATGTCAGTACATTGAGGGTATACTATTGACCTATGTCAGTACATTGAGGGTATACAATTGACCTATGTCGGTACATTGAGGGTATACTATTGACCTATGGCAGTACATAGAGGGTATACAGTTGACCTATGTCAGTACATTGAGGGTATACTATTGACCTATGGCAGTACATAGAGGGTATACAACTGACCTATGTAAGTACATTGAGGGTATACTATTGACCTATGGCAGTACATTGAGGGTATACAATTGACCTATGTCAGTACATTGATGGTATACTATTGACCTATGGCAGTACATAGAGGGTATACTATTGACCTATGGCAGTACATTGAGGGTATACAATTGACCTATGTCAGTACATTGAGGGTATACTATTGACCTATGGTTGTACATAGAGGGTATACTATTGACCTATGTCAGTACATTGAGGGTATACTATTGACCTATGGCAGTACATAGAGAGTATACAGTTGACCTATGTCAGTACATTGAGGGTATACTATTGACCTATGTCAGTACATTGAGGGTATACTATTGACCTATGTCAGTACATTGAGGGTATACTATTGACCTATGTCAGTACATAGAGGGTATACTATTGACCTATGTCAGTACATTGAGGGTATACTATTGACCTATGGCAGTACATAGAGGGTATACTATTGACCTATGTTAGTACATTGAGGGTATACTATTGACCTATGTCAGTACATTGAGGGTATACTATTGACCTATGTCAGTACATAGAGGGTATACTATTGACCTATGTCAGTACATAGAGGGTATACTATTGACCTATGTCAGTACATTAAGTACTTATTATACTGTGAACCAAGACTTTTGCTCAATCTTATTTGAAAGACTACTGATTCTTAAGTCAAGCACTTTGGAAGGAACAATGGCTACCTGTATTATCCTTCAGGTATTTCCTAGACATGAGATGTGAATATATCCTAATACAACAAAGTTATTAATACACACTTCCAATGCCAAATCCTTTGTTCCTCATTAAAATTGAAAAATTGAATGGATAAAATAAGTAAAGCAAAGAAAAAAATTAAGGTTTAAATTCTTAGGAATTATGGTAATTGTATCACTCATTACAGACCCATGTTGTGGACCTCGTATTCCAGTCAGCCGTATTTAGATGAACTTTTCATTATGACAAATGATGACTCATAGAAATGATTTTGTTTTGTATAACAGCAGCTCCAGCTCTTCTGAACACACAGGGTATTGCTACATTATCAGCCGTATCTCAGCCAGGACTTGCTGCACTTCAGCCACAGCCAGGGGGTAAGTTCTGTTGTTTTATTGGTGTACTACTCCACACTTGACGATTTTCCAGTTATGTGATGGCAGCCAGTTTAGTTGGAGGGACTTAAACCTGTGCTGACCAGGGATGAGAGACTTATGTTAAAAGTATGAGGCCCCAACAGGGAGTAAGTACTTCAAGTAGTCTTTAAAGGAATTTGAATACTTTCCTCAGTTTTATAAAGATTTGCTTGCTATAATGCTACATTGTATCAGAAGATCTAGGAATGACTTATGATCAACATTGTATCAGTAAGATCTAGGATGACATGATCAACATTGTGTCAGTAAGATCTAGGAATAACTTATGATCAACATTGTATCAGAAGATCTAGGAATGACTTATGATCAACATTGTATCAGAAGATCTAGGAATGACTTATGATCAACATTGTATCAGAAGATCTAGGTTGACTTATGATCAACATTGTATCAGTAAGATCTAGGAATGACTTATGATCAACATTGTATCAGTAAGATCTAGGAATGACTTATGATCAACATTGTATCAGAAGATTCAGGAATGACTTATGATCAACATTGTATCAGAAGATTCAGGAATGACTTATGATCAACATTGTATCAGTAAGATCTAGGAATAACTTATGATCAACATTGTATCAGAAGATCTAGGAATAACTTATGATCAACATTGTATCAGAAGATCTAGGAATGATTTATGATCAACATTGTATCAGTAAGATCTAGGAATGACTTATGATCAACATTGTTTCAGAAGATCTAGGAATGACTTATGATCAACATTGTATCAGTAAGATCTAGGATGATTATGATCAACATTGTGTCAGTAAGATCTAGGAATAACTTATGATCAACATTGTATCAGTAAGATCTAGGATGATTATGATCAACATTGTGTCAGTAAGATCTAGGAATAACTTATGATCAACATTGTATCAGAAGATCTAGGATGACATGATCAACATTGTGTCAGTAAGATCTAGGAATGATTTATGATCAACATTGTATCAGTAAGATCTAGGAATGACTTATGATCAACATTGTATCAATAAGATCTAGGAATGACTTATGATCAACATTGTATCAGAAGATCTAGGAATGACTTATGATCAACATTGTATCAGTAAGATCTAGGATGACATGATCAACATTGTGTCAGTAAGATCTAGGAATAACTTATGATCAACATTGTATCAGAAGATCTAGGAATGACTTATGATCAACATTGTATCAGAAGATCTAGGAATGACTTATGATCAACATTGTATCAGAAGATCTAGGAATGACTTATGATCAACATTGTATCAGTAAGATCTAGGAATGACTTATGATCAACATTGTATCAGTAAGATCTAGGAATGACTTATGATCAACATTGTATCAGAAGATTCAGGAATGACTTATGATCAACATTGTATCAGAAGATTCAGGAATGACTTATGATCAACATTGTATCAGTAAGATCTAGGAATAACTTATGATCAACATTGTATCAGAAGATCTAGGAATAACTTATGATCAACATTGTATCAGAAGATCTAGGAATGATTTATGATCAACATTGTATCAGTAAGATCTAGGAATGACTTATGATCAACATTGTTTCAGAAGATCTAGGAATGACTTATGATCAACATTGTATCAGTAAGATCTAGGATGATTATGATCAACATTGTGTCAGTAAGATCTAGGAATAACTTATGATCAACATTGTATCAGTAAGATCTAGGATGATTATGATCAACATTGTGTCAGTAAGATCTAGGAATAACTTATGATCAACATTGTATCAGAAGATCTAGGATGACATGATCAACATTGTGTCAGTAAGATCTAGGAATGATTTATGATCAACATTGTATCAGTAAGATCTAGGAATGACTTATGATCAACATTGTATCAATAAGATCTAGGAATGACTTATGATCAACATTGTATCAATAAGATCTAGGAATGACTTATGATCAACATTGTATCAGTAAGATCTAGGAATGATTTATGATCAACATTGTATCAGAAGATCCAGAAATGACTTATGACTTATGGTAGTGTTTGATTCCAGGAAAATCCTGGGTTTAATTCTTTGTACCAGGCCATACCAAAGACTTTTAAAAATAATAGGACTCTGAATACAAAGTGAAAGTCACAGGTCTTTCAGATGAGACCTGGAACTGAGGTCCATGTCACAGAAGGTGTGGCATGTAAAAGAACCCTCACTGCTTTGACATCAGTCTATAGCACAGTTAAAACTTGTGTCACTTCACCTGAAGCATTACCTTACAGGGTTCACACTGGTCTCGAAAAGTGCTTGAATATAGAGTTAGTCCTTGAATAGTGCATGAAAACAAAAGTATCCTTGAAAAGTGCTTGAATTTAATGCAAAATGCTTGATTTATTTCATCAGAGTGCTTGAATTCTACTCTTTGCATGTTTTTTCATCACTAAACAAAGACATTTAGATAAAGAAAATTTAGCTTGATCATACTGATATTTCACCTAGTACAACATAATTTGAGTAAAGCATTTTATGATGCCGTACTGCTGGATCTCTTTAGTGTGTAGTGGAACTCTAAGCAGTGTTTTGAGGACCGCCATTGAAATGTGAAAGAACTTAACTGTGTTTCTTTTTTTACATTGTTTTGGCTTGCATGGTCTTGATAGCTTTAACATACCCATTCAAAGTGCTTGAAAAGTGCTTGAAAAACACTATGAAAAGTCCTGGAAAAGTGCTTGAAAAATCTTTTTCATTGGCTGTATGAACCATGCCTTACCATGTAAGTGAAAAATTCTCGATGGGATGTATAGCACCAGTGAATCAAAATTAGCAGTTTAGGTCAAAGTGAATACAGTAAAACTTTAATATAACATACTTGGTTCGTACGAATCCATAGATAATTCCTGACTGCACCTCTATATATTCTTAGTTGTAAGACTATTTTATATTGAATTTTATATAATGAATATTTGTCATAACAAGCAAATTTCCATGTCCCTGGACATCCCAAGCAATGTCCTTTATACTATTATAATGAAGAGATCAATATCATTAAAAGAAAAGTCAATAGGCATAATCTCTGATTAAATAAATCATGTATATTAAAAGTAACAAAAAATGTATTTTCTTTTTACATGATAGGAAAGTTCTTTTTTTTTTCTTCCTAGGAAAGTTGATGTTTAGACAGAATTTAGTGTGATTTTTGTACTTAACAAACTGCATTGTAACCATTCAGCAAACTTCACTAAAACTAAGTAACAAACTGTCCTTATAAAGAATTGAAAAATATAAGGTCCCTTGAAATTTGCCATATGCAGGTTTTTATGGCTTTTTTATAAAGAAATCCTAAAACATATCAAATTATCTTGTTACACAATTTACAACTAGTCATAGGAATGTGGCAGTTACTTCTGATAGATCCAATTTAATTTTATAGTAGGGAAATCTAACATGTTCTTTCTAACTAATTACAGGTTTACCATCATTTTCCACAATAGGTGGATTTCCAGGACTCAACCCTCCACAGTTCACATCTGTCGTTATGCCTACAAGTACAGCTCTGACGACAATGCCTCCAACATTTACTCTTGCTCCAGGTATGTTATTACTTTCCATACATGATACAAAGTTGAAGGAGCTTATAGCAACAATGTTTGCATTGTTGTCCTTGTCTGGTTAAGAAGATCGGTGGAGGTCAGGTTTGCCTGATCATCTGTTCATACTTTAACTAAACATATTCATCTTTTGATTCTTAGCACATGCTATGTTTCAGGGGCTATGTTAGTCCTGTATTTCGTACGTAAACATGACCCTGTTTAGGACATAGTCTATTTCTAACACTGTAGTTAGGCAGATAGGTTGAGGCTAGGTTATGTATGGGGATAGTCTATTTCTAACACTGTAGTTAGGCAGATAGGTTGAGGCTAGGTTATGTATGGGGATAGTCTATTTCTAACAATGTAGTTAGGCAGATAGGTTGAGGCTAGGTTATGTATGGGGATAGTCTATTTCTAACACTGTAGTTAGGCAGATAGGTTGAGGCTAGGTTATGTATGGGGATAGTCTATTTCTAACACTGTAGTTAGGCAGATAGGTTGAGGCTAGGTTATGTATGGGGATAGTCTATTTCTAACACTGTAGTTAGGCAGATAGGTTGAGGCTAGGTTATGTATGGGGATAGTCTATTTCTAACACTGTAGTTAGGCAGATAGGTTGAGGCTAGGTTATGTATGGGGATAGTCTATTTCTAACAATGTAGTTAGGCAGATAGGTTGAGGCTAGGTTATGTATGGGGATAGTCTATTTCTAACACTGTTGTTAGGCATATAGGTTGAGGCTAGGTTATGTATGGGGATAGTCTATTTCTAACCCTGTAGTTAGGCAGATAGGTTGAGGCTAGGTTATGTATGGGGATAGTCTATTTCTAACACTGTTGATAGGCAGATAGGTTGAGGCTAGATTATGTATGGGGATATTTGTTTTTAACACTTGATAGGCAGATAGGTTGAGGCTAGGTTATCTAATGGGATATTTGTTTTTAACACTGTTGATAGGCAGATAGGTTGAGGCTAGGTTATCTATGGGGATATTTGTTTTTAACACTTTTGATAGGCAGATAGGTTGAGGCTAGCTTATGTATGGGGATAGTCTATTTCTAACACTGTTGATAGGCATATAGGTTGAGGCTAGGTTGTCTATGGGGATAGTCTATTTCTAACACTGTTGTTAGGCAGATAGGTTGAGGCTAGGTTATCTATGGGGATATTTGTTTTTAACACTGTTGTTAGGCATATAGGTTGAGGCTAGGTTGTCTATGGGGATAGTCTATTTCTAACACTGTTGTTAGGCAGATAGGTTGAGGCTAGGTTATCTATGAGGATATTTGTTTTTAACACTTTTGATAGGCAGATAGGTTGAGGCTAGCTTATGTATGGGAATGGTCTATTTTCTAACACTGTTGTTAGGCATATAGGTTGAGGCTAGGTTGTCTATGGGGATAGTCTATTTCTAACACTGTTGTTAGGCAGATAGATTGAGGCTAGGTTATGTATGGGGATATTTGTTTTTAACACTTGTTAGGCAGATAGGTTGAGGCTAGGTTGTCTATGGGGATAGTCTGTTTCTAACACTGTTGATAGGCAGATAGGTTGAGGCTAGCTTATGTATGGGGATAGTCTATTTCTAACACTGTTGATAGGCAGATAGGTTGAGGCTAGGTTATGTATGTAGATATTCTGTTTTTAACGCTGTTGTTAGACAGATAGGTTGAGGCTAGGTATTTTATGGGGATATAAAATATGTGGATGTGAGATGAACTTTGTTATCTTTTGTTATACGTTGTTAAAAAATTCCCCATGCATTCAACTTAGGTTTCATCCAGGCTTGCAACCTTTCATTGTATTCTTAAACTGGTACAACTGGCGCGAGAAAAGTTTATGGAACTAAAAGATACAGGGAAAAGTATTATTTTGATGACGGTACAGAGTACAAATGAGCTTCATTGGTACTGGGGTTTTTTTTCTATTAAATCCTAAAAACAGCAGGGTGACATTAGTGAGGAAACTTTCTATTTTTCTTTCAACAGTTCATATAAAACAACATATTTTCAAAATAAAATTGTGAAATCATTTCTTATTCAACTTCAGTACAGTTTTCACCATTGACCATTAATGTTTTAAAGTGTATGTGTTTGATTTGTTATGAATATCCATTGTTTCGTGTTATACTACTGATAGGTTTTGTGGGATTTGATGTTTTAATGTCTCTTTTCAGTATGCATAAATAGGGAATTGTGAAATAAATAATTTAATTTTCTGTTTTCAAATTGCAAAATCTTGAAAATAGAAAAATT
Source organism: Atrina japonica (assembly GCA_030159075.1). Classification (NCBI taxonomy): domain Eukaryota; kingdom Metazoa; phylum Mollusca; class Bivalvia; order Pterioida; family Pinnidae; genus Atrina; species Atrina japonica. The sequence goes on along the minus strand of BROG01000267.1, from coordinate 485,669 downwards.
TTAACATAATCAGCAAACATACTATAAAAGGATTAAGTATTTTGAGTCTATATTACAAGTTTCATCAAAATTGCTTCAGAAATGACTCTCCATAAATGTTTTGAAAAAATGTCATTTAATATAAAATGTATGGAGAAAAACGAAAAATTTCCTAACTTTTGTCACCTACCATACTTTCATTGTTCTTGAACCCCATCCCAAATACATGACAGTGAATTCTCCTAGAAAGACATAATTACTTAAAAAATCAGACTCACTGCATTGAACAATTTGTCAAAGTTTAAACTTTTGGAATTATTTTTTGAACATGTTGAAATAGCATTATTTACTGTTTTTCCAAAATATATTATTATCTTTAAATATTTTCCCATGTTAACTAGGTTCAACGCCAGGGATTGTGGTTCCCACCAGCTTGGCACCCTCTGGTCTTCCTGGTTCCTTGGCTCAGGTTCATGTCCCAACATCTTTACCAGTGCCTATATCTGCAGCATCTTTGTTAAATCCTGGTGAGTGTTACAGAAGACTTGTAAAATAAATCTAGGTACTGTCAAATTCTGGTGAGGAAGATGTAAAATCCATCTTGGTAATGTTAAATTCTGTCAGCAAACCTTGTAAAACACTGGGTACTGTTAAATTCTGGTCACCAAACCTTGTAAAGCCTTATGTACTGTCAACTTCTGATTAGCAATACTTGAAGAACCCTTCTGTATAATATTGAATTTTGTTCGACAAGCCTTGTAAAATCCAGCTACTGTTAAATCCTGGGGAGCAAGCTTTGTAAAACCCTTCTGGGTACTGTTAAAGTTTAGCCAGGAAGCCTTGTGAAGCCCTTCTCAATACTGTTGAAGTTTGGCCAGCAGGCCTTGTAAAACCCTTCTGGGTAGTTAAATTTTGGTCCTTCGGGGAACTAGAAAATCCTACTGAGCTTTACAAAAGACTTAAAATGGGCCTCTATGAACGAGTGGTTAAACCACCTCTCGCCTCTAGTCAGTGCGGGTTCAAGTCCTGCTGGAACCTAAATTGATTAAGAATCTTTGCTAGTTTCCTTGTGGAAGGATGGTGGTCTCCTCCAGGGTACATGATATCCGGGTTCTCTCCTCCACCATTAAACATTGGCCACCACTTTATAACTGAAAAATTGTCAAGTGTGGTGTAAACATTATTCAAACAAAATAATACTTGTAAAGACTTATGTCAATGATAAAGTTTGCAGTTAGTGCTAATAAACGTAGATCTAGCTTCATGTACCCTAATACCCCTATATCTAGAGAAATTTCTCTTTGTTGAATTTAGAAGTTATCCAAGTAGATTATTTCACTGTTCTAGCTTACAATGCTTTACCACATATTTCAGAGTGATGTTTCTACATGACCGGTTTAAAAGAATTGCCCATCCTTTAATTGAAATTAGAAATTCTCTCTCAGAATTTCATCGAATTCAATATTTTTTTTTTCGATCATGAAATATTTCTTATGACTGAAAATAAACCATTCACTTGAATTTAAAGAATGCATTTCCATTTTTACACATGGTGATGAAAAAAAAGATGAAGACTTGACTACAACTTCTGTGATCCTATGAAAGCGCATCATTAAAATTCAAAGGTCTTTTTTAAAGGTAACACATTAGCAGGTGCACCACCACAACAAGTGATAGTTCACACACAGGGGCCACCACAGCTGCAGACCATCACACAAGTAGGACCGCCTCAACTAGTGCAACAGCCTGGTTCCAATCATTCTTCCAACAGTCCAGTACCACAATCCATGATGACCACAGTGCAGCCTGAGTTACAAGTAGTGTCTCAACCAGCACTGCTTCCTGCGTGGGGAGCTCCAGCAGTTCAACAAGCACCACTACTACCACCGCCACAAATTATACAGGTAAAACTTTTTCCCCTGGCTCATTAAGATCTATTACCCAGTGCCCTGTATAAATTTGTGTATGATTTTGGACTTTCTTACAAGTTAATAAGAAATGGTTTATCAGTGACATCACTACTGGGTAACAGTTGGTTGTTTCACCCCAGTCTGATAATTTGTTGTGACAGTTTTGACATCTTTGATTAAATGTGACATCATACACTCACTCTAGGGTTATGAGCCTGTGGTTTCATGGTCATACTTTTTATAAAAAAGTGAATATATCACAATATATAAAAATCTGTTGACATTTATTTCATTATTGGGTTATATAACATTTAGGAGTGTGTTGGGAATAGTCATAATAGGCTTTTTGTTGCATTTTCCCCTCCACCACTTCCCTGGTGTATCTGGTCAATATTTTGGCCATTCCCTGAACACCAATCATATAAGCAGCTCACTGACTTCAAACTATCATATCACCACTTTCTTTAGATATTGATACATGGGGAATTTATATTTAGAGCTCAATTTTCTGAAATGAAGCCATTTTATAGTAATCTTCATTAGGGTTTCGGCTTTAAAAAATAATAATAATAATAATAATAACTAGAGCTGAGTTTTTTGCTGAAGCAAAAAGGGGTCATCCGACCATAGCTGAGGCTACAGCTTTGATACAGCTTCAGCTGAGCAACAGAGCAAAGCTCAGAAGCTATGACCTGAGATCGAAGTCCGATCCTCAAAGACCAATCTTGATATTTTGAGTTGAAAGTGAGCTGTGACCTTGACCTTTGATTAGATGACCTTGAGACTTTTCTCAAATATTCTTCAGCACATTGTCTACAAATCTCCTTCAGCAACATGTATACAAAAGTTCTATAGCTTGTGAGCTAAATTGAGATGAAATTTTTAATTTGAAGTGTGACCTTGACCTTTAATCGGATGACCTTGAATTTTCACGCATATGCTCTTCAGCTCATTCTCTACAAATCATCAACACTAACCTATATATAAAAGTTCTACAGTTTTGAGCTATTTTAAGTTGAAATATTCAGTTTGACCTGTGACCTTGACCTTTGATCAGGTGACCTTGAAACTTCACACAAATATTCTTCAGCCCATTCCCTACAAATCATCAACACTAACCTATATATAAAAGTTCTATAGTTTTTTAGCTATTTTGAGTTGAAATTTTCAATTTGACCTGTGACCTTGACCTTTGATCCGATGACCTTGAAACTTTGCACATATATTCTTTGCATCATTGTCTATTAACTGTTGTCTTAAATTCAATTTTCCCCAAGGGAACGTTTTGAGTTATTTAGAGTTAAAATTTTCAAATTGAGCTGTGACCTTGACTTTTGATTGGATGACCTTGAAACTTCACTCACATATTTTTCACCTTAATCCCTACATATCTTGCACAGTAACACATATATAAAAGTTCTATAGTTTTTGAGCTATTTTGAGTTGAAATTTTCAAATTGAGCTGTGACCTTGACCTTTGATCCAACGACCTTGAAACTTCGCACACAAATTCCTCACCCAATCCTCTATATATCTTGTACAGTAACAGGTATATAAACGTTTCACCGTTTTTGAGCTATTTTCAATTGAAATTTGTAGAGAATTTTCAAACTCACCTGTGACCTTGACCTTTGATCGGATGACCATGAAATTTTGTATGAATATTTATCAGCCTATTCTCTACAAATCACTGATGTATATGTCTATACTAAAATCTGATAGTTCTAGAGATATTGCGATTTTAAATTTTCAAATGTCTCTGTGACCTTGACCTTAAATCACGTGACCTTGAAACTTTTTGAGCTTCTGCAGCTCATGAAGCTGAACAACTTTCTTATGCATATGTCTATAGTAAAGATTCTTAGTTTCTGAGATATTTTGACTTTTGTCTCATTTTTAGCTGACAAAATATGAGCCCTTTTTTCAGCCCCTAGCGAGCTTTCTTCAGGGGACATTCGGATCAGATTTGAAAAGCCCATGCACAACTTCAGTCTTTGTCCTTTCATGAAATGTAAACAGATTTACTATAGCTTCAATAGTTGCTGAGGTAACTGTGTCACAAAATGGGACATGAAAAAAGATAAAAAGGGAGATAACTGGAGAACAAAAGGAAATATTTGAAAAATTTCAAAAACCTATCTGTAGCTTGTTGCTGTGCACAAATGCTGAAAATTTGAGCGAAATCAGCTGAGCCGTTTTTGCTCTAGAGCTGACACAAAATCTACTAGGAAAAAAAGAATAATAATAATAATATTTGCAATAATAGTAGGGTCATCCGACCTAAGTCGGATGACCCTAATTAAGAGTATCTATGACATTGTTTTCTGAGTTTTATGTCACAGGAAAAGTTACAAAGTATTCAATTGTTCCTCATGATGAAAAAGGGATTTTTGGGGTAAAATTTAAAAATTTAAATTCAAAAATGCTTTCTCTGTTTCTATATTTGTGAAGTTAATCTTTGAAGATAATGTTGAAAGATTGCTCAGTTTTTGTTTTGTTTTGTTTTGTTTTTTAATGTTTTTTTTATGCCATAGTATTTCAGTTATATGATGGCTATCATTTTTAATGGTGGAGAGAGAGAAAGGTAGAAAATGTGTGTAATTACACTAAAATAAAATATCCTTCATGTAGAAACATAACATCTGCACATATAGAAAATCAATACTGAGAGTGCTATTAAACTTGTAAGAATAGGTTTTCTTTCAGTCAAGCCAACCATAGTCATAATCAATTTCCCAAAATTTTAGCATCAGGGGTATAATGTACCTCCAAAATATAAACCTAAAGGGGAACACTATAAATATATAACATTAGGTCTAATTACAGTGTTGTTTTTCTTTATCGTGACAACATTTTATTGATCTCTGTTTTTTCATTGCAATTCACTAAATTATGTCAAATTTCTATTTATAGATGCCCAATAGTAGCGGACCTCCGGTGTCGATGGTCAACAACTCGTGCCCGCTCATCATGACAACATCGACGTCAGGAGGATACTCGTATCCTTTACTTCCAAAGGAGGAAACAAAACGTAGATTTACTGAAGAAAAACAGGAAGAAAAAGTTCCGGAGAATCTTTTGGGCTATGAGGTCAGTTTTGTTAAGTTCTGAAATGAATGTTTAAATATTTGGGAATGAATACTAAATGGCAAATATGTGAATATAAAATTGCCATTCCACAATTGGGTCACATTAATAGTACCATTATAATGCCTGTTGTAGCATCATATTTCTATCATATAGATGGGATAAACTAGGTACGGGAGAATTTCTTCTTAAAAATATTCTTTTAGGTTATAAGGTCAAGACTTATTATCTTGTAAACTTTCACTTAGGAACCTAAAGAAATGGAATTTTTGACTGGAAGAAAAATAAGCATGAAGAAAAAGACAAATAGTGATTATTCAGATTTCAATCAAATAGCAGTCACATTGTTTCTGTGTGATTTTCAATACCGTATTTGTTTCTGCTTTAATTTTGATACTGTACTTCTGTCATAAATTGTCCTATCAAGTGCTTATGTGGTCTATATTAGTAAAAGTTTTGACGAGCAGGTGGGAGGTAAATGTCACTTCTGGTCAGAACAGGTTCAACCCCCGCTGGAACCTAAGCTGATTTTGTGATTTTGCTACACTTTATAATTTTTTAGCTATATGAGGGCAGCCAGTTGATAATGGTGGAGAAGATAACCCAGTAATAGACCTCAGGCCTTCCCCAAGTAAACTGGCAATCCCTCTCACAAAATTACCTTACGCTCCAGTGGGACTCTAACTTGCACTGACTAGAGCTGTGAGACTTGATGTTTTAAAGCACAATATTCCCTTACTGCTCAGTCACGGAGGCCCCTGTCTTTGTTATAAGGCCACAAGTCATAACTATCCTTGTTAGTCCAAGTCTGATGCTTCACAGATGATCATATAAATACACAGATCTATTTTCTATTTTTTTAAGAAATGTAAAATCAATAGAATTTATTTTCATTTTTCAGCATGGACCTCCACATTTAACAAATTTAGTGGTTCAAGGGCCACCACCTGGTCAGAATCACTCGCCTTCATCGCTAGGTCAGGCGCCATCACAGCAACAATTCCATATAACACAGCCTCCAACAATCACAGAGGGTCTTCCTCCACCAGCAGTGGCTCCTAGCATATCCCATTCTCCACCAGGACAACACAACGCACCTATATATACTGTACATACATCCCTGTCTGAAGAAGGAAGGTAAATATACACAACATGTATTTTACATGTTACAAAAACACCTTGCTTCTGTATATACTGGATAGAGCAATTTATTTTAGCGCATTCATGATTTTAGCAATTTTACACAGATATCAGTGTGCTAAATCTATATGTGCAGTATAATTTGCAAGTATACAGGAACACAAATACATGACAGGAACAATTAGAAAAAGACCAGTGAAATATATCAATTGATAAAGCTTAACTTCTAAATGCTATGAAATTACAACATTCTGAATATAATTGGTAAAACTGGACTCTTGTTGATTGATTTTGTATATGTATACTCTGATAGCTATTTCTTGTCTATTCTGACAGCTATTTCTTGTCTATTCTAACAGCTATTTCTTGTCTATTCTGATAGCTATTTCTCGTCTCTTCTTGTCTTTATTGATTTGTAATAGCCATTTCTTGTCTATTCTAATAGCTATATCTCATTTATTCTGATAGCTATTTCTTGTCTACTCTGATAGTTGACCTGGCTTGGCTCAGTCTGTAGGGCGTTGACTCTTGATCATGAGGTCGTGAGTTCAGAGTCCAGCCGGTGGCAGGTTGGTTTCCTGTCCTTTGGATGAGACAGTAAAAACCGAGGTCCTGTGTCACAGTAGGTGTCGGCACATTAAAGAACCCTCACTGCTCAATGGCCATGAGTTCCGAGCATAGACCAAAATTTGAAGCCCTTCACTGGCATTTGGTTATATCTCCATATGAGTAAAATATCCTTGAGTGGGACGTTAAACAATCTAAGAAACTCTAATAGCCATTTTTTGTCTACTCTGATAATTATTTTTTGTCTATTGTAATAGTTTTTTCTCATCTATTCTGATAGCTGTTTCTCTTCTGTTGTGAAAGCTATTTCTTGTCAATTCTGATAGCTATTTCTTGTCGGTTCTGATAGCTATTTCTTTTCTATTCTGATAGTTATTTCTCATCTATTGTGATAGCTATTTCTCGTTTATTCTGATAGTTATTTTTCATCTATTCTGATAGCAATTTCTTGTCTATTGTGATAGCTATTTCTTATTTCTTTTCTGTTGTGATAGCGATTTCTTGTCTATTGCGATTTGCTGTTTCACGTCTGTTGTGATAACTATTTCTCGTGTATACTGATAGTTATTTCTTGTCTATTTTGATAGACTTGCCTTGTCTATTTAGAAGATCAGCACCATTTATTTAAAAAACAATTACAGATAGGTAATAGGTAGCAGCTAGAGTTTATCAACCTGAAAGCATTTACGGCTTGGGGAATAACTAATTTCCTTAGATTGTTAAATATTGATAGCAACACAGTTTCAAAGTCAATATGTATATATTACTATATACCTGCAAATTTTTTTCTCCCATTTAACTTTTTCCCTTAAATGAGAGGCATAATATATAATAAAAGCAAAATTTTCCAGCTGAATAACTGAAGCACAAATATACATGCCTTATGAGACTGGGGTATTTCAGGGCAAATTTAGGACAGGATGAATATGTTTTCTCTTGTAAAAGAGCGAAAATAACCAAGGGAGATAATGTCCAGGTATATAGTAATGATATGGCGATAAGTAAAATCGATTTGGTTTCGTTTGTTTCTACAGGGTAACACACACATACACAGTTCAAGCTAGCAACAATGCAGGGCCTGGACTTCAACAGCCACCATTAGGATTGATTGAGGGTAGGCAAGGAGAACCTCCAGATGAGGATAAGAAATTAATGCCACCTCCTCCCATACCAGTAGGTATGTAGAGCAATAGCGTAAACACATTTATATACAAAAATCATGTCATAATGCTAATAAAGTTCTCCCAACTACAGAAACACTCCACCTTAATCAAAATTATTGTAGCAAAGGGAAGATGAGCATGTTTATATTTCAATGTAAAAAATTTCCAAATTTCATTTGTCATATTCCTTGATTCATCATTTTATATACTGCTAAGTTAGGGTTCGATGTTTAAGATGTTAAGGTGCTCTTTCATTGAATTTCATACATTCTGGGTTTTTTTTTCTTTATAACATAAAATACGTGTGGAGGGCTTGTGATCTCTTCCTGGGGATATTGTAACTAGTTATTCTCCTCAACCATTTAAAACCGATCCCACCATATAACACTTGAGTTGTGTAAGATACTATTAAAAAATGTTCCTTTTGACTGAAAAAAATTGTTGGCAGTGTTTTAAAAAAGAAATTTAAATGACAGTCCGTTGCAAAAAGGAATTTTCCAGAAAACACCCCATTTACAGAATCTATGGTAGGGATGTTAAAGCTTTGGAAAGAGTAAAAACTACATTTTATGCACATGCTATTGGACTTAATCTATCTGGAACATGAAGTTACCACCTAAATTTGTTAATTTGCTGTTATGGAATTTACAGAAATGAGTGGCCAAACTGTCAAAATGGTGATTTTAACATGCAAAATCTCTTACACTATATTTTTCCATGATATTTGTATTTACTCAGACTTAAATCATATTGTCTTCTGCAAGTGTGGAGAGTTTCAGCAAATATATCAAATTGTTTCCCAAAGTTGCTACAATGCACCGGTAAAACAGCACAATAATCCTGATAGACATTCCTCTTCAAGGGAATGAAAAATTCCTCTTAGCTTTCAAGTTGACAAAATCAAAATTAGGATGTAATTATTATAAAGATAGATATTTGTAATTTTGACCCTTCTACCTGACAATATGGTTTGGGTCCCTGTGGAACCTAAGCTAATTTTGTGAGAAAGTTTGCCAGTTTATTTGTGAAAGGCCAGTGGTCTCATCCCAGGTACATTGTAATCAGGTTCTCTCCTCCACCATTAAAATCTGTCTATCACCATGTAACTGACAAATTGTTGAGTGTGGTGTTCAACACTATTTAAAATCATATCAAACCTGAGAGTATGTGGGAGAGCAGATCTAGAGAGCACCTTTAGATATGTTGAATGTCAGTAATGTAGGATATATTTTATCTTGTAGGCATGAAGAGGCCTCCATCTGGAGACGGCGGGATCGACAGAAAGAAAATGAAAGGTGCTTTAAATAATGTGACAGGTTTGTTTTCCATGCCCATTAGCCCTTCCAACCCCACAGACCACAGTAGACTGGTCTCATACAACAGAAAAGAGCATACCATTGTAGTTCTTGGGGTGATAGGGGTATTTTATTTAGTTTTTATTTACCTGAGTGACAATTTTAGCCACTTTTTCAATATACCTCTTCATTTATTCGTGGTCCTGTTACTTTGGATGGAAATATGATTTTGTTTTTCCCATAAAATTGAAAATGTTAAGACCATAATTGATTGTCCCTTCACATCATTTTGCGGGAATCTGTATCATTTTGCGGGAATCTGTATCATTTTGCAGGAATCTATCATTTTTTTGTGGGAATCTGTCTCATTTTGCTGTCCATGGTTACAGGATCACAGTGAAGTAAAAGAATCTATTACTCAAAAAATAAAGATAGTGGTTCTTGTAGATTTTTACAACTGTCGTATAGTGGTTTGATGTTTTCTTTTTGTAGTACTTATGTTAGTTTTGTTTTGTTGTTATTTTACACCCCAATAAGAATTTTTCCATTATTTGGAGATGTCACCAGCTTAAGGTGAGATGTTACAAATCTTTAGATCACCATAGTGACATATTCTGATTATCTTTTTTCTGTCAATGTGCATCATCCATTTTTGCTGGTCTTCTTTCCAGACATGGACATGTTTGAATTTATATTTTAGAATTAAGGAGAGTGACCTGATTCCTTATTCCTTTTGTTAATTAATGTCTGACAATCAGATATCATTGTATATATTTGCTATTAAACTCATGTCTACTATGTATTGTTATCTTTAAAACATGACTTGTGGTTTTAATTTCAGAATATGGAGGTGAAGAAGAAGAAGAAGAGCTGCAGTCATCACTAAGGCAACAACACAAAGATGTGAAAAAATACCAGTATAATCAGTACTCTAACTCACCTCAACTTTACGGCCAACAACAGGCTGGCGCTGGTGATCATGCACAGATTCAACCTGGACAGTTCGGACAAGGGTCTCCAATACCTTCTGGTCCCCCACAAACTTTTGAATCACAGCAACCAATTCCCCAGCAAGGTCAAGGTCATTTTGCTGGTCAAGGTCAAATTCTGTACCAACAACAACAGCAACAGGCTCAACAAGGACAGCCACCTCCCATGGAGCAGTTTGCTCAAGGTCCACCACTCTCTGTGTCTCCAGGTTTACAACAACAGCAGTTATTGATACAACAGCAGTTGCCACAGCAGCCCGGTCCACCTCCTCCACTTCACTTACAATCACCTCCCCCCATGTCTTCTCAACCAATATCCGTCAATCAAAATTATCAGCAGCCAGTATATGCTGCATCTCCACAGCCGTCTCAAAGCCCTCCACCCCCATGGAATACAGAACCAGTTCCTTCACACTCCAGTGCTAGTGCCAGTCCTACACCCCAGTTCACATCTGTTACACAGCCTATCACCATGAATTCTCCTCAGAGATTAAACCCTCCAGAGCAGAGGATTTCACAGGACGACCAACCGCGACTTATAGCAGAACAAATTCCTCCACCTCCACCCAATTTTCAAAATATTCCTCCTCCAGGAAGTACTCCACAGTTAATGACACAGCCCCCTCCTCCCCCACCCCCTCAGCATCTCTTACCTTTCAATACTCAACCCCCACAGTTTGCTGGACAGCCCCCTCCTCCCCCTCCAGGCCAGCCAGGTTACCAGCCCACTGGACCCCCTGTAGGATTACCATACTGGTGAATTGATGATTTATGTTAAAATTTCTAACTGATGTGATATTTCCTATGTGTTCATGTCATATGATGTACAGAAAGTGATTATCTGACTTGTCAGTTTCTCTATGCATTTGTTGAGGAATTATACTCTGGCCAATGCAATGTGTACAAGTATTAATCCTATTGCCTGAGATTACGTTGAATGCTTCAAGTTTACAGTAATTTTGTCACCAGGCCTATACATATTAATATTGATACATGTGTTCCAAGTAATCACACATGTTCTTGAAGTATTTGTTTTGTTTGTGAAATTCAAAGCATGCTGTAAATGTTTATTATTTCAGTCATTTGAATACTATCTGGCAAACAGTTCATGCCAAGTATTGGTTCTCACCAAAACGTGATCATATGGCAAAATGGAGAATGTTTTGATGTTTTGGCCTCTGACTGCTATTTAACTAATGCACAGTTAATAATCATCTGGCTCAATCAATGGCTGTGCTTGCTGAAATATAGCAAATTTGTCATGAAACCATTGTCAGACATGAATTGATTTGTGGCAAGAACTAGTTGCCAGTCGGTCCTGTGATTGGATTATATGATTACTGGAGAAGATAAATAAAAATAGATAAAATTGAACATTGATACTATGATTTTGGGGGGTTATAAATTTGTGAGAATTTCTGAAATTTTTCAGATGTTTGATATGTATTGTAATCATTACATTAAGAAAAAAGGCATCATAGTAGTAGATTTTAGTTAATGCCAAAATATTGTTCCTACTCCAACACTGATACACCTGAGTAGTACTAAACTAAATTTGCACGGCCTTCAGTTGCAACAAGTTTGTTGACAAATAAATAGAACTAGTGACATTGTGTGTAACAATAAAATGGCACTAATATAGTTGCTGGCCATGCTTGTTCGCTTTAAGTTGTGTATGTCAGTCTGTCGGAGATCTATAACCTCTACAGCCTAGTACCTCTGTATTCTGCCGCAGCACCTGACAACAATTGGTGATGACGAGAACAAACATTATCATTCGTAAATTCAAATGTTGCTTTTCCACACTGTTGGGTATAGGGTCAAAATTCTATTTTTGTGTAAATCTTTGTTTTTTGTATATACATGAATTGAACTCTGCTGCATTAGCTAAAAACAATATAGGTAACAGACATGTCCATAATTTTACATGTAATGTTATGTAATTTATTATAGTTAGAGACTTGCAATGCATATAAAACACAAATAGTATAGCTGTGTTTTTTTTCATCCCGGTGTTAATTAATTAGGGATGCAATTTGAAAACAATGCAAGGAGTGAAAGTATATTACAGTAAACAGACTGCAACAACAAACATGTATTTATATTCCGTCAATGGCATACTATAGGACTTCATAATTTTCAAATGAAATATGTGTTTTTGTACAAGCTAATGCCAATTAAAGTCAGAATTTTGTTTTTAAATCTATTAAAATTTACATTTTGATGATTTGATATGGAATAAGTGCTTTCGATGCTTTCACCTGATGGACTTTTCATTTACTTGACTGTCACATGATTCAGTGTCATCATAAGCTTCAGTCATTCTCCAATAGAACTTGGATTATGTGCAAATTATTTGATTTTTAATATGTCTCGTGTGAGTTGTGTGTAAGTGTGGTAGGTTTTTCTAATATTTAAGTGTGTGGGTTACCAGTACATCTTTATCTGTTAGCATTTGCTGTAAATATAGGATATGAGTAATTGTGTATAGGTTATGGAGAGAATAGGATGTAAATGGCTGTAAAAAACTTCATTTTATCAGGTAAAAGCAGATTGGGACGAATGAGAAATTATTTTAGGGAGAAATTATGAGGATGAAATATGTTGAGAATAATGAATGGCATTATTGGTGTACAAGACTAATTACTGATTGATTGAAATAAAACTTATGAAATTAGTTGAACATTTTTTTCTTTCTTTTGCTCTTTTGTGACTTAAGGTATGTTAATGCAGAGGTTGAATGTTTATTCCCATGGCAACTAGAAAATCTGTTAGAATAAATAGGTCATGAGTGTCTTTATATGAAAAAAACTATAGGAACAAATGGGAAATAATGGTTTTGATGAAGATAACCATTTTACACCAAACATTATTATACACAAATTTGTAGTAGTTGCTGCAGTTTCTGCTCAGTGTCAAGGAAAAATTTCTGACGTGTGATGACATAATATTGAAACACAGTAGGCTCCCCTTTGAACATTCTTATGTGGTCATATACAATGATGCATGTATAAACGAAAATCAGTTTGAACACTAGATCATGTTGGGCAGATTTGGTATAATATAACCAATATCTCTGGTCTGTATGTTTGAGTGACTGACCTGTCCTTAAACTCCCATAATGCCTTAGTATCATACAATATTTATTATATAGACCCTATAGCCTACAACATGCATGTGCTTGTGGTGTTCTAGTGGCAGAGTGATAATATTTTAATATTGTGGTAACCCAGATCAGCTAAATTCTCGACTTCCTGGGTAACTGTACTTCTGATTGTCTCTTGTCTGTCGTTGATAAGTTTAGGCATTTTTAACTTCTCAAGAACCCATGGACCAGTATTAACTCAAGTTGGCAGGAAATGTCCCCATCTTAGGCCGCATATAGTTTGCTAATGATAAGGGACTGGGACCCATATGGGCCTCAAAAAGGACCAAAACTTGGTACATCTTTATAAATCTTCTCATGAACCAATGATCATATGACTTTGAAATTTTGTATGCATGATTAAGTCATTATCAACAAAGTTATCGAACGAAAATGAAATTAGTCCATAAACAGAGAAATATGTGTATATGTCTCTGCCATAAATGAATCACTAGGGGGCGCTTTAGAAAGACAGGGTAAAAATGTATTAATTGTTTAATAACTCAAAACTGGTCGACTTTTTAAATACAAATACATGTATATGAGAAAGTTGTCAGGAATTATCTAAGGATCATTTTGACAAAATTTCAAAATCATGGCGTCAAAAGTCAAGGTTACAGACTCCTAAGTAAATGGAAAATATGGGCTTTTTGTACAATTTTGGACTTCTTCTCCAGAACCAAACTTGACAGGAAGTATAACCCTGTAGAGCCGCATAAAGTTTGTGGATGAAAAGTGGCAAGGACCAAACATGGCTAAATATAGAATGAATGACTCAGCAGATATTTTTTATTTAATACATGTATCTCCAAAATTATTAAGAGCCGGCCTGGCTTAGTAGGTAGCACGGTCGACTCTTGATTGTGAGTTCGAGTCCAGCCGGCGGCAGGTCAGATTCTTATCCTTCAGGTTAGACGGTAAAAACAAGTTTCTGTGTCACAGTTGGTGTCGGCACATTAAGGAACCATCGCTGCTTAACCAAGGCATTGGTGCCGTCTCCATATGAGTGAAAGGTTCTCGAGTGTGGCTTTTAATAACAGTACAACCAACAATCAAAATCATGAAAGTTAGAAAAAAATGTCCTTAAAATTAACAGCTATCAAAAATCTACCAATATTTTATTTTGGTGGGAATTGTCAGATCGACCCTTTTATGAGTTATTTCCCCTTATTAGTATATTTCTCCTGTTTTGGACAGTTGTCATATTATCTTGAAAAGTGTAATTGATGGAGGGAAAGTGAAAGAAGCAAACAAAAAAAAACATTTTTCTCATGAACCAATGATCAGATGACTTTCAGATTTTATATGCATGATTTTAAGTCAATATCTACAAAATTTGCGAACGAAAATTAAATTTGTATATAAACAAGCCACAAGGGGCGCTTCAGGAACAGGGTACAATTGTATTGCAAATTGTTTTATAACTAAAACGACTTTTTGTATACAAAGATATATGAGAAAATTGTTAGGAATTATCTAAGGATCATTTTGATAAAATTTCAAGGTCATTGGGTCTAAGGTCAAGGTTACAGGCATCTAAATAAATGGAAAACGTCAATTTTGGGGTAAAATTTTAAACATTTTTAACTACTTCTCAAGAACCCATTCGGCTAATTTGAACTAAACTTGACATGAAGTATAACCATGTAAAGCCACATAAAGTTTTCAGACGAAAAGGGGCGAGGACCATACATGGCTGTCATGGCTAAATATAAAACGAATCAGTCAGCAGATATATTTTATTTAATACATGTATCTCCAAATTATTAAAGCTAGAGAAAAACCCGTTACCTTAAAATGAGCAGCTTGCAAAAATGTACGGATATTTTTTTTTTTTTTTGCGGAAATTGTCTGGTCGACCCTCATTTGAGTTACTTCCCATTTTTGTGGATTTTTCTTGTTTTTTCACATTATCTTGAAAAGTTTAATAGATAGAACGTGACAGAAGCAAAAATGTTCAACATGCAAAGATCTACAAAAAAGTCAATAGGGCTAAATTGTCAGGTCATATTACCCCTTTTAAGTAGGTTTATCGCGTTTTTTATGTTTTTGACATCTAGAAAAAGTATAATACCTGGAGTAAAAGTTAAATAGGCAAAAATGTCCAGCGCAAACAGATCTACAAAAAGTAAAAGGGACGAAATTGTCAGGTCACCCCTTTTGGTAGTTATTTCCCCTTTTAAGTAGATTTTTCATTTTTGGGGATGTTTTTTGACGTGATCTTGAAAAGTATAATAGCTAGAGTAAAAATGAACGAAACAAAAATGAATAGCACAAAAAGATCTACAAAAATGTCAATAGGGTCGAAATTGTTAGGTCACCCCTTATGGGAGTTATTCCCCTTTAATTTGATTTTTCATGTTTTTGGATGTTTATTGACAGTATAATAGCTTGAGAAAAAGTGAAAGAAGCAAAATTGTCCATCACGCAAATATCTACAAAAAAGTCAATAGGGCCGAAATGTCACCCCTTATGGTAGTTACTTTCCCTTTAAGTTATTTGATATTTAATTGACATTATCTTGAAAAGTTTAATAGATTGAGTAAAAGTGAAAGAAGGAAAAATGTTCAGCATGCAAAGATCTACAAAAAAATCAATAAGACCGAAATTGTCAGCTCTTGCTATGGTGTTATCTCCTTTTAATTGGATTTATGTTTTGAAAATGGATTCTGTCAATAAACGGCCCACTAGGGGCGCTTGTATAACACAGGGTACAGTTGTATACAAATAGCTTGAGAACTCAAAGCTGATTGATTTTTTTATATATATAAAGATATATCAGAAAGTTACTAGGAATTATCTAAGGGTCATTTTGAAAGAATTTCAAGGTTATGGGATCAAAGATCAAGTTCACAGACACGTAAGTAAACAGAAAATATGATGGGGGGGGTGTTTGTTTTTGTTGGTTTTTTGTTTGATGGTTTGTTTGTTGTTGTTTTTTTCAAATTTTAGACATTTTTAACTTCTCAAGATCCAGTGGAATCTTGACAGGAAATGTTCTCAGGTGACCGTTAAGGCCCACTGGGCCTCTTGTTGTTTGTAGTAACCCAGATCTGCTGCAGGCTTACGACTTCCTGATTTACTGTATTATTGCTTGTGGTAACCCAGATCAGCCATAGGCTTACAGCATCCTGGTTAAATGCAATTCTGTTTTCCGTAACCCAAATAAGCTGTGGTGTTTTGACTTCCTGGTGAACTGTATTTTTGGTAACACGGCCAGCTGTACGCTTACGATTCCTGATTAAATGTATTTTTGTTTGTGGTAACTCAAATCAGTAACCAAACTTGGACTGTAAGTTCATCTAAGGGTTGCCACACTTCACTGACATCACAAGCCCATGGGGTGGGGTGGGGTCAAAATGTAGGACATTACAATATCTAAAGTTTGGATTGTGATACAGTAACCAAACTTTGACTGTAGGCTCATCTAAGGGTTGCTTACACTTCACTAACATCTAATGCCCATGGGGTGCACTTTGCTGACATCACATGTCCCGGGGATGGAGGTAGGGTGAGGCCATTTTTTTGGCGAGCATAGAAATGTGTTGGGACCGGGGGCATTTGTGTTTTACAAACACATCTTGTTGTTTGTGGTAACCCAGATCAGCTGTAGACTAACGACTTCCTGGTTAACTTTATTTTGTTTGTCATTCGTTTTACGTTCCACCAAGAATTTTTTACTTTTGTAATAACAACTAGCTGTTTTGACCTGCACTACGGAATCGAGTCAACACAGCGAAAGTTCTTAAATATTTTTTGGTCAACAAAGGAACTTAGTGTTCAGTCACAGCAAAGGGAGAGGGGGTAACTCACTTTTTGTAATGTTACCAGCTAAATAGCAGATCACTTTTTAAAGTTACGGAAAACGGGTACCGTTGATAGATTCCAAACGAAAATTCTCTTGCAAACATTCAAATCATAATTTGTCTATGGTAAAATGTATGTTTACTGAAAACATAACATTTATTGCAATGCTTTAGAACTACATATTCATTTATGATTCAAGACGTTGAAAAAGGAGCTAGACCACTTGTGATTTCCTGAAAAACTACATAAAATTAACTCATTATTTTGGTTATTCATATTATCACAAGTTTCCAGCTCTTCAAGTCATTTCCCGAAATCAATCGGTTTATGCGAAAATAAAATGTTGACACTATACGTGTACCATTGTTATAACGACAGTACTCTGCTGTTCTTAATATCACTGTAATTCTAAAGCGTTATATTAACTTCCCATTTGATGTATACTGTGATGTTCATCTGGGTGAGACATACTTTAGATATGTTTGAGTAAAAGGCGTAATATCTATATTGTATATAAAAAAAGAGATGGTACAAAAACTATGGTTTTGTGTAGTGTTAGATGCGTCATATCATCTAAAAGGTAAACGGAGTTACACTTGGCTAAAGTAGATATATACTGTAAGTGCGTTAACTATATAGCAGGCATCTTTATTTACAGTTAAATTCCTTGTTGGATGAATTATTTGTGATGGGCTAGCGTTGTGCTACTTACAAGCAGGTTTTGGGTTTGTATCAGATTTAAACTAGCTGTCCATCCCCAAGTATCTTGATGGTATGATCTTTTCTATTGTCTTAGACCAGTCTATTATGGTCTGTGGTGTTGTAAGGCCGTGTCTCACATACAAGCTTTCTGTGCAAGACATAGCCAATATATAGTCTTTCTTTCGGAATCGAGATGATTCGTATCGCTTTCCTGTGTCCTAGCGTTATCTTAGTGGAGTTCTGTCATATCTTAGCAGCGTCCTGGGCGGTGTTTTGTCTTGGCCAGGTTTTTGAACATGTTAAAAATTTGGCCAAGAGCACCCCAACTATCACGACTTAGTCAACAGTCGTAGCATTGTCCCACCTTTATATTAGCGCTGTCCCAACACTATCGTAAATGTCATGTCGTAGTATATCGCAAGTGTCGGGAAATATCTAGGACATTAAGGACAGCATAAGGGAAAAAACTATATTCTCGAGACGAGGACTTCATATTATTTCACAAAATCCCTGTATTGACCATGCCAGGATACACAAAATAAGACAATAATATTTCACTTTTTGCAAAACAGTTTTATTTCATGAAGAATCCTCTGAAAACACTGTGGATACGGCTTAAGTCGAGACAGAGACACTACACTGAGACTGATTAAAGAGCACAACTCTATCCAGGTACGCAAGATGATGAATTTTACATCAAGAGTATGTACAACATGACAGTTAAATGCTTTAGAAGTTGAGATGCTGTACAGGTATATATTTGACTGCAATGAGTATCGAAACTATATAGGTCCGTAAATCACCAAATTAATTTATCGCAGTTTCCATGGTTACAGTCAAATATATTTATATATTATGCATTTGTCATACAACATCAATGGGTTAGGTTTAGAACAATGCTTTGTAAAATCGTGATAAGTTTGATGTAAATAATCTATGGCATATTTCACCCACATTTAATCTAACTGCGGTATTACAGTTCTTTGGTAAGTTAACGTTCTGAAACTACGTAATCATCTTTTCAAGACAATCGCCAATGTTTTGAAACGTATCTGATATTTTGTCTAGAAGTACTAAAATTTGATTTAATCAAACTGTAGAATTTCATCATTTGGCAGATTGAAGATCGGACACTATATTTGTTTTTCTCAAAACAAACGCCAAAATAAGGTGGTGGATGTGGTTAATTGAAAATAACCACAGATCTTTGTCCACTGAAGATGACTACAATACAAGGATGAAATGTTCAGCTGTAACATTTTAATAACAAAAATACATTGGATAATTGGTCGAATCTTTATTAATTACTAGGTATGTAATGCTTAAATTATATATATATTGATTATTTTTTTTCCCACGAATTTCAGCTATCAAAAATATCCATATTTAAACATGCATCTCTTTTTAAATGCCTGGAACAACATTATAATGTGGAGTTATGAGGATGATCAAATTTCAAACGAATATTATCAATAAATGATTAAAGGAATGGAGGATGGGGACAGTGCTCTTAATCTCAGTGTAGTACAGTTATATAACACAGTAATTATTGTGAAACAAAACAATAAACAAAAGGGTGAGAAACGGAAATTTAAAGCCATTTTAATGTTTTATCAAAATAAACATTTAAAAAATCTCAACATGGTTGATAATACAGAAATATGCAAATTGGAACAAATTTATTTACATTAAAAAACAAATTACAAATCATATTCTTTCATTATGAATTGCAACTAGAAAACCAATTCTGTGCATTAAATATATCAGTAATACAAATCACTGTTTCACAACTTGCAAAAACAAAATCTATGGACGGATTTTTAAACATCACAGACTTGTATAATACATATGATATTCATTTCTTTTGTTCGTTGGTTTGTATAACATTTTATGATAATAATGTCGTACACTTAACTCAAAGTATAAAATTAAAAACACTCTCTATCACAATGTTAAAAAACATGTTCATCCTACAAATTCTAATAATATGCTTCAATGAACATCTAAACACACAGGTTGTTGGGGCTGGGTAGGAGAGGGATATCAGCTCCTGTGCAAATAGAAACTATCACAGCCTAATGCAATGTATAGGATGACTTATGAATATGTACACACTTGGATAAATATACCTCTTGTAAATGTCATGAGTATATTCAATTTCAATACATTTATACAATACACTATGTATCGAGTCTGGACTAAGTCTGAATTGTAAATGAACAAATGTTAAAACAAATAAACATCCACTTTTAGACCAGAATATTTTCTGAATCGAGTCAATTACTGTTGGATATGGGAGAATTTGTAAAGACGTGATATATTGACTTGGCTGCTTGGAGATTAATTTGTTTTAAACATTACAGAATGATAGCGTCCGACTGAACTCAAGAATGACAGTAAATGACTGATAACGAGTAAAAATGGAATGGGAATATTTGATAATAATAAGCTTACTGAAAGCATCGGAAACCAGCTTTTTACAATATCAAAATGGAATGTAAAGAAGTCAAGACTTCATTTTTATTTACCTTTGTTTAATTTTCCTTTTACTAAATTTGGTGAACTAACGGGCAAAAGGAGATGAAACACATGGACTGCCCAGTATTACAGGGTTAGCGCCTAGATTTATTATCTCATACATATAAAAGCACTGATTGTGGAGTGAAACCACTGACCATGGAACAGTGCAGTTATAGTTGCAATGTGCCCAAATACCAACACCGGCAAGTTAAATCAAAATCTTTTCATGTAGAATAAGAAAATTTAAAAACAGTACAAAATTGAGTTAAATGTAGGAAATGACAGATTTGATACATCACTGGCATTTTTGTCTATAAGAGTAGTTTTCCTTTCAATATTACAATGTATTTGTCGATATGTATGTAGTACACATTATCAAAATGTTGGTGGAGTGAGTACCAGAAGATATAAATGTGTGTAATATCAAAGTAGGTGAAACGGAGCATTATTTCGTATTGCCGACTGTATATATAAAACATCCTTGTTCAAATTAAGATTTTCATTAATATCACAAATAAGAATAAACTAGTTAAAATATTAAATAAAATGATAATAATAGGAAATATGGACTAGAATGATCTGTCTTTTCCAGTATGTAAGAATGTCAATAAACTACCAATCACATTTGAGTATATTGTATGACCATAACTTTTAAAGAGTTTCATTTTCAGTTTAGGACATACAGACAGCGATTGATCAATTTCAAAACAAAGGGAAAATTGTACATTTGTATATAACCATAATAAAAAGTGTAGCTTACTACAGTTATCACATTAAAATGAAAGTACAAAGTGTCATTAAGACAAGTAATAAATAAAAACACCAAACAATCAAATAAATAAATACATGTAAAAGATTTTTTTAACTATAAATTAAAATAGAAAAAAATAAAGAAAGGAAAAATTATATATCAATGTAAAGACAAGGAATGCAGGGATTCTCATCCGATTCCATTTATATAAATTGATAAATCTTTATATTAAAGGCAACCAATGGAATGATAAAATGTTATCCAGATACTGGAATGTTCTATATTGTTTCAGATCAGTCTAAAATAGTCTATAGGGTTGAAAGGTTGCTACTCTGCAAACATTAGTCATGTTTTCAAACGACAATGAGGAAAAATTCTTCAGTGGCGTCCTTCTTTGAGTAATTATAAATAAAACTGGTCTAAGATGATATGTAATAATTTTTCTATCACAACATATGCATTAATTATTTGATACAAACAAGTATGCAATTTGATGAGTATAATTTTTTGTTCTTTTGTTTTGGGTAATTTTTGGCATCTGTGAATTTTTTTTTGACATCAAAGTGACACTAACTTCACGTAAACATTTACTCATGAATTGCATATAATTTGTAAACTTGAATGATAAAACAACAAAAATGGGACAAGTAATAAGCGGAGAGAAAGGGAGAAATCATTATCCACCAGCAAATATCTGCATGTTTGTCCAAGTACATACACACACCTATATTTGACAGAATATATTATCAATACGATAAAGCAATGTGAGATCAGAGGAAAAAAGTCCTGCATGACCGGCCATACTAATACACACCGTTACTATGTTGTTTGCAATGAATCTCACGTTAAAACACAAGAAATAATTAATTATTACATTAATTCCCAATAATTCAAATATCGCTCCAACAGTCGATTCATAAATACTTCACTTATTCATATATTTATAAAGTCAAGATTATTTTCTTCAGGCCTATTAATACTCTTGGTAATTTGCTACAAAACTTAATAATGATAATAATAACAATAATAACATACAACAACCCAACTAGGCTGTTGCTTTCTATTTAGCCGATATCCGACCAAATGACCATTAATCACTCAGCAGTAAAACATATCTCCATTTAGTATTCATTCTTCAAGATTTACATTCATCTTATTTTCATAAATGGAAGATAGGACAACCATGGTAACAAGTGCTAGCTCTCATACGTGAGGAAGATTCTAGCTATCAATTCTACCGAGTAACTAATACATAAATATAAAACTGTCACATGTTCCTTAATGATCATAACTCCACATCACCGCCATCACTACCCTTTGGATATAGTGTTCCAACAGCCGGAACTTGTAATGTGCTCTGCACTTTTTTCTTATTCTTGTTACTCCCAATAACATCTATAGCTGTTGTGCTTTTGACACTTAGCCTGCTCATTGCACTTGTTGGCCGAGATGAGCTAAAGAAATTGCTCAGAGCACTGCTGAGTCTACGACCTAGGGAAAACAAACTTGTACCCTTCTTCTTTGAATTCTTTTCATTTTCATCCGCCTCTGCTTTTTGTAAAGCCATTTTTGTAATATTTCGAAGCTGCTTTTGTGTTTTGTAGCTCCTCCATGCTCGTTGTAGCGTTTTTGCGGCCACATCTTCCTTTTTCTTCTGCATTGTACTGGAGGTTTTGTTTGTATTGACTCTTGTTGGAAAAGCATCCTGGAATTTGTCTTCGATTTGTGAATAGAGCTCTTTAAATTCCTCTGTTTCATCTACTTTGCCTAATATATTCTTACACAGGGATATCAACACATCTAAGCAATGAATTTTATCACCTTCTACTATTGGAAGATCAAATGCAACAAGAGCTATTTCATTTGGTCTCGGTATCCCTAGAGGTGGATCTAAATCCCCTACAAAGTGTGACAAGTGTTCATATTTGATAAACTGTGTGGCCAGTGGATCATACTTCTCCCAGACCACATAAAATTCATCAAAATCATCCTCAGTGATCCCCACCTCCTCAGCTTCGTGAGCTTGGTTAAAGTTTTCTAAAATCACTGCTATATACATGTTTATTATAATCAAAAAGATAATCAGGATATAAGAACACATGTAAAATATTGCCAGCCAAGGGGTACCACAATCTCCATTTGTTGTTTTGAATAAAGTCCCATCTGGACGAGTAGCATAGTCAGGATCACAGTCCGGAGGCTGTAATAAGAGCGGCTCTAAGATATCATTCCATCCTGCTGATGTCGCTAGACGTAGAAGCAAGACGAAGCTGTTGGCAAATGTTTTGAAATTAACAGTGTCGTCTAGAGGATCTGAAATTTTTAGGTTTCCAAAACTTGACATGCCGATGATTGCATATATATACATAATCAGGCAAAGCAGGGCCCCAATGTTAATTAAAGCTGGCATTGATATAATTAATGCAAATAGTAACTTGCGGATCCCTTTAGCTGCTTTAATAAGTCGTAGAACTCTTCCAATACGAAACACTCTTACAACACGCAGCAGAGTCGGTGTCACAAATATGTTGGCCAGAATGTCAGCCAGAATGATACCTGAAAATGGACAATAAAATCTAGTTTTAAAATTTGTTATCAAATTTACTTATGTGCATATATCCATTGAAAAACAAATCAAAACACAGAGGTGAAAATAGCTGTAAATCTCAATATTTCAAAGGATTCAAAGGAACAGAGAGTGATAGCTGAGTTTTGATGGCCTAGATAAAACTATTAATTCTCCAACAAGATGCACCTTACACCATAGAGCTAGCTTAAGTCCTGACTTGCAAGCAACGATTCCAGAATCATCTAATACACTACTTGAGCAACTTGATGAGAGAGAGAGAGAGAGAGAGAGAGAGAGAGAGAGAGAGAGAGAGAGAGAGAGAGAGAGAGAGAGAGAGAGAGAGAGAGAGAGAGAGAGACAGAGACAGAGAGAGAGAGAGAGAGAGACAGAGACAGAGATTTTATCACTGACAAATTAATTTCCTTGTTCACAGCAATGATACAAAAACAGTACTCAAAGCACTATAAAATCATCAACAAGATTTAGCCTATTAATTCTCTAAAGAAACCTTTTTTTTTCCCTTTGGTACGCAGACAATTCAATATTAAGATGGAGCAAGAGTTGAAATGTTAATTAGATTCCATCAAAATTCATTGGCAAAGACATTTTTTTTCAAAGTGAAACATCTGCCATTTCATTTCGTAAAAACACATTTCAACTAGAATTAATATTATCATCATTTTTATAGGGGGGTTACTTTACACAATAGAAAGGGGACAAAAGAAAGTCCTTTTCATTATATCCATTGTTCACTTTAGTCCCCTCCCTATCCCTAATGTATAACCATTGTAACAGCTAGAGATACCAAACTCAAATTCACATCAGTAATTATTCAATGAAGCAAGGAAACAATCGTAAAACTTGAGATAAGCCTGAGAATTATGTTTAGTCAGGAGGTCCACTGCATATGACATATATTCTGGGCATGAATAATTCGTAAACAAATCTAAAATATATTTTGAACTGTAGATTTTATTATTTTTATTTTTAAGATTAGCTGTGAATTACGATGCATTATACATTACCATGACAAATGCAAATAATATGAAGCAAGGGACATCTAGTTTCTCTACATCCATTAATATATATCACATGGAGTTTGGAGTACCATTTCAGTACAGCTACTGTAGAATTCTACCACAAAATCATGAAAAAGTCTATATGCATATACACAGATGGCTATAGAAGCAAGCAACACGCAAACAAACTTTATAGAAATCTTGGCATTTAAGCAGTCAGAACCAGTAGAGCTGTGATTGAAAAGTAATGCTTAAATTACAAAATTCAGACTTACAATTATTACTGAATTAGTAAGCATAAGTAATATAGACAGACAAGATCTTAAGATCAAATCAAAAGATGAGAAAAAGATACTATGTAGGTTATCTCAACGTCTATGATATACAGCTTTGGATACTTTTGTCACAGCACTGCATGTCAGAAATGAGAGGGGTGAAAATTTTCCTTATTTCACAGTTTGCTTTTCTGTCATTGCCCTTTGCTATTGATTTAGACTTGTTACAGTATTTGATATGACATGAGGGTCTGAACTTATCTTAATCATTAAGAATACATGTATTTTCAAGTGACTAAATATTCATGTTCGTAAATGTGACGTGATCGTCTGAGTGAAGTGGTCTTTGGGTGAAGTTTCAGGTTTTGATATATCACTCTTGTTGGAGAGCTTGTATCAACATGTATAAAAACTACTCGACCAAATCATTGTTGAAGAAATGGATCTACAATTTAGAAAAAAATTTCAACAGTAGAAAGTTCATTCATCTATTTTTCAGTGTAAATTTTATCAAAATGACTTTATGTGGAAATGTAAACATATTTTGATGATGAATATGAGTAAATTGTATCAGAATGAATTCATGAAAGAGATTCATAAATTTCATCTAAATCTAGCATTTCTCACAGAATATCTTAGGAGCAGGTAATATTGTTTTAAAAGTCAAAGAGAAAGAGAGAGAATAAAGGAAGAGAATGAGACCAAGAGCTAAAGAGAATTTGCATTTTAAACCAAACATTATGGCTATGGAACAATATAGGAAATATAAAAACAAAATGTTGTCATCGTTGCTAGACAAAATAAAGACTAATGGCAGATTCTGTGGTTATATCGAAAACAAATTTCATTTTTTGGTCACAAGTGTAACTAATGTAGTCAAATTTTGTGTAGTACAAATTTATTATTTGGCAGATACATGTAAATATCTCTTGTATTAATTTGTTCAAAGATTTATTTTATTTAACATTGTAGAAAATGTAATTCAATTATATCTTAAGTGTAATTGAATTTCCATTTTAAATAGTAATGTATCCACACACACACACACCCAACAACAATGGACTCTACCTATACATGTAACATCTTTGACATATACCATTGTATATTTAGGGTAAGACGAGTTCGAGAAATAAATTAATTCTATTTAAAAAAAGGGAGTTAATCATATGCTGCATCCCTCCAACAACCATTTGTACTAAATTATACTGAGTGTGAAAAGAGGAAGGGGTAAGAAAAGTTTATTTCTGTTTCATCTGGGACATAAAATACATTCAATTTCTACTGGCATTATGGGTCACATGCTAAACAACAATAAATATTTCTTCGAGATACAGTTACAGTTCTGGTATTATTACAGCAGGAATTATTTTCTTGTGAAAAACTAATTCAAAGAAAATAATTTCTTGCTCACATGAACACATGGGTACTCTGAGATACTCACTGTGCCTAGAATTGTGAACTGATCTGTACAGCCAAAATTTGGGGGGAAATGTCAAACTGAAGAATGGCAGAAGGATTTAGATTGTTCATTTGCTTCTTTACAAACTTATAAAGTTACCTGAATCTATATTTAGAGGAATTTGGTATCTGTTAATAGATCGATTACATTGTGTTGAAACCAGTACAAATATATGAATACTCTATAACTTCAAAAAGCAGGGGTAAATAGAACTATGTATTTAATTCAATAACTATTTAAATTAGACCGATTTCATTTTCGGCAAAATATTTCACTTCACTAATAAAGTTTTTATGTTGAACTTTATTCATCAGTACGAATGTATCAACAATCTCTTCATTGCTAAAAGAATAGTCCTGAAATTAACCCCATAATAGGTTGATACTACAAAACAACCCATTAAAAAACGTTATTTGAAAAGTTAGATATATGTGTATCGCTGCTGGTATACTGAAATAAATAAAGTGATTTTGAAATACTCTACAAAAATTGTGACAACTACGATCAGCTATATTTAGAACACAATATTCTACCATATGTTATTACCTGCTGCCTCAGTTATGATAACTAGGGATGGCAATAGAAATAAAAATGTTTTAAAATTATTTATGAAATCTATCAAAATTAAGAATCTGTATAGGCCTTATGTCATGAAGTCAGGTTCATTAAATAATGTTCATTTTAGACAACTCCAGGGAAAGATAATTGCTCATGATCAATACCAACTTTACAAGAAATGGTAGACTATGCTATCCATCCTTACATATATATATATATATATATATATATATATATATATATATATATATATATATATATATCTATATATATATATATATATATAATTTGTAGAGTTAGGTAAGGGGGATGTGCTGTTACATAAATAAATATGAGCAAAAAAGGTACATGCACAACTCTAATTCTTTTTATAAGAAGCAGTAAAAAGGAATTGTGGTTTTCTTCATAAGAATTTCCATGCACATTAATTTGACAACAATCCTACAATGCATGTCTACAGCAAATTGTGAAGTTATATTGAGTTAGAAATCACCAAAATCCACAAATAAATAATCACAAAGTTATTTGCATGCTGAAAAACCCAGGCTTACAAGTACCTTTCTTCAAAAAGTTTTGCAAAAAATAAATTTTTACTTAATCGAAGCATCAGTTTATAAATAGAAATTTAGGTCACTTTATCTGTTGTTTATTAAATTTTGTGAGAGTTGAATAGTTCTTTGAAAAAAATTATAAACAGAAATAAAAAGAAAACAAACAAAAATTTGGAAAATATACTGTATCTTTGCTATACACCATTTTCTCAAATGAGAGTAAATCGTAAACATGGTAAAGTAGACAGCGTACAAATTTAAGAGACTCATATCATGTCATTTTTTTTCCTTTTAGATTTTTAACAAATTTTCTACTAATAAAGTACAATACATAATTAAATGCTAAAAATTGAAAAGATTCTAAAAATCCTAAACAATTCATTGCATTTACAAACTAAAGATATGGCTCATTTGTATGATGAATTGACAATCAAATTAACTTCTGTGCTTCTGCCAATTATTAGTAGCAAAAGAAATAGCTACATTAATTCAGGCCAAAATATGACAAGGCACTCGCAAGCCTGTTGAGAATACACCAAACACAGTTAAATAAACTTGAGTACTAATACTATGTTACATGACTATCTGAACAATCCCACAAGCTAGTTAAAAAGAATATCATACACTAAATACATACATAAAACAAACAGTTTCTGAGTTCTGAGTATAGTCAAGGATAGGCAACCATCCACATCACAAAATCTGGTCCCTGTACTTACCTAGAAGTGACAACACCACAACCACAAAGTCAAAAACGTTCCAAGGCTGGCGGAAGTAATGATATCCTAAGCCTGTGATTTTGACTATAGACTCCATAGTGAAGACCGTTGTAAATATAATGTTTAGGATGTCCAGTATATCCTTGGTCATCTGGCTTTGGTTGTAGTGTTCTACTGCCATTACAATCATGTTCAAGAATATGATCATCACGATGAACATATCAAACTTTGTACTGACGGAAACGTCATAGAAAACAGCAAGGCATGAATTCTGTAATAGAATATTTCAGAAAGACTGTTAACATGCATTTCAAGTTTTCATTTCTACTGTGTCGTAATTAAATAAGTTGTTACAAATTTAACATTTTATATAACCAATGCTGATGCATTATGAGCATATATCGGTCATCAACTTATTCTTGAAAAATTAAAATGTTGACACTTACAGGAGCTTTAGCTGTGTTTACTAAAAATAATTAATTCAATATTTTCTACTTTTACTACTTGTACTAGATGTACAATAACAAATAAGAGCTATATACAGGCATAGAAAATATTATATTCCTATGTATTCTAAGAAAATAAGGTCAGGTCCAGTGTGACATTCATAAAGAAATATTAAGGTTGAGTTAATCAATTGCAAGTGAAAAAGTGTCAAACTTGGGTTTCTCAAGCATTTTTCACCAAATATATGAGGATTTTTATGCCTGAGTATTATCTTTTTTATTATTGTTTATCAATCTAAGTAGTAAAAAGGGTAAATAAAAATTTTGAAAAAAAACACAACTAATGCCCCTTTAATAATTTTATATAATGTCACCATCCACAATGAACAACTGACAGTTTCCTCACTCCAAAACATTCATAAAAAATGAAGGAAATGATAAAGATCTATTATCTAAATAAAACAGTCCAAAATAGAGATGGCATAGTCTCAGTCTCTCTATCTCTCTCTCTCTCATTAATATTGCAGAAATCTTAATTTCAAAATAAATCATGCCAAATATATATATAAATGAAACATATATATAAATGAAATTATAAAAGATTAACGATGTTCGTTAATATTCATCTATGACTGAATAAAAATAATAAAGATCCGATTCTGAATCAAAATTATTGGTTTAATTTCCGTTAGTGTTTAGAATATTTGAGTTCCCTCATTCAGCAAATTAAGGGATAACAATAACATAAGATGGTATAGGACTCTAAATCGGACACAATCTATTTACATAGATATCAACAATGTTTAGTTCACATATTGATGAGGAAATCACATTGTTGAAATCATATACTTGAAGGTGGATTGTAATGATTTTGGTGTTTGTCAGAGTAATTAAAAAATAATTTATGATCATTTCAACAGAAAAGAAATTAGGTAATAAAAAATATGACATAAGGACATGTTTGTGAAAAACTCAAATGTTAAATTATGGAATAAAACAGATATAAAATTGGTAATTGAAAGTACATCTATCAATCAACTCCTTAAAATGTCCGACTGTTTCATGTGTGTCTTCACCAAACAAAACATTGGCAATTTTCATTTCCACAAAAAAAATTCTAAATTTTCATGAAATAAAATTATACATCTGTCTGTAATATAAGAAAAAATGACAATGTAACAAAAACAATACAAAGGGGATAGCAAATGATTACAATAAAACAATACAAAACTGAATCAACTACAGGGAATAATAAAATAAAATCAAAGATTTCATAGGACTGCCATCATCACGGTGTACCAAAATGATCAGCTAAATAAAAATCACTTGTGGATGCTAAACTGCACATGTTGGCAGATTTGATCATGACGTTACAATTAAATTAGATATCTTTCTCTGTTAAATTCTACCAACATCTATGTCATTTAGCCCCGGAAAAGATGCTTATCTTGACAGGCTGCTACAAAAGAGGACAATCATAACAATTTTGGGAGGGGCCCATTAACATTTACAGGAGTGTGACAGAGCCCCTGTCACCTACAGAACTGTCTACCCCCAGCCCTGTCACCTACAGAACTGTCTACCCCCAGCCCTGGAGATCTAATTGCTGGTTCTGAAATGAAGTCAACAAGTTTCAATCCAATGTTCCACCACAGAAATACTAAATACATAAGGTTGAAATTTAAACGGAAAAATGTAAAAAAAGGAAAACATTCAGTTTGAGTATATTTACAATGTATGTCAGACCATGTACATATCAGGAATGACATTTTTTTTAAAGAAAGCTACAACTAACCTTTGGTCTTCTGATTGTCTTTTGAGGTTTCTTGTTGCCAAGTTTTTTAAGTGTGTTCATGTAATTCCTTTGACTCTGTGTCAAGAACATGTCCAGGTAGCTTCCCTCATACTGAAATATACATTTATATATAGAAATACCATGTATATACTGAAATATCATATATATAAACTGAAATATACATTTATATACATAAATATAATGTATATACTTAAATATGATGTATTTACAGAACTGTCATATACACACTGAATTATCATGTATAAACTGAAATATGCATTTATTTACTGAAATATCTGTAATCATGTTAACTATACTGCTATGTTTATAACTGTGAAATTATAACATATTTATATATATATATATATATATATATATATATATATATATATATATATATATATATATATATATATGTATGTATATATATATATATATATATATATATATATATATATATATATATATATATATAGGTATATATATATATATATAAAGATTGTAAATACCTTTTTCTTCAAAACATTGAAATTGTCAATAATGACACCAATGATGAGATTGAGAGTAAAAAAAGCTCCAAATATAATGAATGCCACAAAGTACATATAATACCCCTGAGCTGCCTCAAACTCGGGTTGTTTGTCAATCTGAAATGTAAAAATAAACAAATTGTAGTTTTATTTTCTTTAATGTTATTTAAAGCCGCACACACAAAAAATTCAGTTGTACAGTGGCAGGCAGTGTTTAATGGTTGAGGAGAGAACCCGATTACAATACATTTGTGAAGAGACCAATGGTCTTCAGAGAAGAAAACTGACAAACTTCCTTGTATAATCAGCTTAGGTTCCAGCAAGACTAAAACCGATGCTGACATGAGGTGAGAAACGTCCTGATTTCAAGAATGATGCTCTAATTACATGGCCATATATATATTGTACATAACACATTGTTTAATAAAATTGTGATAATATGTGATAGCATAGGAGAATTAAAGAGAATTGTGTTGTTGGTAATCATATATAAAATGAGGGCAGAAAACAGGACAGGGGAGAGGAGACCATTTCAAGACACACATGTGAGGGTTCATCTTAAAGACTACAATGAAATAAACATCTTGGCCAGAAACTTTGTTGGCATCATTATACTACATTGAATTTGGGTAAATTTGACAATAAAGTGAAGGTACTGTATTATATACTTACTATCTTATATGGTATGATGTGATATATAGTATGGTAGAGGGATCTGCTTGAATAATAACAGGTATGCCACAGTATTAACGATACAGTGGCATATGATATGGCAGTCAGGCAAAGTTCATTTTCAGAAAAGAAACCAAAAATCATGAAACAAAATTACACATACGTCTGTAATATCAGTAGCATCTGCTATGACCTCCATCCAGCCCTCAAATGTAGCTACTTGGAACAGGGCTAAATATCCACTTCCAACATGGTCAAAGTTGATGTTGGGTTTGGACCATGTGTAGTTCATGCTATCTGCCAGGGCCAAACACTGTGACTTGTTGGCGACCACAGATGCAAGTAATCGATTTCCATCTGCATCCTTGCAACTGTAGAATTTGCCGGAGAAGAACTGTACACCCATAATACTAAATATCAGCCAGAAAACCAAACAAACAACAACCACATTCATGATAGCAGGAATGGCTAACATAAGGGCATTTACAACAATCTGAAAATGAAAAGAAATCACATATATATTTGAAACTTCCTGTGGAAAAAGTTCTGAATATACTTATGTGGAAATTAGATGTTTGTCAATTTACCCAATTCTTAAATTTCAATTCTGACAAAAAATATTTTTAAGAGTTCAAAGGTCTTTGTAATTTGGCCAAACAATTTAAAATGTTTTCAACTCCATCATTGAGTCTGTATGTTTCACTCTTTGCCTGGAAATTTGAGTCCTTGTTTATTTTTTGCATTTTGTTATAAAACATATTCACCCTGTCTTAAATTCACTGTCAATTTTTAATCATATGGAGGACATGATCAGGCTTCTGTTATCTGGCTTAAAATTTTCACATTTAGTTCAAATTTGCCCTCTCATGTAAGGGTGAAAATGGTGAAAATTAAACATGGGCATACAGCATATCAAAATCATCATTACTGAGCTGTTTGTATTAACCCTTTCACCCCTGAATATCTGAATGGTATGCTCCTTCCTATTCTTTCAGACAAGTCCATTGCTGTCTGTATGGTTGAAATGGTTAAGATATTGACTCAAACTTGTGATTCCCAGTCCTGACCGTTATTTCATTTTAATGTTTGTCTATTAAATATCGCAATGATATTTCACAAGATAACAGAAGTGAAGAGAAACACTTACTCTCATACTCTGCCATCTGGATATAGCTCTCAGAGGTCGGAATGCCCTGAGTGTACGGAGAGAACGGAAGGCAGAGATATCTGCTGCTCCCGCCGCCTCAGCTGCAAAACTGGCCCAAGATATCTGAAAGGTAGAATAATAAGAATTGTTATGAAGTAACACTCAAAACAGAGTGATGAGGACATATATCTCTTTTGTCTTTTATTATTTTATGCCATATTAAAAAGCTATCAATTTATCTTTTCTTTTTACAGTGGTTATTCTTAGACAAGTTTTGGCTATACATTTAGTGTTATTATTTGACCTTGTCTGATACCACTTTCTCTTCAGGAAATCTGTTTAATATTTGAGCTCAACTGATGAAGAAATGATCGTCTTGAGCATTGTAACTTTGGTATAAAGTTTATAATATTTCAATTTAAAGTCAAAGGATAAATGATTACTTACCACAACGATACAGAAATCTAGAATGGTCCAGAAACTGGTGAAATACACATTAAAACCCAAAGCCAGCATCTTCAATATCATTTCAATAGTGAAGATGACCACAAAGGTAATGTTCAGATAATACAGAGCTGTTTCCAATTCAGGTTTTTCATACAAATACACATCTTCAAAGGCCTGTAAAGAGAATATTAGCATTGTTATACCCAGCAGTTCTATAATACCCAATAGTTCTATAATACCCAAAAGCTCTGTACTACTCAAGAGCTATGTACTACTCACAAATTCTGTAATACAAGAGAGTTTTGTAAAAACCAAACTTTGTAATTGTAATACCCAAAATAGCAGTAATTATGTCATTATACATCTACGTGATGTCTAGATGAAAAACAATCCTTTGTATCATATACAAATGTATCCATTTCATCTACATATCCACATTGTATATAAACGGGCAGTTATCCTGTTTAGATATCCACATGGTAGTTATCCTGTTTAGATATCCACATGGTATATAAACTGGTAGTTATTCTGTTTAGATATCCATATGGTATATAAACTGGCAGTTATCCTGTTTAGATATCCACATGGTATATAAACTGGCAGTTATCCTGTTGATGGAAACTGGCAGTTATCCTGTTTAGATATCCACATGGTATATAAACTGGCAGTTATCCTGTTTAGATATCCACATGGTATATAAACTGGCAGTTATCCTGTTTAGATATCCACATGGTATATAAACTGGCAGTTATCCTGTTTAGATATCCACATGGTATATAAACTGGCAGTTATCCTGTTTAGATATCCACATGGTATATAAACTGGCAGTTATCCTGTTTAGATATCCACATGGTATATAAACTGGCACTTATCCTGTTTAGATATCCACATGGTATATAAACTGGCAGTTATCGGTATATAAACTGGCAGTAGATATCCCTGGTTAAACTGGCATATCCACATGGTATATAAACTGGCAGTTATCCTGTTTAGATATCACACTGGCAGTTATCCTGGTATATAAACTGGCAGTATATAAACTTATCCTGTTTAGATATCCCACATGGTAAATAAACTGGCAGTTATCCTGTTTAGATATCCACATGGTATATAAACTGGCAGTTATCCTGTTTAGATATCCACATGGTATATAAACTGGCAGTTATCCTGTTCAGATATCCACATGATTTATAATAAAGTTGGAGCATATCTATTTTTCATGTCCAGTTTATATATAAACTCACGGTTATCCTGCTTACATATAAACATCACACATAAGTTGAAGCTAGTCTTTCCTTCATGTTCACAAGGTGTATAAACTGAAGTGTTATCCTGTTTAGATATCCACATAAATCATAAACTGGAACTAATCCTGTCTACATGTTCATATGGTTTACAATTTAAGTTGGTAGTGCCCTCATCTATGTATCCACATAATTTATTAATTAATAGAAACCTGTCTATCCACATGTATACATATCCAATGGCTTAACATTTAGGCTGTCATTCAACAATGATTGTAAATCATAAGTAATTTTGTCTATATACCCACAGTTGTTAATCTATCTATAAATACATTTCAATATCCACTGTTTATTCTGTCTATATATACATATGTATATCAACATGGGTAATACTGTCTATAATTATATTGGTGTACACATGGTTTATTCTGTCTATAAATAGATCTGTATATCCACATGGTTTATTCTGTCAATATATACATTTGTATATCCACATGGGTCATTTTATCTATAATTATTTTGGTATATACATGGTTTATTTTATTTATAAATAGATCAGTATACCCACATGGTTTATTCTGTCTATATATATATTTGTATTTCCACATGGGTCATTTTGTCTATAATTGTATTGGTATACACACAGTTTATTCTGTTTATAAATAGATCTGTATATCCACACATGTTATTCAGTCAATGAATATATTTGTATATACACATGGCTTTTTCAGTCTATAAATACATTTTAATATCCATATGGATAATTCTGTCTATACATACATTTCAATATCCACATGGATAATTTTGTCTATAAATACATTTCAATATCCACATGGATAATTCTGTCTATAAATACATTTCAATATCCACATGGATAATTCTGTCTATAAATAGTTCTATATCCACATGGATAATTCTGTCTATAAATACATTTCAATATCCACATGGATAATTTTGTCTATAAATACAGTTCTATATCCACATGGTTTATTCTGTCTAAAAGTGCATCTGTATATCCACATGGTTTATTCTGTTTATATATACATTTGATTATCCACATGGTTATTTCTGTTTATAATCATATTGGTATCCACATGGTTTATACTGTCTATAAATGGATCTGTATATCGACATGATTAATTCTGTCTTTATATCCACATGTTTTATAAATCAGTAGTAATATCATATATCATCATGTTGTTTTATGTCTTCAAATTTTGACATTTTTCAATTTCTGTCATATCAATTTACACAGATGAAACTTAGAACATATACTGCTCAAAATATTATCACAGATTTCACAGACCAAATGTTAAGATAAAAAGCTTCTTTAATCTCTGACATTAATCATCAGGATCTAAAGTATTTGGAAAACTTTCTTACTTTATATTCACAATAAATACAACTACTAGTAATATCTTCATACGTACCAATGCCATACTGCTGAGACCAATAAGTATCAGGATAAAATACTCAAATATCTTGTTTTCCACAATCTTCACCATAAATTTCCGGAAACTATACCATTTTTTCCCAAATGCTGATTCATCAAATTTCTCCCATTTCTCTTTTCTGCAATTATATCATGCATTGAATTAACATTTTTATTACCGACACTGAATTGATTTAAAACAATTGTGGAGATTTATATTGAAAATTATCATTGAACTCATAGGTCACTTCTCGTTAAGAGGGGCAATAACAATAATACTAAAAATAGCCATAAAAAATTACAAGATACACTCACTTAATCATGAAGTAAGGGAAGCAATCATGTACGACAATCTCTTTTGGTTCTGATATTGAGGTGTCATCTCCATTTTTGGATTCATCTTTACTTTTATCATCTTTCTTCTCATCATCATCTTTTTTATTGTTGTTATTTTCTTTATCCTTACTGTTGGATGCCTTGTCATCACCTTTTGGTTTGGAAGCTTTCCGTGCTGCATCAAAACTGGAAAACTTGTCTCGTTTGACCTCAAAAGCTTCATCTACATCCTTGTCCTTCTGCAAATTTATTGATAGAAAATAAGTAATTCATCAAATTAGTTTTTTACACGGAAAACAAAGATTACTCATTTTTAATTTACAGAAAATAAATTTACATCATTTTTAATTCATATAAAACATATGATTCATCTTTTTTCAATTTTTTTTTTCAGGAAAAATATTTCAAAATGCTTAAAAGAATATTCTTAAATCTACCGAAGATAGATGGAAAATTTCAGACAACAAAATTTGACTAAAAATTTCAAATATAATTATTTTCCTATTGAAAATTTAAAGAAAACAAAATTCCAATTGAAAAATTTTCAAAGACAACAACATTCCTATTGAAAATTTCAAATACAACAGAATTCGTACTGAAAATTTCAAAGACAACAGAAATAGTATTAAAAATTTCAAATACAACAGAATTCGTATTGAAAATTTAAAGACAACAGAAATAGTATTAAAAATTTAAAATTCAACAGAATTCGTACTGAAAATTTAAATACAACAGAAATAGTATTTAAAATTTAAAATTCAACAGAATTCGTACTGAAAATTTAAATACAACAGAAATAGTATTTAAAATTTCAAGTACAATAGAATTTGTATTGAAAATTCAAAGCAACAGAAATGGTATTGAAAATTTCAAAGACAACAGAATTCGTATTGAAAAAATCAAAGACAACAAAATTCCTATCGAAAATTTGAAAGATAACAAAATTACAAGTATGTATAAAAGATTGGGCAATAAAAGGATATTTGTACCTTGTCTTTGTTATCACTAGCCTTGTTGTCTGCCTTGTCTTTGTCCTTATCTTTCTCTATTTTCTCTTTAGTGTCTTTGTTGTTTTTGTCTTTGATCTCTTTAACTGTGGTAGTTTTCACTGTCCCATTGGCCTGAGGTTTAGCATTTTTATCTTTTTCATCTTTCTTGACATCCTTTGACTTTTGACCATTGGGTTCAGACTTCTTCTTGCCTGTGAATTGTTAAAAACAATGACTTAATTCAGATACAACCAATGCTTTGTATTTTATCCAGTAGCAGACCTGTTTTAAGTTTCGAGTCAATTTGATTTATGTGAACTGTTCATCTGGAATATGCCTAATACAGGGATTGCCACTAGGTGTCATTAAAAAGAAGCTTCCTGTTTTGACTGAGTATGTATAAGTACATTACCACAGCACAAAATTATAAACAATTTTTATAGTGGTTTTTTTTTTTTTCATCCTGTTAAATTGATTTTTGTTTTTACTGGAATGGCAATAGATTCAATTAATTAGTAAATGATATCAAAAGAATAAGTCAACTAAATGTCATACTTCTTAGTGACAAAAAATTTGGTAATTAAATCTTGTTATCTATCACTACATGTCCAATAGAACCTAAAAACATCATAACCCAATGACCAGTCATTGCCTCCTACACATTTCCATTTGTTGACTTTATCAACATATGAGTTACCTTTAGATTCCTTGTCATCTTCCATTCCTATAGCCATTTCCTCATCTACATCATCTGGTCCAACTGAGGCAGTTCTTGGTGTTTTGAACTTGCAGCAACAACAGCAAATGTTTTTTATTCTCTCAAAAGCCAATACAAGACGGTTTTCCTCTGGGTCTTGCTGTTTGTCCAGGGAGTCACTGGCAAAGGCATTTAGTAACAGAGCCAAGAAAAGGTTTAGAACCTGTAAACAAATTTGGAATAAAATATGTATCCAAATATGGTCTTAACTTATAAATCTCATCCCACACCAATGTTTTACTACACCCCCATGAACCTGAGAAAAAAAATAATACTGACCTTTAAAGCAATGTACTAGTTGATTTTAGTCAATAGAAATATTCCATGATAAAACAAAATTATAAGTAAACTTTTATGAAATTCTTCAAAACAAATACACGTCTAACATATTGACACATGTATATCATCACTGAAAGTACTTACTATGAAGTTGCCTAACACAAGTGTTGGTAGGAAGACGACCATACATATTTCATCTGCTGCTCTCATGCAATCCCACAGTGGCTCTATCCACTCTCCACACAGGATCCGGAACACCATCAGCATGGCATGATAAAAGTCCTTGAAATTCCACCTAAACAAATCACATTTCAAATCAGATTTATCAAAGCAAATGATATGAATTTCTGAGAATAAGAAACTCCCTCTGATAATTTCTTTTATAAAAAGGTAAAATTTCCATGGATTAATTAATCTTCAGATTTTTACAGAGAAATAATGCAATTTTTTTTTCAAACACTTCCTTGATATAAACATTCAAATTAGGGGATACTTAGATGGTTGGGCTCTGAAACTTCTGTATGCACTGATATCATTAAAAGTTTGAAATTCACAGTTTTTAAAAAAATTTATGACTTGCCAATGATTAGAATTTTCTTGCAAAACATTACAGTGTATATTTGTCTACAGCCATGCAGAGTTGGGTTTTTATCACAGGAAGTTACTGCGTTTCTTAACAATAGCTTGGCATAAGAAAGGAATTCAAAAGATTTTCTGATAAAACTTAAAATCAAACAAGGCGTTGTAACTTAATTAACATGAAAGTATCATGTCACAGTATGCATATTAAACAATTCTCATCCAGCGGCATAATTTTATAGCAATGTATGTGGTACATGTACCTCATCTATCTGTGGTGACGTCATGTAAGTGAAAATTTTGTGTTAGAACATAAAAGAATAATAAAACAAAGAAATAAATTCTACCTTGGTACATCATCTGGTGCAAATTTATCTTCAGTGTAACTTTCATTGAAGAGCTGTAACCCAATCACAGCGAAGATGTAGATTATGATGACAAGGATGATGGTCAGATAGCCCAGCGCTCCTAACGTATTCAGAATAATCGTCAAAAGTAAACGCATTGTTGGCCAAGACTGAGCAAGTTTGAAGACACGTAACTGGAAAAAAATAACAACAAAATCAAATCTACTGTCTGCAGATGTGACAATAATGTATTAAATATTCTATATATAAAGTTTAAATCAATGACTAACATTAGCATATATAACAGTTTTGAAATAGAGTTTCTAGATATATACAAACAATTTGCATATTTCAAAAACAAAATCTCTGAAGTATACAGTGGAATCTGTCTTCAAATACCACTGCCAAGAAAGCCAACCTGTCTACTAAGACTACAATATGAAAAAAAAAAACACTCGATTAATCTAAAATATAAAATCTCTTTTGAGAAACCACATTTCAGCGACTGATGGCAAGGTCTCTCAAGATAGGTTCCAGTGTATTATGTCTATTCCAAATTGCTAAATGTTATTAATTTGAACTCACTGACCCCTCACAACACACTGTAACAGAGTTCATCATAAACACAAAATATACAGACAGACAGACAGACACACACACAAATATATCTATATGTAGCCAATGTCTACTTACCAATCTAAAGGTCCTGAAGACTGATAAGCCATCAACATCTTCTAACCCCAAATCCACAAGACTGGCTACCACAATGATCAAGTCAAATATATTCCAGCCATTGTTGAAGTATAGCTTACTGAGGGATATCAACTTAAGAACAGCTTCAAGTGTGAAAACTGTAGTGAAGATCTGTTATAAAAAAAGAGGTTATTCAGTTCCAATATGACAAACTTTGACATGTTTACAACAAATTAAGAAAAAGACAAGCAAACAAAAAGAGTCGCAGTCCCCCACAGAATGTGATATTGTGAATTGTAGAACCGAAATGTGAATAGCCTGAGCTTATACAGTGAGCATATAACAAAGGGGGATAACTCAAATTAATACAGTTTTTGTCTATCATTATGGTCTGAGATCAAGAAATCTCAAATACAAGGATTTCAATGTGAGACAAAAACATTCAAACACCACTTTGAGGGAAGGAAGTCGAAATCTCAATCCTGGTGCACAAAATTTTGTTTATCCATGGCTCAGCAAGGACAAAAAGACTGGGATTGAGATTTTGCCGTCCCGCCCTCTAAGTGGTGTTAGATTGTACTATCTCACCCTACGGCATTTATAGTCCAAACAAAAAACTGAACATTTATGTTTTTGTGCAGATATTAAGTGTGCTCTAATGTATCTTTTCTTTACAGTATAAACTATGAAACTTAAGTGAGAAAAATTATTATGTGTACTTCAAACAGCAAAATCTTACATAGTTTGCATATTTGAGAGTGTCTGATAGCTCCGTTGACATGCCATAATGCTCCAGGGTCATAAATACTGTATTCAATACGATGCAGATCGTAATGAATAAATCAAACAAAGGATCCATCGCAACAATGAAAACTTTATTCTGTATCCAGAGCCATCCAGTAAAAATAGACGTCCTTGAGCAACATTCGCAGTTACGATCTATTAATGTTCCTGGTTTGTTGATTCCCATGTTCTCAGTACCTACAAATACAATAATCGTTATTCATGTTTGAACAACAACTCTGACAGAAATCACATTTCATATATCTTAAAAGCATTCACTACATAAAAGGACATTTGTAATACACATTTACAAGATATGTGCCTGCAAAAAATAACAAAGAAACCACTTTTTTTTTATATAAATATAACCTCATATGAGAGAAGATACACTCTGGGACAGAGATATGCCTTACAATTAGTTAAGAATTACCCATTTTTTGCTTTGTTTTTTAAATATTTTGATACTTTATGACAAAATTTTACACAACATTTAGAAGACATATGTTAGATGCCACATCATTATTCAGAATTTGAATATATTATGATATTTTATCAAATTTTAGAACAACAAAATACTGACCAAAATATAATTTGCAAGGTTATTATAATGCATGGGTCTGGACGTTTCTAAATGTGAAGGTTCTCATGACACTGGACACTTGTGTCAAAATTTTAAAAATGGTGCTTTGAATATGTAGTTGTAAAATATTCTAGATACAAAAATTGTTATTTAAAATGTGCTAAATGTCAAGAACTAAGTAGGTGACTTCCTCTAAAAAGAAAAACATATGCATTTTGAGGCATAGTTTCACCAATTATTGCATGTAGGGTACAAAATTTAAATGAAATTAAAATTATATGAATAACTAGAAAATAAAGCTCAAGATTTGATTTTTTCCTGCAAGAGTATAATATCAGTTAACAGATAAATTTTATGAAAGAAAAATGTTAGACATTATTTTATGAAATTTGGTGAAAATGCACCTATAATATTATATAAACATTTTATAAATGAAATGAATGTGGGCGTGGAATGAAAGAAAATATCGATCTAGAATGTTAAGTTTTATCTATTTCAACAGTAATCCATATATTGGCAGAATAATATTTTTAAAATACACAAAACATGAAAAAAAAATAAAAAAAATAGAAAATAAATTAAAAAAATTAACAAAACTGTTAACATCTAATATAAGTTACATATGTATCTGTTTATTGCCTAGTTAATCATATATATATACATGCATGCAGTAAACGCTACTGTTTGGTTAAATTGGTATATATAATTATCTATCAATACAAGGACTTTAAATAGCTATACTATATCTATAATTTTATGAATTTTGTTGAAAAATATTGCTTGTAAAGTAAGATATAGGGCATCAACCATTTTTCTTTTTATTTCACTCAAGTGGATAAATACTGAGTTTGCCAAAACATTTGAGATTTTGCAGTATTGCTTGATGCACTTATAACATGTATAAAACCTAGTTGCAAGTTAAACAAATCTAGATTTCAGGTTAGAATTATTTACAATGAGAAGAACACATGTCTCATTTAAAATGTTTGCAATATCCACTCCTTAGATGTAATAAAAATGGTTAATGTGCATGTTTTCTTATGTCAGATGTACAAGGTATATTGTAAATAATAAAAGTAACATGCAACACACAAGTCTATATCAGCATCACTATATATATATATATATATATATATATATATATATATATATATATAAATACACACACAAATATATATATATATATATGAATTTGATAAGTAAGATCCAGAGTCACCCATGTACAAAAAGAAAATAATAACAAACAAAAACTTGTGAAGATCAGATACAGAAGTATGTGTAGTCACAGAACCAAATAATTTGTAAAAAACAGAATCTGACAAATACATGTAAAATGTATAACGTAATGTTTAACTCAAATGTATTTTTAACGTAATGTTATTTTAAATGTATGATGTGATGTTTAACTGTCAGGACCTTAAGTCACCAAATCTACTCAATACTCAAGCTCAACTTTTAAAAACTTCTTGAACTAACTGGATAGCAAACATGTTATTTATGTTTTCATTCAAATAAAAATATTTTGGATCACATTTATGATTTTCCTAAGTCTTTTTTTTTTAAAAAACAGAGACACTGTAAATATTATTTACAAGCTTGAGTCTATCAAATATAATGAGAAGAGGTAACTGTTGAAAGAATATAAAAAAATCTCAGATGCCAGAGTATAAATCTATTGGAAGTTCAGGATATAGGTACAAATCTGGTGAAAGAAAATGAACAAACAAGGACCTCTGGAAATCAAGATATTCTTAAATGTGTAAATAAGATAAAAATTTACAAACACAACAGTCCCAACAAGACACAACAACCACTATAGATATATCAAACAGAGAGCAACCAGACTCATGCATCAGATCAAGTGTCAAAGATATATAGGGGGTTTCCCTAGGAATTTTCCTCTAGGCATCCAATGGACCCCTTTAATTAAAAATAAGGGCTATATGAAAATTTGGGGTCATCAACTCTTTAAGAATAAATAAATTCATATGTTTCCTTGGGTAAATAATGTAATCATTTTCATATCAAGATATGAGTTCATATCTGTACACTGATTTTTACCATCAAACAGTTTATCTTTTGCCCACTATGAAACAGTTCTCTTTCACTTTAAAAGCCATTTGCTATATTATTGGAAAAGGCAGTGGACCAT
The DNA here is from genome assembly GCA_030159075.1 of Atrina japonica. Taxonomy (NCBI): domain Eukaryota; kingdom Metazoa; phylum Mollusca; class Bivalvia; order Pterioida; family Pinnidae; genus Atrina; species Atrina japonica. Next base: position 442,256 of record BROG01000267.1, on the reverse strand, counting down.
CACACTGCAATACTTACAGTATGAAGTGAAAAATATGGAAATGTTTATTCTGACTGGAGAGATTTTATACAAAAACTTAAGTATATATATATATATATATATATATATATATACTAGTATATAATCCAAGAAAGAATAAAAATATTAATTAGATGATTTTCAAAAAAGATGGAGGAATAAAACAGGTGTAAAAAAAATTCAAAAAAAAAGAAAAAAAAGAAGAAGCAACAAAGTGTTCTCAGTGAAATCAAACAGAAAAAAGCTAAAACTGAAATAAAAGAGAGAAATATATAAATATGATGTACTGGGGTGACAATGGCAGTAGTAGTACTGTACTTCAAAGTCTCTGTTTAACACTTTATCATTGGTTTTCTTTATACAAACTAAATTTTTATGTACAAATCTCACAGAATGATACATGTTTCCATGTAAATACCATATGATTATGACCTATATTTTGGTTGAATTCATGTAAAATGACAAATTTTTATTTAAAAATCATGAGATACGACATATTTTAATTTGGAAAACAATGTTATTTGAACTAAATTTTCATTTGAAAATTTTGAATTATGAAATATTTAAATTTGAAGCCCATGTTGATGTGACACTTTAAGTTTTGATTTGAAAATCATGCCTTGTGATATGATAAATTTTGATTAGAAAATCATTTGATTTGATGCAAGTTTTGATTTGAAAAAATCATGAGATGATATTTTCTGTATTGATAGAAAATTTGATTTGATTTGAAGGTCAAATATTTTTTAAATCATATCTAATTAAAAAAAACAAAAACAAATTTTGATTTGAAAATCATATGAGATTAAGCGTGTTTTGATTTGAAAATCATAGAGTAAGACCTAAATTTTGATTATATTATGTGAAATGACAAATTTTGCTTAAAAAAATCATGTGACATGGCACAAATTTTGACTTCAAAATCATTTGACAAGGCATAAATTTCCATTTCAAAATCATGACACAAATTTTTGGTATGACAAAGTGTTTTGAGGTACAGCTATAGCAACATAGAATAGAGGTAGTTATACTAGATAACAATAAATGTTCTGGTTTTATATACCAGGTCTTTTATATCTGGACATCTTGTCATTCCCTGCAAAAAGTTGAATTAAATTTTAATTGAAAAAAAATCCTGGACTCTTTTGTTGTGTATGTAGCTGCAAATTAGATGATGTTTTTTTTTCTACTATTATTGAAAAAGTTGTATGTGAGGCCAAGAATGAAAAAGATTTGTTTGATGTGACAGGACTCACTTAAACAGCCCTGTCCTTTTTTTAAAAAAAAAAAAAAAAAAAGAATTTCAAGTTTTATTTTATTTTTCTTAGAAAAATTCTGGAATTTTGTGTAATTGATATATCAAAATTAAAAGATTTAAAAAATTTTGTTTTTCAATTGCTGATCAACCATTTCTAAAACCCATGGTTAATGATACATCAAACAAGTATTTTTTCTGACAATGGCCTGCACATATCATTCTAAGTACTACTATAGGTCATAAAAAATTGTAGTACTTTTGAAAACAGTTATTTTTGCTACATGTGATCATATCTTGATCTTGGCTAAAATAAAAGTAAAATCCAAAGAGAAAATGAAACATGGATTCAAATAACAAGGTTGCACTGGCATAGTTTAAAAATGTGCAAGTTGTAATCTTGGAAATAAACAAAATCTACAAAAAAGTTCCATCTGTTCCTGCCATTAAAAAAAAGATAAAGATGAGGAAAATTCAAACATTTTAACATCTTCAAAAATTGTCAAATTTGACTAAAATGAGCATATAAAAATGTATTTAATTATAAATTGATTAACCATCAAGTTTTTCCTATAGTTTCCACAGCTACCAATATTCTGTCCCATTTAAAATGCCAAATGTATGTTTTTTGCCAGTCTGGTGAAAAACTTCCAAATTTGGTAAAACGGACCATAATTATAATGAAAAATAAATTAATCTCCTATGACACTTTCCTAAATTTGGCATAAAAAGTTCTGATTATTATGGAACATTGATATAAGATACACCTCACATACACTGTTATATCCCTTCCACAACATGCCAAAATTTTCACAGGGACTGAAGGTAATTCTAATAAAGAATGCCGAATAGCTAATATGACAGCAAAATGTTATTGCTATAGTTCAAGCTAAAAGTATGGGTGAAGGCGTTAATTGGTACTTCATTGGTTATAAGGTATCTGGTTTATTTGAATAAAAAATATATGTTTATATATATGGGAAATAATATGCAGAAAATAAAATCTTAAATAAGTAAAATAAGTCATGCAAATGGATTGCGATGCCTTGCAAAAGATGGAGCTAAAATCAACTGTAATAGCAGTAGACCAATTCTCCAAAGTACATGTACTGTATAGTTGCTGTTATTCACAGGGGATTTAATTTCGCTATATTCCTGGTCAAAAAAAATACCATGAAATAAAATACTCATGAAAATAATACTTTATACTTTTGAAGAATCAAAAAGACATATGTTACCGATAAAAATTATGAAAGTTTTTACCAATTGAATTTCAATCACATATAATCAGATATCATAAACACGAATCACAAATTTTTATCAGTTTTACATCAACTCCTATCACACTCCAGCATTGGAAATGGTCTTACACAAATTTTAATACCCATGAATAAGTTCCTTTAAAAAAAAATGCAAAATTTTCTACTCATGAAATTAAGCAACTATACAGTACTATTTCCCACCAGTGCTAGGGTTTGGAGACAAATTCAAAATATTTCAGCAAGCACTCTCATTTGAATAATGAATGACATTTACTCAACATGACTGGCAACAAAATTAAGTAAAATATCAGTCAAAATACAAAAAATTGTCATCAAACCATAGCTCTGTCAAGAATTTATATTTCCCTAGTTACAAAGTAAACTAGCTTATGAATGTGAAATATACACTTAATAATTAAAAACAAATAATGCATGTAGAAAATATTTTAATAGTAATAACCAAAATGGATGATTTTCTCTTTAGCTGTCACAGATGTTCAACAAAAGAATGTTTCACTAAGTTTTTGACAATTACTTCATATTTATGGAATAAACTCAATGTTTATTTTTCTCTCCCAAAATAATTGAAGTTATAGCTACAAGTTAAGTATAACAATTTACCAAAATATATGAATTCAAATGATCCTTTCAAAAGTTCTAAAATATATATATATCCCTCAAAAAACTTAACTGTAAAAACAGCTGCAGTATTGAACATTACTTAACATTTTTCTGTGAATACCAAAATCTACAGTTTACAAGCACAGGGATTATTAATGCTAATTAAATATGGTACATGAATCTCCATGTCTGGTAATTAGATGCATCATGTAACAAGACCCACAGCAGATGTAAACAAAACAAAACAATGTTCATCATCACTTCCTGTTGCCAGCAGCTAGAATTGCATAATTGATGACAAAACGACATAATATAACACATTTTGAACCAATACTTTCAAAATAATTAAACATTTAATACATGTAACTAATACACTAAGGACACTGGGAAAGTTCCTACCTTTTACAATTATATATTTTGGTTCCTTCTTCTCATTTGATTCAGATTCTGATTCATTACCAAGGTTATCTTGTGATCCTCTCTCCAGGTGGATTCCTGAGGATGAAACCTAAAACAAGGTCAACAAGGTCATTAATCATTTCAATATTCAACTGCATACAAATGGATTCATATACATGTGTATCAGGACTTTATTACCTTTTTGGAAGATGGGACATGTCAATATAATTGGGAATTTTAATGAAATTTTTTGAAATCTTTTGATTTTTTACTGGTAGTAATTTACACAATTTAAAAGCTCGTATCTGCAAAGCATAGCTGTATACCAGTAATTCCATTATTTGCTTTTTATTTTACATGCCAGCATCAAAAAAATAATTTTGGTTGAAAGTTTATTGACTCTTAAACAAATATACCATGCAACATAATAAATTGCGTATAATTTGAAGCTTAAATGGTGTTCATCTTACACAGGATAATTAATCATATTGTTTCCACATGATAAAAAAAAGTTTAGACCGTGTTGCAATTGATAACAAAAATAGAAAATTACCATGATTACTGCAGTCCTGTAACTTACAATGTGAAAATAATAGATAATCATAAAAACTGCTACTCTGTCACATAGTAACTAAAGTAAAACCTGTATATAGGGGCCACCCAAGGGACCAGAAAATAACGACCTTTATGTGAAGGTGACCCTTATACACAGGTTCAATTTAATTGAAGTATGCAGTGATGGGACTTGAAAAAACTGGCCTTTATAAACAAGTTATCCTTGTATAGAGGTGGCTGCTATAGCAGGTTTTTACTGTAATTGTCATTGTATGGGAATCTGCATCATTTTCTGGTCCAAAAATACAGGATTGCAGTAATTGTGAACAGGTCTATTGGCTTATATCCTAGTAATTGACTGATTCTGCAGGTGATAATATGTGGGCCTACAGTTTTGTAAATACATCTAATTGTAGATTATAAATTTTTATCTAAATAATTAAGAAATCACAAAATAAGAGTAAGTATGAAACTTATTACAAAGGGAATAAAAAATTCCAGTTTACAATTCAAAATCCAAATTTTATATTTAAAATCAATGTCAAATTTGTTATTTTTTTAGACTCTTACTATATATCTTCTGAGACTGACACATATTTCCATGCATTTTTATTTCACTCAATCATTGAAATGCTAAAGAGATTTTAGAGAAGAAATAATTATAATTTGAACACTATTTTTTAAAATGTAGTTGAGACATTTAAATATATAATACATGTATACTTTTTATGAACTATTTATATTGTAAATGATGAAATTTCAACACTTTCATAAATAACCCATTTAAAGACTTAAAGTGGAGACAGAATTCTAAAACCCATAACAGTCTTACATCCAGCCAACATTAATTTTATTTACTATGTTTTACTTCAGTCCATAATTGTACATAAAAAATGTCTGTGTAATAAAACCAAAATTTCTGGTTGATACTTTTCACTCATATTTGCTGTGCAAAGGATAACACATGTTATCATAGACATGTAATGAACTTTGACATCAATTTCCACTCAAAATCCTGGTCTACTTTCAAATTAATGAGTGATCAAAAGTGCAACAACAAAAACTCATCGTGATGTTCATTTCATCTACATTCAACATCAAATCACTTCAGGGGATCAATGTATATTAAGTTTGTTACTTGACAAAACCAATTGGTGTATGCAACAGTATTGTTCAAAGCATGTGATTGGTAAAAAAAATGTCCCCATTGCTACAACAAATGTGATTGGTCAATATACACATTTATTATCCAATAACAACAAAATAGTAAGGTCGCTACATATGTCGACACTCCATGTATGCGTAAAAGAGACTACACAAAAATTAATGTTAAAATTTTATGTTCAAGTGTATGTTTATAGAATATAAGAAAAAAAAGAAATATAGGCATTGAATATAAGCAAAGAGTTGGTGTAAATATATTTTTGTGAACTGAGAAAAAAGCTTAAGAGATGACTCAGCATATATATGTGTCACTATGGCAATATCAACAATACGTGCAGATAGCTGTTTTGCTAATGTTTGTTAATAGGCCAAAATATTGTAAATGTTTCAATTGTTAGCCCTTGTTCTAGAAACCAAGCAAATAAGTGAAACTACATGATTTGTGCTCTATAACTACATGTATGTAACCATGTGTATCCAATAATAAAGAAATATCAAATATAATGTATGTACAAGTAAGATAAAGATTTTATAATGGAAATTGATTACTAGACTTAAAAATCAGTAATGGAAATTAAGTTAATTCTGACAACACAGAAAGTGTAGGGACCTCACTATTTAGTTGTTTCCACATATTTTCAATGGCAGAATTTCTACATTACTAAATACACAGAATATTATACTCTTAATATAGCAGGAAAAGGATAATTCAATCACTGGTCCGACCTTTACCTCCATTTATTGCTAGCAATTTTTAATGGGGGAGTAAGGACTTATATCTATTTCTGCTCTTTTGATTTGAGATCAGAATGCATACTGTTTTGGTCTTTAAGTCCATTGGTCTGTTTGTCCATTTGTCTGTTTTGAGTTAACATGATTTCCTTTCTTTAAATTTTCATAAAAAAATTAAATGTCTTAAATAAGTTTGCAAAAAGATGGGTAGTGAGAGGACGAATTTTTTTTTTTTTTTTTTTTCTCACCAAAGGGTTAATGTACAATTTTGTCATGGGAAAATGGCATTTGTTATGGTCTTTATTTTCTGTGTGATAAGATGTCAGGAGTCAGAGTAATGGTTATAGACTGATGTCAAGTATAATCTTGTTAACATATTAATTGGAAAAGTGATAACATAAAAAAAATTATGGGTTCAGAAAATTAGATGTACTCTGCGCAATCTGTACTCACAACTTTGATAATAATAGGATGAGGTTTGTTGAAGCGCTGAAAATTGGAATATGAAATATATGCAATGAAAATCCAGAAACCATGATAACAATGCTCTGAACCTGTTGTTTCCACAGGACGATATGAAGGACTTATGGTGGTATTTCTATGTTAAGTGTTATTTTATCCTATTTACATGACAATCCACTAAAACTGTTGTTCCTATCAAACAATATGAAGGACTTAAGTTGTGTTGAAAGACTCAAATGGTTAACAAAAATCCTCCTTGAAAATGACCTCATTTAACATAATGGTTTTAATGTTTAAGACAACATGTCTCTAAAGCTGTCTTTTCCCCAGGATCATGGTATGTTCATTATCAGCAAAGAGAACCTATACAGTCTAAGTCCTCAAGACTATCGAGAGTTGATAGCAAACTCTTTATTTACATTGTTGTGAACTATTGGAGCAAAAAAAGAAAAAAAGATGGTCTTGTATTTTTTTTTCAAATGTATACAACGCACACTGTATGAGAACAGAAGAAAATCAATTGTGTCTCTCGAGTCTCAGGTGACCTAAAATTTTGAAATAATTTTACAAGTAAACAATCTTATGTTACTGTGTTCACCAGTATTAAGCATGGAAAATATAGGCATAACTTTATAAATACATACAATTTCAAACTTATTTTTAAAGTTTATCAGACATGCAAATAAAGGTCTTTTTTTTCTAAATGCAAATAGATTATTAAAACCAAAATTAATTATGCTAAATTTGGATGTTCAAGCTGTATTTTAGTAAGAAGTGTAACACATAGTTCTCACCTGTCTGCCATTTTTGTTGATTTACCACTTTCTTGTTGCTTTTTGGGTTTTTTATATGTCTGATCTCTTCTACGGTCAATCAACAAAAATAACCATTTTTTTATGACTGGTGTGCTCTCTACATACTATTTACTGTTACAGACTAGTGACTAGTCAATAATGCCTAGATGTTATATGTGAGACTAACACATTTAACAAGCTAAAACTAAAGTCTGCTACAAAAAAAAAAGTTTGTTTTAAGGAACACGGTACTTTCACATGGAGACCTATTCTAAAAGCTTTCCAAGAACTACAAATATTATTATAAAAATAACATTGTTAATTTTAATTCCAAAAGTCTTATTCATTTTTTTCTTTTTATAAGCTGATATAAGACAAAGAAAACTTATGAAGAATGCATACATATACTATGAAAAATGAAAGCATATACAGTGAAACGTGTATATAGGGGCCACCCAAGGAACCAGAAAATATTTACCTTTATTTGCAGGTGACCCTTATACACAGGTTCAATTTAGTTGAAGTATGCAGTCAAGGGACTTGAAAAACTGGTCTTTATAAACAGGTAATCCTTATATAGAGGTGGTCACTATAGCAGGTTTTACTGTACATTAATCTGGGAAAATAATTCACAAGTTACCTTTTTCTTGCTTTAAAGTTAAAGAAAGAGGTCTTTTTCCTATCACCCAAATTTATCAACAGCATTAAATTTAGTATCAATCAATAACATCAAGGAAAGTACTGGAACATCTTTATAATTCTGGTTTGTGATTTATAAACTACTGTTACATATAACTAGTGTACATTGTCCAATGACAACAGTTTCTAGGTGTCTACTTGTAACTATGGAAATCTGACTACAAAAGTGTTGCCATGATATCTATTCGCGTCACTAATTTATCACTCTTTGCATCTCGTGATATTTACCTGTACGAAAATGACACCCTGACCCTAGGATGTAAAAACGATGAAGAGAGATCATTAAAATGAAACATTAAGGTCATCATGGCTACCCCTCCAATATTCACTGTCACTCATTTTATCACATTTTATCATTATAACTTCTTATTTATTGTATTTATTTGTATAGTATATTCTTGTTATAATTGTATAATTAATATATATATATATATATATATATATATATATATACTGTATGCTGACTAATCAGATGATCAAATCAGGGTCTGGCACCATAAAACTTTTAAAATTACTTAAGTTTGAAATGTTTGCTCAGCTATGGCTAATTCTGACATCTGATTGGCTGATCAGCCCAAATTAGAAATATTCTCAGACTTGAGTAAATTCTCAAGTTTTATGATGCTGGGTCCTGATCAAAGGCCAGTATACTATACTATCAGTAAGTGATTGTACATCTACAGTTCTCCCAAAAACATAAAAAAATGATGACCAATTTTTAATGTAAAAAAAAAAACACAACTTTCTATGTACATGTTAATGATATCAAAGTTTTCATGAAATATAACCATAATTAGTGTCTTTTGCAAATTTTGATTGAATGGTGAACATGCTATAAAAAAATTGTAAATATAAAACTAAAATAAAGTCAATAGATCTATCATAAACATCGGAAAAAAAGAAGATATTCTGATGGACAAATATCACCACAGTGAGTTCGTGATCTAAGGCCTTCAAAAATGAACCCATCAACGATGTCAAACATTCCTGAAACAATGGACTCTGGGTAAATATACAAGACTGAGTTTTCTGTTTATAATAGAAATAAACACATAGCTCTGTTACTTTTTATACTCCTCTACAAGCAACAAAAAAGCTCAGATTGCATGAATTATGCCCAAAATTGAGAATATGAGTTGTCCTGCATATTTGTTCCTCTTACCTTTGTTCATCTGCCACTTTTTAAGACTCCATAGCGCTCTGACAGTATCTAATCATGGACGTTTCTTGATCATGACTAAGTGTGCTATCAAAGTTTTACTTACCTGGACAGTTCGGTCCTCCTGATGTTTCCTGGGTTGTAGTAACTATAAGCTTAATACACTACCATCATATTGTTAGAATTTGCTACTATTAACATTATTTTTATTTGTACTTGTTCAATGTTAGAGATACAATATATATGTACATGTCAACTTTGATACAAGATTTCCACGGTTTCCATTCATTTATTTTTAAAAGATCCAAAATATTTTTTTTCTTAAAAAAATCAATTTTAGAAATCACAAGTCTAGTAAATTATTTTTTTCAAATTAATAAACATATTTTAGGCAAACCAATTTTAGATAAGACTATACATCTTTTTAAGCTGAAACTGGAATCAATACTAAATAAAATCTTTCAAAAAATCCAATTTTTTGCATCTATTTGACATGTAACCATATATTACAAGAAATGTTTCTGAGTGTCGAATATTTGAAATTATAGGTTAATTCTCTACTGTATCAAATATATATTACACAAGCTACATTTTGTTAGTCAGTATGTCGCTGATGGTGTAAAAACTTACATTTCCGGAGCTTTCCTGCTTCAAAAAAGGTTTTTGTACCTTTGTAATCCGTTTATCAATAGGCGAATTGTCGTTCAGTCCGTGAGATAATGATCCAGTTCCTGAGTCAGGTTTTCTGGGATTCGCATCACTATCTAAACTGATGGTGTCAATGTCATCTTTTGGTAAGTCCTTACTTCCACCGGATTGGGAACTACTCTGACTTTGTACAGAATATCCACTATCTTTACTTGGCATTTTAACCATAGGATTACGACCTTTTCCATGCTTAACCAAAGTTTTTCCATTTATAGTAACAGTCCCTGAATTAGAATCGTTACCTACTTTATCTTTCTGATCCTTGTTATCGCTGTTGACTGTTGCATTTATTCCGTTGGTGGCCACTCCATTTTTTCCGGTGTTGGCTGTTCCATTTATACCATTTAGCTGACTGGCTTCACTATTCTTTCTCTTTGACTTCCATTTGTTTGCAGCCTTTTTCGCATTTTCAATTTCCCGTATGGGATCTTTTTCTTTCTCCTTCTCTTTCTTTTCTTCTGCTTCCTGAGGTGATAAAAGTTTGACATAGTTAAAAGATAAAATTTAATCTTTTTTTTTCACTTGCATCGAAAAATAAGTTCTAAAGGATGAAATATTGATAACTGCTTCATGCTGAAGGACTTTGACTTCTTTGGCTGTGTGGCTAGAACATATCACTTTATCAACCATGAAATCTCTCACTTCTAGTCAAGTTAGAGTCTAAATGGAACTTAAGCTAATTCTGTGGAAAAGTTTGCCAGTTTATTTGGGGAAGGCTGGTGGTCTCTTCCCAGATTATATCATATTCTCTGCCACCATATTACTGAAAATTGTTGTGTAAGCACCATTCAAACAAAACTGAAGAACTTTCATCATCAATTTGAAGTCATTTCATAGAGGTCTAATTTCAGTTTTTAATCATGGTGATTATCTCCCTTTGCAGATGAAAAGCTCTAGGTCGGATATGTAACAAAATCCAGCAAAATATTATGAGAAATCCATCTAATTATACATGGCTATGTCAAGGCCAGGTGAAAACTTAGACTGTTTGCAAAATGTATGTATATTTAACAAAAAAGTTGTCATTTCTAATTCATATTATTGTTTAGGACAAGGAATGCAGTTGATGTTTATAAAAGTGTTCGTAAACAGCTGATTGTGAACTGTTCTCGGACTAACCTCTTTTGTGTTGACAGCTTCCTCTTCATAAGACATTGCTACAACAGCTAACATGAGATTGATCAAATAGAAGGACCCAAAAAACACAACCACCACAAAGAACAAAACATTCCATGGTCCACTGGCCCGAATTATCTGAAATTAGATACAAGACATGCCATGTAACAATAAAACCAAAAAAAGAATATTTCATGGTCTACTGGGCCAAATTATCTGAAATTAGATACAAGTCATGTCATATAACAATAAAACAAAAAAAAAGAAAATTTCATGGTCCACTGGGCCAAATTATCTGAAATTAGATACAAGTCATGTCATATAACAATAAAACAAAAAAAAAGAATATTTCATGGTCCACTGGGCCAAACTATCTGAAATTAGATACAAGTCATGTCATATAACAATAAAACAAAAAAAAAGAATATTTCATGGTCCACTGGGCCAAATTATCTGAAATTTGATACAAGTCATGTCATATGACATGAGTGTGAACACTGGAGAAAGTAACCCAGTGTCTCACTATTATATGCTATTTCTGAGAACAGTGAAAACAGATTTCTCAAATAAAGATCATTCTTTGTAAATAATTTAGACAGAGATCACCTCATCAGAACAAAATGATTTTCCGTAATTTTCAAATTTCCTAAAAAAAGGCAAAGGTCCCCAAAATTGCTTCTCCAAAAGAAAGAGTGGCCAGAAACATATACATGTAATTATTATTTAACCTGATGTCAATTGATTGTTATCATTCCATGGTTTTATTTTTGTTTTGTTTTTTTAAGGGGGGAGGTATTTTCCAGCAAAACTGTAATAAAAGAAATTGATATTGCTATCTTTATGTCAATACAAATCAGCCACAAACCATCAGTTAATGGTAAACTTCTGTAATTTACTTTTTGTATAACTTAAGCTGCTGTCACAACTTGCATCACTTCATTATCAGTGACTTACTTTGTTGTAGCAGTCCTCCCAGAAGTCCAATGTAATGAGTTGGAAAGAAGTCAACATGGCCCATCCAAAGTGGTCAAAACTTGTGTAACCAAAGTTAGGATTTTCTCCGATGTTTTGTAAGCAGGTATACCCAATTGGACACTTTCTGTTTTGAAACAGAGAAAACAAAAGCATCTATAAAAGTGTTATTATACAGTGATTGTATCAAAACTATGCCCCACTATCAAATCAAACACAATTTTCATTTATTTAAAATTTCAGTTGGTGGAAATATAAAATGACAGTTGTGGAAGTGACAATGTTTATGACATGGTGCATGACATAGCTCACTCAACCAAGATAAACTGGAACATGTATATAAACTCAACATGTCTAAATCAAATCATAACAGGATGACACAATAGTTTTTGGCACCAATAACCAATGAATGGACCTTTTTACAAAGGTCGAAAAGCAAAATATCATCAGAGCACAACTGTCTATTTTTGTTCAGACTTCATTTTTTAGGCCTTCTTTTTGTTTAAGCTTAATTTTTTGGCCTTATTTTTGTTTACTCCTCATTTTTGCTTAGGCAACATGAAAAAAGAAACCAATAACAAAGTCTTACCCAGATCCAGATGCATTGCCACAAATCAAATAGTCACCGTCTGATTCATACCAATTGGCTGTTGAGGAAAAAAATATATGTATGAAAATTTAGAAAAATGTTAAACCATTCAGACTCACAAAATTATATAGTCTGGAACCAGTTTTATTAAAGGTCCCAAGTCTTACATTTGTAGACTTGGTCTCGAGACCACACTTATGACTTGTGACCACTTTACAGAGAATTGTGATTTGTAACCAAACCAGGCTCTGTCTTTATGACAATTATGAAAATAGACTGAATCTAAGACATACTGATTTTCCAGTGAATAGTGATAATTATAATAATGATTAATAAATCATAAATGATAATAATTATGAAAATAATGATAATAATAATCCACTATCTAAATGACAGCATGTGTTGAGTGTCATAAGATATACATGTATATACCATGCATGTTTAGTTGATGTGCGACGAGTGGAGGTTGGTAAATATGGCCTCAACCAATCATCTGAACTTGTCGCTGATACCGGAGCTGTAGTACACGCCCCTTAAACTTTGCAGAAGTGAGTTAAGTATTAAATCGTTAAAATCAAATCAAGCAAAATACAAACAGTACTTACAAGTATTTTTGACCCAGTTGGAATAATACTGCTCATATGACAGGGAAGGGGTAGCGGTATAATCTGGTACCGTAGTGACGCACTTCTGTCGTAAAACTCCCATGTACATTTGCAACCCAAACATTGCAAAGATCATTAGGCAGAATGTTATCAACAGAATAACTTCAAGTAACAGTTTGAAAGCCCTTAATAGTGCACCAACCAGAGTCTTAAGGCCTGAAATATAGAAAAGCAGAAGAAAATTATCACTACATGTAAAAATATGCCTATGACTTGAGATATGTAATACATAGTAACAGCTACATGTAGCATGGCAATAATACTGTGAAATAGCAGTAAAAGTACAGTGAAAGTAGTCTTGAGAGACCACTCTCATGAATGACCACCTATCTTTTGAGACCACATTCTGAGAAGAACCACTCAGCTAAATAATGCTTTAAATATAACCTCTTATAAGAGACCACCTATCTTGAGAGACAACATCTGAGTGACAAACAGGGTGATTCTTCAAAACAGGTTCCACTGTATATACAGCTGAATCATGGCACAGAACTCAAATTGTGATTCATATATGATTCAGTCTCATTTTATATTTTCATTTCAGTCATGGCAATTGCCTGTATGAAATGATTTTAGAATTTAAGAAAATGTTGATACTGTTTTATTGGCTTGTTGATATGCAGAATTGAAATATACTTTGATATGACCATAATTTGAGATGGGTGAATTTCCATCTTTATCATAAATAATCATTGAACATATATTCTTTACCTATTATCCCACCTACGGTATTCACTGAAATTTGAACCATCAAAATTGATGTCAAAATGTATAACATGCTTTACATTCTTTACAGATAAGACTCAATGTTATATTTCATATGCATTAAAATGATGCTTACCTGGTACTATGGAAACAGTTTTTAGAGCCCGAAGCACTCGAAATGTTCGAAGCCCTTGCAAATTTCCTACCGACCCACCAGAAGAAAATGCTTCAACTAAAATGGTAGTATATCTGTAAAGAGAGATAAACAAGAGTTCACTTCGGTTAAAAACTTATTTTCTGTAATGTAGATTTTTTTTAAAGAAAGCAGCCATTTTTAAAGGTGGAGTTTACAGCTTTGTTTTTCAAGAACTTAGATATATTTTCCAAATTTGATTGTTGTGCATAAGCATGTATATGAATAGGATGCAGTAAAAATATTTGAATTATGTTGTTTTAAGTCAGTGAAATCATGTTTAACTCTGGAAGTACGGTAATTGAAAAAAAAAATCATTGACTGAATGAGATAACATGAAAACATGTAAATCTTACAAATTTTCAAGGTTTGACTTGCCTTCCAAGATTCATTATATTGAAATCATAAATAAAAAATAATATATAAATCCACAAACCATGGGGATTTATTAATTATGATTTCAATATAATGAATCTTCAGTAAAACCACAATACAGAATTATCCAATATATATAATTAATTCATATTTTGAAACTGAAAAAGATTACAATTAAAATTTCATTATTCACAATTCACTTATCAATTCCCTTCTAACAACAAAACAATGTAATATAAAAATGGACTTACGCTGATAATATGACTATGAAATCTAACCAATTCCAGGGGTCTCGAAGATAAGTAAATCGATAAAGTATTAAACCTCTGGCTAAAATTTTGACAACACATTCTATTGTGTAGACACCGAGAAAAACATACCTGAAACAAATAAACATACAAAACATTATTACATGTACATGTGTGCTGCAAAATAAATATCATATCCATCTGATGAGATGCTTAAATGAGAAGCTAAGCCTACATGGACTCATCTCCCATGGGGAATAAGGGGTTACTGCGTGAGTGTTTCACAAAAACTGACAGGGTATCAGCGATTCACCTGTCAGGCAGCGTCAGCCTCACATTGAAACAGATATATTTGACAAGAGAATCGCCAATATTGTCAGTTTTTGTAAAATAGTCACATGGTAACAATTTTTCTAATGCCTGCAAATTTGAAATTAGTATTTTAATGACAGAAACGACATGAAATTTCGACTTATGGTGACTCCTACATTTGTTGAGTATACTGATGCACTTAAATATATTTACTGATTTATCATATGGATTTGTTCATTTCGATACCGATTTAGTGATATATTATTTATGTTTCATATTTGAAACAAGGAATCCTAGACAGTAAAAAAATGTTTTGATATACATTGATTTACAAAATATGTTAACAGTTAAGTTCAGCAAGTGCATCAAAGTCGGTCTGCAGAACTTTGTGTGAAGTCAAATATAAAAACTATAGTAGTGAAACGTGTGAATCCCCTGCCAGTTTTCAACGTCATCGTCCAATGAAATAACACAAAGGAAACAGAGTGCATTAGAATATATAATATATACAATGTACATATATGTACTTTGTTTAAATATATGCTACAAAGTAAAATTACTTAAAATATGATTGTGAAATATACATATAATTATATGTTTAAAATACAGATTTCCAAACACTCCAATATAAGAAAAAAATGTTAGATTGAATGTATAGATAAACTAATTATGCATTTACACATTATTACATGACTTGGAATATTTTCAATACATTGTATATATTATGTATCATCTAAAATGCATCTTTCATAAATATTTATGAAAATCACCAAAATTTGTAAAAAAAAAATCCATTGAATAAAATCTCTTTAAGATACTGTCTGTTTAAGTGATAACTCTATGGTTGATGTAGTGTTCTGAAGACTGATTTCATTTTTTCATTTTGATTTTGACAATGGTAAACATTCATAAAGATGAGACGGATAACTGATATCTTATCTCTCCTATTACAAACTGATTATTGATTATAATTCTAAAATGATTGTCCATCACTAGTAAACAAAGACATGTTCACTGTGATTCATATTCAAGATTTTCCATGCAAGATCATTATGGTAGTGGTTTTTTTTTGTTCTTTAATGACATGTTTTATCTCATATCTAATAATACCATAGCTTGCTTGGTATTAATTTTTGCAAAGTCTTTTTCATCATGTTATTCACAAAGTAAACCTCTAAACGAGTACAACAGAACCTGTCCTGAGCGACCAGTCTTGAAAGACCACCTGTTTTTTGAGACCACATTTGCATACAATTTAGTTAATATCTCTGTAAATAAAACCTCTTTTGAGAGAGTTGCAGAAAGGCTGGTCTTTCAAGGCAGGTTTCACTCTATTTGCACATTTATAATATACAGTGGAACCTTGCAATTAAGACCCATCTAACTGACTGACTCAAAGTGGTCTGATTAGTGAGGTGGTCTTATAAGTGAGGTTTATATACTTATTGAATTATCTATCAAGAGACTGTAAATCTATGGTCTGATATGGCAGGTGGTCTCTTAAGCCAGGTGGTCTTTAGGTGAGGTTCCACTGTATATTCTCAAGATATTTGAAATGTTGACTTACTCTGCAGTTTCTGCTGCACTGGATCCAGGCATAGCCAAAAATATACAGTTACACAATATAGTCAGCATCACAAGGTAATCAAAGAACTGGTTTGTGGCTATATACACGGCCAATTTTCTTATTGGCGACCATGGCGTTAACAAATACAATGATTTAGTGGCGGTGAAACGATGAATGTAATTCTTTTTGAATCTTGAAGCTATTGCAATGAAGGTCTGAAAAATTAAATTATGAAAATACATAATATGAGAAAAGATATGAGATACATGGATATATTAGATATCATATAGTTGTTGGTGCAGACAGACTACGGACGGACAGACAGACAGATAACACCAACCACCAGTATTTGCTTTGCTATCCAGCCAAAAAAAACATGTGGGTTGAATGAGATATGATATTTTAAATACATGTACATGTGTTGTTGTTTTTTCAAGTTTTCAATATACCGGTACATGTAAGTGATGAATGATCACAATTATCCACCTTTAGGTGTGAGTTACATGTCCTGTTCCTTCTGATTGGCTACAGTGAGACTACTAAACTGATCTGGGCATCAATAAGCCCTCAAAGAAAAATATGCCATACAATTTCCTCAGGTAACAGAGAACAGCAAATGTTTGCATTAATTAAATATGCTCTGCATGATAATATTTTTGTCATTTGCAAGTTTTTTTTCTGTCAGTGTCAAAAACATTTTTTTCAAATTTAATGCTAAACTAAATGTAATTTTTAGAAATCACTGCAGATCATAATGTTTGTGCCAGGATAACTTGTTTTATAACTACCGTTAACTAAACTCATTTTCTACCAATCATTGCAGATCATTATGTTAAATTTGTGCCAGCACATCGTGTTTTATAACTACTGTTAAACTTAATATTCTTTTGAACTCTTTGCTGAAATAAAATATATTCTGTAGTCTTTCCTTTTCAGTGTTGTCTCCAAAACAAATCCCCAGTGAATACAAGATCAAAATTTATTTAATACGCTGGATATAAAATAACAACTAAAAACTTCAATAATTTTTCTGAAGATGTAAAGTCACTCATTAAATATGTTATCGCTATGGAGATAAAATCTTCAGTTTCAAAATATTCAAACAATTCATGTTGTTTGTTGACCGAGACCAATTACTCAATCACCAAGACCAATATTTTGACAGATATCCCAAGTGAATGCTTATCAACCTGTTGAACCTATTGGATCAACAAAATGTTAGGTTTTTGCAGTCTGGAAAAAAAATATTTACCCATGTATGTGCATGTAATTGTTGTTCAGTTTATGACCTTGCACTAGAAAACACTACAAGAACCATGACACTGAATCAACAATAAACCAGGAAATTACGTAGCAGTTTTGTTTAAATATAATACTTATAGGTTTCAAATTTCTATGGTTATTGAGAAATCATATATTTAGTACAAGGTAGCATAAGTAACAAGTAGACATAAATTCAACTCTAACACATTTTAGAAATTTAAACGCAGCACAAAAGGGAGAATTGATTTTCAAGTCAGCGATTGTTTAGTTTATGTATACTTGGAATAAAGACATCAATATTTGATACTGCCATTGTTTTATCTAAGACAAATACAAATTTTTCGAGAATGCTTGTTGACCTCAAATCATTAAGGATTCAATTTACGAAATTGTGAATGTACATTGTAGCTCTAATATTTTTGTGAATACAAGTAGGCTGTCATCCCTGTTATATGTATTTTTAGTAATTTAGACTTCTGTTTGTGTTTAACTTTGTAGAGCTATATACATGTATGTATAAGATGTCAGATGAGACAGGTTTCATTTTGAATAATATCAGCATGCACAATTAATCTACGAACATTATGCCAACCTTCATTTGACCATAAAATAAAAAACCAAAAAAGACTATGAGGGACCTTTACTTCAGCAGCATTTCTTACAATATCTGTGCAATACCCGAGCGGTAGCCTGAACCCAGGAATATAAAAATTCATGTTTTTACCCATACTCTGGAGATGTAACACAGCAAATTTGAAGAGATGACAAAGTTTTAGAGAAAAAGTTCAAATTGTTGACAAGTTTATGTACATTGTACAGATTGTAATGAGTCATCTCTACTTTGGCATCAGTACAAAGCTATGGTCAATATCTGTGATACTGTACCTAAATCTGGTGACCTCTACATGTATATACATTAGTAAAAACATTCTGGGCAGGTCATACACAAAGAAACAAAAACAAAGATTTAATAACACATATATTTAGACATAAACTGTCAGATATGAAAAATCTCTGAACCCTTTCAATACCAAAGATCACAATAGACTGGTCTGGTACATTAGAAAAGATCATACCATGAGGATACTTGGTGATGACAGGGTTATTGAAATATATGAATTTAAAAATTAGATATAAACTTTTGATTTGTTTCCTTCATACTATTCTCTATGTAAAATACTTGAAAATGATGATATATTTTGCAATGATGAAACACATTTACCGTAGTAAGCCACTGATAACCATGATGGCATGAAGCCTTTAGTCTCATATATAACCAGGCCAGGTTTCAACAATAAGTATCTTATAACCCATTATATTCTGTGGAGTTAAAATGATTAAAACTACCATCTGGATAAAAATCGGCAACTCTTATGTTTCACATAGGTAAAAAAACAGTAAAAATTGTCCTGCTGAGAAACAAGAGATAAGATTGAAATAAAAAATACCATTTAATTTGCAGCCATGAGGGTATCAACACTGTAAAGATTTGTCTCAGATAACTAATGATTAAGGATCCCTACAAAATCAAGTTTTGGTAATTATAAACGTCACTTTGTGTGACATTGTATCTTTGTACAACGAGCTGTACATGTATAAGCGATTTGTCATTCCATTAGTGTTATGTCTCCAATGATTAGCATACATTTAAACTTGTATTGAGACTGAACACAATATGGGACTATTTTTCTGGCAACCATTATACAAATAAAAATCAACTGTGTGTTACTAAACACGGGCCTATTTAACTATGATTTGCCGCTTACATTTAGATGAATAGTTTTCTCTTCTTTTTTCCTTCTTAAGACGGATAAACTTAATAATGAGATCAAATAAGGATCTCTTTCCATTGGATTGGCGAATGTTTACCTTACTTTGTGGATCTGGGTTGTAATGTACTGTAAGAAACTATACTGTTGCTAAATTTAGTAGTAACCATGCTTTACTTCACATACAAAGTTCATATTGTATTTTCAGATTGATATACATGTATATTTGCTTTGCAGGCATAATAGCTATGAAATAATTGCAGATTTTATTTGAATACCGAGTCCTTTCCCTTCCTGTCGTACCCTAACGAGGATAAAGTTGTTGGTATCCACTACTCAAGAAATACTGGTATTTTACTTGTCTTTAGTTTTAGCTGTGGTTTATGCCACATTCAAAATCTTTAGATTAAATCAATAGTTACAGTGTACAGAGGAGAAGACCACCAGTCTTCTGCTAGTAAACTGGCAAAGTTCCCAACATGATTGAATTTAAGGATCAAATCAGGCTCAAATCTGTGCCGACTACTAACTCCTCCACAAAGACAACCTACATTTTTCCTGTGATTGCATGGCTGAAATCTTTACTGTTTCAGATCAATTTATATTTTAATTTCACTTGATCTGCTTGCAGTGGTTTAGTAGTAGAGCATTTGACTTACAAGGTTCTAGGTTTAAATACCAGTATTAAGTCATAGGTAAAGCATTGGGATCAGACATAAAACTGAAATCCTGTGTCACAACAGGCATGGACACAAAGGAAGCCTCTCACTGCATTGATATTAGTCCATGTCAAAATTTGTGGCACTTCACCTAAAACTGACGTCTCCATATTAGTGAAAAATTCTTGGCAGGATGTAAAACAACAATGACTTCAATTGTTGTTGATTCGCTAGTGTTGTTTTAATGTTGTTGATTAGCTTGTCTTGTTTTTAATTGTTGTTTTAAACCATTCCAAGATTTTATGGATTTTCTGCTCCACAATTACAAAAATTGCCCATCATTATTGGGGGATGTGGTGTAAAACATTATCTATAGAAAAATATTTCTTGACTGATGTATAATTACTTTAAAAGCAAAAAAAAAATTAAAAAGTAGAATTAACCATTAAAGAGCCAAAACATTTTTTTCTGGTAAATATTTTCACTTCTTCATCTCACTACCACAGCCCATATTACCAGTATATAGCACAAACTATACATCATTACATGCACGTTGTGTATGTACAAATGAATAAAACCAGTTAATGCTGTTTATTCTGTTATCAGTAATGTTAATGAAAACTTTAAATACCGTATCATATTTACAGTAATGTTAATCAATTATAGAATAATTACATCAAATGACTGGTCTTTTGGGATAAGATATTTAATGACTATTTAACAAAAAGTCATAAATTGAAAAATCAAATTACAAAGGGAAACAACTGGAAGTCTTATTTTTTTTCTAATTCATTTGGAAATGTTTCTCCATGATAAAATATGTAACATCAAAACAGGTTTAAACCTATTGCTCCTATATATCTTAATGGAATGCTCTTTTCTATTGTTTTAGACTAGCCTACCACAGTTTATAGGGCTGAAAGGGTTTATTCAAGAGGTGAAAATAATAAAAATAATTAACAAATGAAAGCCTTTTCACTTACAACAGATATACAGTGAAACTTGTATATGACAACCTCAGGTACAAAAGAAAACTAAACTACAGCATGTTTTACTGTAATATGAAAAAATCATTCTATGATAAAAACATGAATGGAATATACTTTTATTGCAAGTTACATGTTTATTTCCTATGCATCTAGATAATCTAAGTCATTTAAGACATATCTTAAATTTGAACCCTGCCTTGTTGATTTGCAAGAAATTTTGCCATGTTTTCTTTGCAGAAGGTTAACTAATTCTGTGAGAAAGTTTGCCATTTTCCTTACAGAAGGTTGGTGATCTTTTCCTAGGTACATTGTGACCAGTTTTTTCTCCTCCGCCATTAAAACTTGGTGGTAAACTGTGGTATAAGTGGAATATTGCTGAGTGTGGCGTAAAACATTTAAACAAGAAATAAAAATCTGAGAAAGACATCAAAATGAGAAGAGTACATCTGCTTTTATTTTTTTCTTACCGGTAACTAAAATGGTCTTTCACTGAATTTCATGAAAATTTTTCTATCATTTTTTCTATCCAAAAATTAATGTTTCCATGGACTGATAAAATATCATTCCTTGTATTGTTTAAACATTTGTATCTGGAATTACGACACACAGGAGTGTAACGGATATATAATGGTTAACATGCTTTGTGGGTAACTTATATGAATGACTGTCAAACCATAACATTTTTGCTGAGGATTTAATTTCATTAATTTTGTGGGTAACCAAAATCAACAAAGATAAATCCAAGAAAAAAATTTGTTCTTTAAATAGTTGAATGATGGACAATAGGATATCTTATAATGAACAGACCACAACCTAGGACGGACAATATACATCTACCTCTGTATCAATGCCTGTGTATAATGCAAAATAATAACACATATAATGCTCTGTTTTTATTTCTACATTAATCACTAAGCTGAAACTGGTTAAACCATGCATTTTTATCTTAGATACTCAGCTTGGAGTTAAAGAGTTTTCAAAGGCACTGACATAGGACTCAGAATCAACGAAAAAAAATGTCAATGAATTTGTTTTTGACAAACCACATAAATTTAAACCCAGGAGAATAGATGATTTCACAATGTATAATATTTTAGTTGTTTATCCTAAAATCATTAGGATTATTTGGATATTTAACGATCGATGCAAAAAATAAATATGCATTTTAAAACAATATATGTATACACAGTGAAACCTGTATATAGGGGCCACCCAAGGGACCAGAAAATATTGGCCCCTATGTGCAGGTGACCCTTATACACAGATTCAATTTTGTTGAAGTATGCAGTCAAGGGACTTGAAAAAACTGGCCCTTATAAACAGGTAATCCTTATATAGAGGTGGCCAATATATATATATATATATATTTTTATATATATAATATATATATATATATATATATATATATATATATATATATATATATATATATATATATATATATAGATACATCAATATAGCTGAGTAGAAACACAGTGATTTTCTTTGGCAAGGACAAGTAAAATTATGAATTTTTAGAGATACATATCAATTTATAGGCTACTTAAACCTATAAAGTCATTTAGAATTGAAAAAAAAAGGATTCCCATCCACATCACCAGATAAGGACATTTTGCAAGAGATCTACCAATCACTCCATCTGCATTTACGATTATCACCTCAATTCAAGTCTTTGCATTCTTAATTAATGTGCAGTGACCTTGCTCAAACACATAAAATATGACTATTATATGTTTAAATGGAGAATCAAAGGAACCCAGTTCTTATCAGTATTTTTTTTTATCAAATCTTAAAAACAATTTGTAATCAGTATCGTTTACAGTTTAAACTGAAATGTAAACAATTGATTTGGTAACAGACCTATATTTGCAGTTTAATCAAACGATTGATAAGACATTTATATTCAAAGGATGTCATGCTTCAAGAGATACAATCGAAGTTCTGAAGAAGACTACAAATGACCATTGAGATCTAGCCATCCTTCAAAACTGAAACGTTTAAGTTCTATTGACGTACCTGTTCAGTTTATTAACAGTAAACTGCTTAACCAGTTTAAATAAGTACACAGGATAAAAAACCAGATCTATAAAGGACCATGGTTGCTTATACGTCATAACCAAATTGGTCTTGTTAATTTGTAGTTGGCATTTTCACAACAAATGTTAAATAAGTATACATTATATATATATATATATATATATATATATATATATATATATATATATATATATATATACATATATACATATATATTATTTATTTATTTATACATACATATATATTTCTTTTAATGGTGTTCTACATCACACTCAAATTAGTTTAGTTTTTTATTTTGTAATATGGTCATTCAATTTCTGCATATAAACTGGCAAACTTCATGTATTAAAGTGAGATGCTGTAACCTGGCAACCATGAAGGTCCGTAGGTCCATATATAATTTGTCTAACTAAACTCATTCTTATTAATTATGACCGGCATACCAGTAACTAGACTTAAAATCATTAGTGAACTACCGGTAATTTGTTTATAACTACTGTAAAATGTTTCTCTCTGACAAAGTATGTGTGTTATATATACATTTTGCTTCTAAATTCTGTTAAACATGAGGCCAAAACCGTCTAACAGATCACCTGATACCCCACCCTTTTTGCATCCTAACCCCTGAACTGACACAGCAAATTTTGAAATGTGGTCGACAATGACAATTTAACTTCACAAATTATAAGCTGTTGGTCCAAAGTTTTATTTTTGTGTCAAATTTTTTTTTTCATTTCAACTTGTCATTTTTGGTAATTAGATCTACATTTACTAGCTGAGCACATCTTTATCTAGTTACAACATAATGTAATAAATAACAAAAATGCCCAGAATTTGACATTTTTCTGGTTTTAGTCAATTAATACATGGAAGACACAAGATACCTATTGATTAGACATTTTCTGGTTTATGGAAGTTTAAACAAGGAACATGCAAAATGTCTAAAATCCTTAAGTTCCTTTTGTATGATGTCTAAATTTTCAAATACTGGTTTAATTTTTTTAAAAAACAATGCACTGAATGATATTCTTTAAATAAATGGAAACATTTCATGATTTGGGAAAAAAAATACATAGAAATTTAATACGTAATCAATATATAGAACATATAAACAATAAAATGTACAAAGGAAAATATTTTGACACATTAAGCAAATCTGTTGTCCATGCTAATGCTTAGAGAATTAAAGTCAAATTGACTTCATTTTCCACAACAATAATTTTGTGGTCTGATTCTTCGGTATTTACTAAGAGGACTTCATAGGGACAACAAATGTCTGTAAATCACTTTACGCTGGTAAAAACATTTATAAATCTGGAGATAATGTTTCATTCTATTATTATCATCATAAAAACTTTAATAATCTGTGTAGAAAACAAGTGGATCAAATCATATAACTCATAAGTCTCTATTCTAAATGCCAGCTAAGATTTTTATCCCTTAATAATTCCCATAGCACGTAGAAATTAATCCAGATTTTCTTGTCACATACTTTGAACAGGTAGATTTAGAACATAGAATTGTCACTGATTTGAGTAACCCTGTATGTTACAAGATATTAGTAAATGGTGGTTTTTAATAGGCAGTAGTGCCCTAATCTACGAATAATCAATTACCTAACAAAAGGTCTTCACATTGATGAGAATCATGTCTTACAAAGTGAAATATCTCTAAGTATGCTGCAATAACAAAAACTATACATATACATGTTGTATACATAAAGTAGAAATTTGAAAGTTAAACTTTGGTCAAATTTCTAAGTGTTTTGAATTATTGACAATGTCCCAAATAATTTTGTTACTCAATGCTACATGTACTTATAAACAATTTTCTAATCAATATTTTTGGAGTTAGTCAGTTAGGTGGTCTAAATAGTGAGGTTCCATTGTACATGCAAACAGTGGCATTTCTTATCTCGAAATTCACAGGACTGCTCTTATTACTTGTAAGATTTTCGCAATTCGAGATACCAAAGTTTTAACGAACATTTTTTTTCCTATCCATGAGAGAGATATTCAGAGAGAGTTTGTTTGTTTATTGTTCTTTAACGTCCCTTCAGAGAGAGAGAGATTTGTAATACAACACTTCAAGGCAAAGCCTAATGTAATTTCATATTATTACTTTTATTACTAATCTACATAACAAAAGCTACAGTTAATAATAAACAAACTCAGTTCCTGGATCTATTTGATTTAGATAAAAACCTGCTGAGATTTATAACAGGATTCTATCAGAATTTGATTTGATTTGATGTATGCTGCAAATTTAATCTTCCCATAAATCTAACCTGTTACAAAAAAAGGGTATGAATCTAGCAAGATACAAAACAGTGAATTATTTCATGAGAAAATAACAAAGTCTAAAGTTCTTTCTGCAGTTTTTATTCAAATATTTGTCTCTTTATAAACTAAAATATTGAAAATTTTTCACCAGGTAATATTCATTTTGCATAATAGCGTAAAAGAAATTGAAAGGCGAAATTAAAACTTTTTCTCGGCACATTGATCATGATGCATTATACCCGAATGAATAATCAATATGTAAAATTTATTTCGTAACAAAAGCTTTTTTAATATTTAAACTTGGAAAAGTAGAAAAATCTATACTGCATGTTTACTTTTATCTGTATTCATCAGATCAAAATGTTCTGTATTATTTTGTTGCTAACTTCCCTACAACACAATTAACATCACTGGTGAATTCCGTTCATCATAGGATTATATACCATTTTGGCAACAGGACACTATTAGGTTTGCTCTTCAGCAGACCCTAAAACCCCAAAGACACTGATGAAAGACACAAAAATATATGCTATATGAGTATATTCTGTGTGTATATGGTCAAGACATGATTAGTATTCTATGGGTCTTTATTATTTTTACATGACAAAGAATTTTTGCAGTGGATGAAGTGCAACAATTAAGACCTGTGAGATGGCTTTTTTTATTTGAATGTTGTAATATTTATTTAATTTTTGCATGTATCCCACCTAGAACTTTGCATCTACAAAGGGAGATAACCAACATCACTAAACCTCTATGTACTGTTTTCAAATTGCGATGAAAATTCTTCAGTTTTGTTTGTTTGGATAGTGTTTTTTGCCAACATTTAATGGTAGAGGAGAGAACCCTGTAACAATGTACACGGGATGTTAAGAGACCACTGTCCGTCCACAAGTAAACTGGCAAACTTTCTCACATAAATCACCTTAGGTTCTGACAAGACTCGAACTCACGCTGAGAAGAGGTGAGAGACTTCATGGTTTAAAGTGTGATGCTCCAACCGCTAGGCCATGAAGCCCCCCCCCCCCCCTCTGTGCTATGGACTGATGCCAAATCAAGTTCTTTAACCTACAATGTCTACTGTGACATGGAAACTTGGTTAGATCAGGTCATTATTGTGGTTGTCACTAAGACAATAAAATAATTAACCAACAGATGGACAGACATGCACACTGCTGGTATCATATCAATATATTTCCACATTAACACTGAAATAGATGAGAGACAAGTTATATATGCCTCCCCTACAAGCTATAAAAAGTGAACATAAAGTTCTGATGAACAGAAATCAGGATTTGATTGCCCAGAATCTAATCTTTATGAGTTCATTGCCTCTTTACCCAAGGGAGATGCATCAAGATAGCTTCTCTCTCACTAACTATATCGTAAGTACAGAATTTTATCCCACAGCTTAACTAATTACAATAAGCTCAACACCAAAGATGCTGGTTAAGAAACAACAGACTTTTGTTATAAACCAACGGGTATACATGTATGTACATGTTCATTTAGTAAGAATTTTTGGTTTACATCCACCAAGTTCTACTTTAACACAGAAGAAAATTATTATCTTAACACTGAAGAGCTTTATCTTTGGTTAGGGTTGGGTGGGTGGTAGGATGTGTGAGGGGTACCTTATTTATCAAGAAACTTCAGTTCTACTGATTAAGTCTTGATAATTGCAACTTCTTTTATATCCACCCTATACCTTGAAATTTTCCCTCCTGGTTAATTTCGCCCTTCTATGACAGAAAGCATATTTATGTTAATTCACCCTGAAGGATTTCAGGTATATCTCGCTACCGTTGTCTAGCTTGAAAATTATGCTTTCATTTTAAATTTGTCCTTTCCTCTAAGGACGAAAATTAAATGGCAGCAAAAATATCCATATCACATATACATTTGCTAGACACAAGTTGACTATTTGTGACTAGGAATGGTATTTTAAGATGACTGGAAAGGATTTAGAGGGGGAAATTTGGCCCTTTAAAATAAAACCATGACACCTCTTTTCTTATCTCTTCTTTTCTAAAACCATCAAATTGTTTCATAAAAACTTGATAATTAATCCTTTCAGAAGTTCAAAGAAATCAGGATTGAATATTCACTTGTACATGTATCAAAACACATTATACACTACTTTGAAAGTTACACAAAATGTCATATTCTCTATAGAGTTCATTCTACATTAATATCTAGGTCTCTCTAGCAGATATTTTTGGTTATGACCACACACACACACACAGATAAATCTAAATACTTGTATAGATCAAATATCAAAGTTTGGTGCTTTTTAAAGATTTTCAATAATGTCTTTCAATCATATATACATGTAGATCACCACAGACTGACATTAAAGATTATCATGTAGCCAAAATGATAAAAATCACTGAAGTCTAATAACAGTAATGAAATAATCTATGTAAACTATGACATCATAAATATCACTGATGTCTTTTAGTGTCACTCTGGTCACAGCAAACTGACATAATGTCTACAAAATTTGATATGACATATTATCTATGCCATTGATGTCTTTCAGTGCCACTCTAGTCTCAGCACATTGATATGATGTCTCCAAAACTTAATATGACATATTATTGATGCCATTGATGTCTTTCAGTGTCACTCTAGTCTAAGCGCACTGACATAATAATGTCGACAAAAGCATTATATGACATATTATCTATGTCACTGATGTCTAGTCTTAGAGCACTGACAAAATGTCAACAAAACTTACTATGACATATTATGTAAGTCTCTGATGTCTTTAAGTGTCACTCCATTCAGTTTCTAGGCAATCATATATGACTTCACATATAGCTGTTTAGATTTTATGTTTTTACTGATGAAATAAGTAGAACTTTAACAAAACTATTTATAAGCCTGATACACCTGTTTACATCAACCAACAGGTAACATTTTTTCTGTAATTTTGAACTAATATTGAAAGTTTCATGTATACCTAAATACATTATTTATTTTTGGATTGGTATTTCTTAAAAACATATAATTGATAGGTTTTGGGGTTAAGGTTTACCTTTGTGGAATGGAACTTTACAATATCAGTGATCATGATCAGGCAGTAATAATATAGACCTACTTGTCAGATGTTGTTGGTTTTAAAGCATTATAGTAAAACAGGAAGACAGGTACCAAAAAGTTATGAATTTTAAATTTGTTTTTACACATCACTAAAGTCAGTAATACATGTCATATATATATATATATATATATATATATATATATATATATATATATATATATATATATATATATATATATATATATATATATATATATATATACATATATATATATATATATGGCATTTTCAATGTTTTTCTATGTGAATAGTCCTGAATGTCTTTTAAGATAAATAAGGACAAGTTTTGTTGCTGTATCAAATGCTTTTTACTCATCCACCCCTATATACATACAAATATAAATGGACTTTGCTATGCTACTGATGTGAAGAAGAGCCCATTATATTTTAGGGTTTATTGACATATTATTTACAAAATCACCATTTACATGTTTAATTATCAGAGTGTGTGATGTGTACACAATTTGTTTTTATGATTTTCACTGAGTGGATGTCATTGACTACCGTAATTGTACACCCAATAAAATAACAGAACCTTACTGTATTCATGATCTATTTATCTATATTTCGTGTTATAAAAATGTTATAGTGTGGAAAGAAAACTGTTAAGACCTTTTGTTATCTTTGATACAATAAAATCATATTGATATTTCCTGACAAAATGTGCGTAAGTAACCCTGTCAGCCCTAAGTATGTAAATGAAATGCTCTTTACTACTGTTTATATCAGTCTATTATGGTTTGTAAGGTTGATACAGTTAATAACTTAACAGTATAATCTGTTTTGAGAGATTGTTCAAGGGAAGATACATAAAAGATCACATATTCCAGTTGAACTATTAATTCAGGTGCCCCATTATTTGACCTTCAAAGATTTCGTGGAAACAGCATGTACATTTGTATTTTTAATTGATGACATAATTCATGTTTCCTTTGTTTTAACCTTAATGCTCTCCGCTCCACTGATGTCAACAGAAAATCTTGTTTTATCTCATACAGGACAAGGGTACAGGGTTAAGATACTGGTATTAAATTCTCTAACAAAAGTTTGTTTTAAAAGTTTCGGATGTAAAAATTAGGGTTCTTAGTCTTAAAAGGCTGCAGTGAGTTAGTTGCTTAAATCAGGTCATTTATATAGGAAAAGACATTACCAGGACATGCAGGGTTCTCACTGCTGGTTGATGTTACAGTCAGCCAGCTATGTTTTGTCCAATAAATGTTTGGTGTGTCCAATAAATTCATTATACTAACCAGACAAATCATCTAGGTCCAGAGAGTGTATTTATCAGCCACGGTGAGAAATGTCATGGCTTAATTAAGTATGTCCACGGAGGCCCCCAAATGTTAATCAGTAAATACAACAGCTAATACAAAGATACATGTCTACATCTCATTTGCTGTACTATGGAACCTGTCGTGAGAGACCAACCCTTCGGCCACTATATTGTGGTCCTGCAAGACAGGTGGTTTCTCAAGGAGGTTTTATTTTATTAAGAATTATTTAGTCAAGTGGGTTTCAGAATGTGGTCTCAGTAGACAAAAAGGTTCCACTGAAACTGGGACAGGGTGGGTGGTTCCATAGGAGGTTACAGTGGTTCCTCCAATGTTTAATGTAGGTACATTTATACATATCTCTGTACCTTACATCTTTCACCTGGGCACTGAAATTTAAAGCATGATCAGTAAATCCAGCAGTATGACACAAATCTTGTTTATCATGCTTTAAAATGAAAAGATATACTGGTATTAAATAGGGATAATGGATGAATCGAGAGATTTTGTTTTGATGCAGTTGGATAATGTTACTCATACGGCATTGACATGTACGATCGACATTTTATCATGTGGACTTGACTTGATCCTAGCATTTTATTAGGTACCAGGTAAATAACTTTAATTCAGGTGAGAGCATGGTTCTCTGCTATTAAAATCTACAATAAATAACTAAACAGATTTCTGTAGTATGGGTTTCACCAGCGAACAACAAAATATGTTAGAATACGGGTTCATAAAAGAAACTGACAATTTTCACATGCATTGTCATACACTAAGGGGTTTTCTCAAAACATGCCTGGAGAAAATCTTCAGTCAGTATGGTGAGGTAACTAAATTCCAACAAACTGATATCGTTATACTCGGTCAAACTGTTTTACATTCAACAGCTCTCTACTTTTACTGAGCATACATGTACGTGTATATAATCCAATGATAATTTCTGTATGAACCTTGGCTGTGTGATCAATAATTTAATACAAATGTAGCGGTATTGACCAAATGTACAAAAATAATATTATTGTAAGCTAACTGTTAGTTGTCATAGCCAAAATACTATTGGCCATCACTATGGTGTACATAATGTATGACCATATTTTCCTAGATATGAGCAATACTCAATCTGAAGTACAGAAACCAAAACAAATATTTCTCAGATAAATTTCAAGATATCTATCACAATAAGGATTTAAGAGCACTTAAATATAGCCTGGCCCCTTAAATCAATGAAGGGCTCAACCTATACATGTGCATGCAATTTGACATTTTACATAAACAATAACTTTATTGTACAATGTAGAGTGCCAACAGATGATGATAACTTTGGTCCAGTTGTTAAAGAATATAAAAAAAAAATACCGACATAGAATTTTACATAAAAGAGAAATCCCAGAATTTCATTCAACTTCAGAATGGTATTAACTGGAACCCATGGCGAACCCCTCTTAAAGAGAACTTAAATTCATTTCATTTATATTTGTTATAAATATTATTCTTAACAGAACTTAATATGTTATTTGCCTTATTCCTGTGGTCTTTTAGTCTTTGATACACTTAAAACTCTTGTCTTGTATTTCCTCATGAGTGTCTATGAAATGTTGCTTTTGTTCGTATTTAATCTACATTTGAGTTCAAGTCGATGTTTACATTGGTAAATAGTGTCTTTTGTCTGCATGTTTAGTCAATGACAAGATCAATAATCCCCAGTAGAAACATATCTATATTTATATTGGAAACTGAACATATAGCAATAGTTTGGTCAGTGCCTCTAAACTTGTTTAAAAAGACCAAGCAAATAATTATGAACTTGGGCCCAATACATATCAAGTCTTGATGCATACATGTGGTATGTGATCTGTGTGTGGACATTTGGTCAGGTCTCTGCTGACAACTGCACCCTAATATATGTAACCTAAAAACACCACAGCAAGCATAAAATCATTTACATTAATAATTTACATGTAAATTAAACACAGTAACAAATTTTCCCCATTTCTTGGTAAAGATTGCCCATGAGAATTTTATGGATTCTTTATTATATCTTAAACTTTGGTTAAACAGTACTTACATGTAATATAATGCTAGTATATGAAAAACATAGGACTGTAGTGTATTTGTTTGGTATATAAAATAATTTTGATTTATATTCATTCATTTATTTTTCAAAAACAAATATGACACACAGATCTCTCCAAATACTGAATCAGATTTTTTCTTGATAATCTAGGGGTAAAAGAATATGATTATAGCACAATTTTGGCTAAAAATTAGGAGGGAAATCTGAAACAAGAGGACAAAAGATTTGTTGGTTATCGGATTTCCTATCTAGAAATCGTGAGAACCTTAAACCTTAAAATCAAGAGGGAAGTCTGAAACAAGACGACAAAGGTCTTGTTGGTTATCGAAGTCTCTGTCTACAGATCACGAGAACCTTAAATTATGAATTCACAAACTTTGTTATCTTAAAATTAGACACAATAGATGCTCAATGTTGAAAAATAATCATCTCAAATCCCACACTGACTAAACTTTCTAAAGGTAAAACATACCCTGGTTTCAAGCATGAGATTCTGATAATTTTTTATCATGAATGTCCCCTGATGTTTTGCTGTACATGTATTATTTCTGTACATGTATGTTTGTACTATATACCAATTTGTCGTTTTCCCTCCTGGCGATTTTTTTGCCATTTTGCCACATAAAATATTTTTTCCCTGTCAAAAATTCACCCTTATTTATTACATAGTCACATTACAATGTATGCCTTTAATTATTCAGCTTAATTAAATTTTTGCCTTCATTTTAACTTAATCAAGTTAATAACCCTCTTATCTAGGGACAATGTCATGTATAATGTAAGTTGAATTTAATGAGATGATGCAGTATTATGTGTACTTAATATTTGGTTTTGTGTAAATATACTTGGTTTAAGAGACTTTATATGTCAATTATTATTGAAATAATTACCTACAGCATAAATGGCAGATATTCAAGACAAAATTTATTTAAGATAATCCCCAAATGAAATCAACATTTAATTGAAATCAAAATAGAATTTGTGAACCCATTCTGACAGATACAGTTGCATGGAACTTCTTTTAATTACAAGTAATTAGTAATCGAAGCCAAAACATATGAAATATCATCTAAAACAATTTCATTTTACAATATATGAGGGGTAATAAAGTCATATACAAAAAAAGAATGCATATATTGAACCAATAAGAGATAGTAAAAATGATAAAAAATTAATGCATATATTAAATGCAGTTAATATGTAGAGGAAATGGAGGCATAAATTTAGTCAGATTAACTTTTTTCTTTAGGAGAAGTGGGGGAAAACAAAAGAGAATATTTAACTCTGTAGATAATTTACATTTTTTGATGTAGGTTCAACCAGCATTCAACTTCTTAAATAACTTTTATTTCACAACTTTTTTACAAGTATATAATGTAGGTGATGGAATACAAGTAGCGAAATACATGTCTAAAGCTTACTTTTGATACAGTGTGTACACATACATGTATATCACTGATACAAGATATAATTTGATCACTTGTGAAGTGTAAATTACACTTGGCATAGAGGATGTCTTAGATAAGATAACAGATGCAAAATAAATACCTTGACATTTGTAAATTATAGATCATCTGGCAGAAATGAATTTCAAATTTTGACAAATTAGTCTTTAATTAAACTCACTTAAAATAATACCAGTATTAAAATTTCAATTAAGCTTCTCAAGTTTAGGTATACATGTATAACATTACATGTACAGTAAATCAGTTAAAAAACAAAGAAAATGTGTTTACATGTATAATAGATTAGTGTTTTAATTCTGATTTTTCAAATGTGATCTTCCAGCTGCAACGCCAGATATCAGGTTAGCCTAGAGTCAATTTCTTGATTTGCTAATTTTGTAGTTGTACATGTAATATGCCCATTATGACGTAGTGTATATTTTTCAATCACAGATCATCCTTTTGAAAACTAACAAAGGAAGTTCAGTGAAGTATTTTTTTATTTCAAAATGTCCAAAGAAAATCTATAGAATTATGTTTTAATAACTTACATGGCAACAGTGTTTATCATCTCCTGTAATCTTGATTTTGTGAGATGGATGCTAGATAGGGCATTGTGTACTTGACGCGGCTTTATATTAATCCCATGGTTCATTTGACTTGTACGATTAATTGTACTGGGTGATTAACAGTAACTGAAGTTTACATTTGGATGCCATTTAAACATGAAATGTTAATTTTTTATCATGTATTTGAAGCTTTTGAAGCCACTGCTTTTATAACAGAAGTATAAGGAATATTATATTTAAGTTTTGAAACAGTATCTGTTACCCACCCAACTGTATCTTGAAATTTTAAAACTGATTTCAATGCCGTGATTTTGAGGAAAATACACTAGGCCTAGACAATAATTGTGCGAAATAAATGAGAAAATAGATGACTGTGTTTTAACATGCGTTCCTCCCCTTACAGTTACAGGTCTTTGATTCTTTGAAGATTTAAACTCTTTTATTATTGTGTGAATGTGTTAAATGGATAAAGCTTTCTTTTTTTTTTATTTTGCTGGTCGTTAAAAACGTTAGCGAATTTACCTGTGACAACCTAAATAGATTAAAATTTAAAGAAAACCAGTTTTGACCTAACTGTATCCCAGTAATTTACGACAGTGTCTCAGAGAGAGAGAGAGAGAGAGAGAGAGAGAGAGAGAGAGAGATTTTGAGAGATTTTCTTGAATGTTTGGGAAGAAAATTATGTGCAGAATAGGAATGATTACAATAAAATAAAATAATTGTGGTATAAAAATATTCTTTGAATAAGCATCCCAAATGGCTTTACTGGTCCCATGAGTTTCATGCAATTAATTTTGGGCCCCTATGGTACCTGAACCCATTATTCTTACACCAGTACCATAATAACAAAGCACTTTCCCTTGGAAATAATTACTATCAAATTAGGACATGACCGAGGGGATTGTTTTGAAAAATATATGATGGAGACCAGGTAACTAAAACATAAATTAATGCCCTTTCTTGTGGAACAGTGCAAAAAGTTTCAACATTAAAGTAAATTCCCTTTAACATCAATTTGGCATGGGGGTCCAGTAAAGCATTTGTCTTGTCAGTATTTTGAAACCCAAAAAGAAAATACATTTCCAACATTTGCTGACAATGTCATTCTAGAAATATTTATGATTTTCCTAAACAGATATTTTCATTACCCAAGACACACCAATTTCTTAGAAGCTTTGTCTAAGGTTACAGAAAATCTTAACATTGTCGAGGAGAGATACACTAGATTCCAATCAATAACTGTTTCCAAAGTGATTTAATAGTTCATATTGAAATGTCAGCAGTAGTTTGCTCACATATGTATATTGAGCCATTACAAATGCTTCTTAAAATCAAAGTTTGAGTAAACCTGTCTATCATATCAATTTTAACTATCTTCTTCTGTTGTGCTTCAGATCATTAGAAATGTTATTGGCCTCGTTTCTTATCTTGTTTTTCACCTTTTACCTCTTAAGACACTTACAGCATTAACTCTCAATGCAAAGCTCAATATTTAATGGGTTTCATCTGTCACCTTTACATGGACAAGCTATTCAAATCCATGTTTCTGATTCATAAAAGTTCAAAATGAAATCACAAGTTTTTGTACAGTGTTTTAGTGGGTGATCTGTGGTGTGTAGGTTTAAATACAGTAGTTGGTGTTACTAAGTGTTTATGTAAGAAAAACAGTTAAACATATTCCATACATAATGAAGGCAATTTTATGCACAATACACACGTTTTTGGAATATTTGTTTCAATGTTAACAAAATGCTCAGGGGAAGATCCAGGCACAAGTATAACTTTGTCAAAAGCAGCTAGCAGTGAAAATTCAGGTAATAAGTTATTATCTTTCCATTTAAAAAAAATAATCCACCTGAATCCGACCCTGGCATCCATACTTACCGTAAGACTTACCTTAATCGTTGAGAAATACAGCAGTTGTAATTCCAACAAAATCCACATTATTATTTAAAAATATAAAAATTACTGAATAATAAAATATCCAATAACACAATTGTCTTTACCTTATCTTTTATATATTTATCTATCTCTTGTAAAGGTTTCCCAGCATAATCAGATCTGAATATAACTGATAATTCTTCTGGAAGTTGGTTTTGTTCAACCAACGTTGGATCTCGTTCTTTTTTCGCTTCCTCTTCGTCATCCTCGAATTTAAGTTCACCGTCGACTAAATGAGCTACGGCTTTGCCCTGATTTTTCTCTATCTTTCTCTGTTCATCCCTTTCTTTCTTGACCTGGGCATCCCAAGTCTCCTTAGTGTAAAGTCTAAATCTGGTTTTGATGGGCAAATCGTCATCATCTTCCGATAATGCGGAAGGGGTAGGGGTTGCCCTACCCACCGGGACGACGGTAGTCGTTCCATTTGGTTCCAAAGTGCTAACACTATTTTTATCTACAGGGGTTTGATGATTTTTATCACTATCATCTTCCTTCATTTCGGAAAATACTGTTAACAATAAATCCCTCTCTCCACAGAATTACCCGACTTTTTGAATGAGTTTTAAATCGGAAGAAACATCGGTGATAATGTCGACCGTGATAACACTGACTCTGCATGCCTCAAGTTCATTTTCTATCTTTTTTTCGTAACGTCATAGCTGAAATAACATCAATAATAAATATTTTTTTAATTCTGAAAATACATTTGTTGAGAGAGAGAGAGAGAGAGAGAGAGAGAGAGAGAGAGAGTCTAACCCATGTGTAATACTAACGTGATGAGAACGTAATGAATGTACATGCATTGTATACACAGAATAACCAAAATCTTAAAGGCAACTATGCACAAAACATTATGAAACTTACCTTTCAAACGTCATCTAGTTTTTACAAAATTAAAGAAAGAAAACAAAATTGTAAATGAATTCACAAATACTAGTACCTTGGTGTTGTCCAAGATTTAATACAATTCAGGTATGCAATGTATTGGTATTAATTATTTATGTTCGTTCAATTCCTCTCTTTTACAATAAGCATTCGTTCTGCAAGACGAAGTCGACAAAATTAATCGATGTTACTAAAGTCTAGATCAGAAAAACAAATCCAAAAAACACCAGATACGTAAAATACGACTGTATCAATTCCACACTGTCAACGGTCTATTGTACTTTTAAGTATTACGTACATATATTTTCCTTTTTAGTATACGTACTCGTATCAAAATCCCTGTCCTGTTAATTATAACAATGCCTGAACTTCATTACGGAATCACACAGCAACGGAATGGTCGAAGACCATTTGTTTGGTATTTGACGTGGATTAAACAAGGTTCACCTCCTGTTTGTCACAGCAATACAAACGGTAAAATGACACAAAAGTATGATAAAAACTGAAAATAATTATTCCCAATTAAGAAACGTATTGAAAAAAATACAATAATGTTCCCGTTTACTCTTTTCAAATCGGACAAACAACCGTTACTGTGTTTTAATTCCGTTTTAATACTATAAAGGTATTTCACAGTACACTCTTATATATAAAAGATTTAAATATGCCCACTACCTAATGTTAAGTAGCTATCGAGTCACAGTTTTGTTACATGGTCCAATGAACTCGGCTTAACCGCCTAACAGTTTATAAATTTGTCATTGCGTAATAACTAAAAGGTTCAAGAAAATAAAGAAAGTTTAATCGATTGATATTTTAAATTTCCCAGTTGAAGCAAACTATTTTGTTTTGTAAAAGACAGGAGTTACGACAAGAATAAGACATGGGGTAAGACAAATCGGAATGTTGGGATTTAATCATGATTCTACATGGGGTGAGGTGGGGGTGGTGATCAGTACCGTTAACACAACGGGCATCTGCAATGATATTCACCATTCTAAGATATATATATATATATATATATATATATATATATATATATACATACATACATACGTGTGTGTTTTGTGTATATGTCATCAGCGTCGGAAGCAAATTGAAAGTGGGGGGCTAAACCAACTTAAAACACACAGACA
The DNA here is from genome assembly GCA_030159075.1 of Atrina japonica. Lineage (NCBI taxonomy): Eukaryota > Metazoa > Mollusca > Bivalvia > Pterioida > Pinnidae > Atrina > Atrina japonica. Next base: position 404,257 of record BROG01000267.1, on the reverse strand, counting down.
CAATCCAGAAATGTCAATTTTTAACACTAATGTCTATCTTTGCAAAAAAAGTGGGGGCTAAGCCCCCCCCCCCCGGTTCCGACGCCTATGTATGTGGATTGGGAATGGGTTCAAAATTTCATGCACTCATTTTCAATTTACAGAAGCTTGAATTTCATTAAGATAGTATTACTTCAACAATTTGGTAAGAAAGGTAATAGATACTGTTATCAACATTCGATGGCTTTAAAAATATTGTTTGTTACTTCCGTATTTTGAATAAATTACCCTTGCTAACAGCAGCTATATAAAAAGACTAGATGCTCCTACCGAAGTAGCCATAGTCTAAATTTTCCTTTCAGGTTCGTCTGATGCAAGTACGTCTGAAATGATGTTTTTGGTGAACCAAAACTTAGTAATTATTTGTGTAGTGAGATCTTACAACTATACCCCTGGTACCTTTTCCATCCTAACCGATAAAGTGAGAGTTTAAATGGTCAATCACACGAATTATAAATGTTTAATATACTTCAGCATATTTCCCATATGGCCCGCGATTAACTATATCCATAGAAAATAATGGATTGGCACGCCATGGCATAAGAATCGAGAAAAATGTATAAAATATCCATAACATAATCATTAGGTGTCTAATTGCGATACACCACTCGGGACAAGAACTGTGATTGATTCCACAGATTCTTATGTAACCAACATCTTCTACCACAGAATCGGAGTGTGGCAGACGACAGAATTAAAGCTGCGTGGAAAAGCTGTAGTAAGGAAACAGGGAATTCCACTGTTATTACGGGGGGAATAAATACAATTCCCATAGGAACTACGTGTAAGTAGTGAAGACAACACGTTTCATATATCCTGTTGTGTCAATTTATACTACCTGGTGTTGTGACGAGCAAAAGTTTCTCTGTCAGTAGTTATCATTTTTGAACAATTTAAATACAATTTGCTTGTATTGACAAATTTAGGTTATCACAGGAACAACCCCTGACATAAATTACTGTCAAAAGATTGAACATCGATATTAATAGCAATTACAAGTAGACAATAATAATGTTTTTAGCTTTTTAAATACCAGGAAAGCAAAGTATCACTATCGCCATAGTACTTAATCCCAAGAAATATCAAAACATATTTTTCTTTCTGGTTACCAGAAACCTTTAGGGCATCAGTACTCTGTCATGTTTTAATTTTTGAATTTACTAGATGGGTGGTAAATACAAAAGTTAAAACATGACAACCACCCATCTAGTAAATTCAAAAATTAAAATATGACACTCCACCAAGCCATCGTATGTTCTTTCGTCGAATTGCATTGAATTTCAAAATATTATTTTATTATCATATAAAGGCTTCTAAAATCACGGATTCCAAAATATTAATCCTCAGGGTGTCCAGGACACAATATGCAAATTTGAACATTGCACGGACACGGATATTTGGAAAGTCAGAGGTGGGATCAGGTGCTTGATTTCGGACATATAGGCCTACTTGTAATTATAAACAGAACTTGATAATGTTAAAAGCTGTGTGTTTTGTAGAAAGTATGTCTAGATAGGATCTTGTCACCCCAACAAAATTCTATTACTGTACTTTTTAAATAATATTTTGTATAATGACTATTTAGATAGTCACAATAATAAAATTATTCTAAAAATACATTAATAAAATTTTGATTGGAGTACAAAGGTCAAACTGTTGCAAGAAAAGTTAGAAAAAAATTATCATCATAATAAACATGCCTATTAATTAGACAGTGACTCCCTTTCACCAGTTGTGCTTTTCACCGAACTTGACCGTATCGCCAAACTTGACCTTTTCACCGAATTTGACTAGAAAGGTTTCCGTGGAACGTTTGCGACGGGTGTGGTATGCCAACAAAAGACGCCGACTCCTTCCGGACACCTGGTCTTATCCCGTTTGGGATTCGCAACTGTTCTTCATGTTGAGACCATTTACGCATCTAATTCGTCGTGTTTCTAGTGGACTTGAGTTTTGATTATCGATGGGTACTTCTTCAAAATTACTTAGTTATATCTATTTTTTTCTAAACAAATTAAATACCTGAAAATTGTACAAGTATACCAGCAAGTGGAGGAGATTAATTTAAATTTTCTTTATAGATCGACGCAAATGTATGATGGAATATTAATCTGTAATACGATTTCTTTAACAGTATGAATTCAATCTTATTGCGATTGTAGAATGACGTCTTCTTTGAACCATTTTAAAATATCTAAGCATTGGAACTTATTGCGTGGCAGAAAGTAGTTATAGGCCTGGATAAAATATATCTTTTAGAATTTAGCTGGGTACTGACTATTTGTAGATTTTGAATATATTTTGATTCAACTAGCTAAAATACATATTGATTTCGACTTTCCAGTCGTCAACTTTTCACATTTCAGTAGCGATATTCCCTATCGCCTATATAGGGTGTTTATGTATCGCAGATGATTCGATCTGCCAGGGCGTGTTCAACATATGGACACCTCATACACAGAGGCCAACTACTAACTAGTAAGTTGCTGTCAAATTGATATCAGGAGTCGCGTTATATGTCAACATTTCGTGTGCGGTCGATATAATTACATTGTTTGTAAGTACATTTTTTGTACTATATTTCACTGAATTAGATGTTGAGTTACTTGTTCGATAGTGTTGTTGAATCGTCTGTACCAGTTGTGACGAGGATTTGTTCCTCACTTATTTCATTTCAATTTGACTGTATACTCGAAACGGGTGTAGCCGATCAACAGGGGATGCTTACTCCTCCATAGCACCTGACTTCACCTCTAGATTTCGAAAGGTCAACGTCTGAACAATGTTCATCAGGTTTGTATTTAGTCTCCCGAACCTCCTGGCGACTGATACTTTGGTATATGTGATTTTATACTGAATATTATAACATCCAAAAACATGTAAAACGTCATCAGATATGTAAATCAATCAAATCATTGAAGTTTGATAAAGAATCGGAGATAAAATAAGGTCACTGTAAGACAAAAGATCTGAATCTTACCCATTCCATTACTAATATCATGTTTTCATTTTTTATTAACCAGAGGTTCGAGCAAAAAAGTATGAACATTCATGTTCTCAACTTTTGGTAGAACTCCTGGCAAATCAAAAAGTGAGAACATGATGCTAACCACACTGTCACATCCACTAAGTATCTCTGAAACGTGTAAAGATATATCTGAATTCATCATTCGTGTTTTTGTTTTAAAATGTCTCGAGTTCTCTAGGACTTTGCCTCACTAAATGGTCACTTGAGTAATGTCAGTGTACATAATACATATTTGCAGTGTTCTACATTTTGAACCCACCCACCCCAGGGGCAATTGATGTCACTTTATATGTAAGCGGGACGGAATTATTTACAGACAGAGACGGACGGACGATTCAAACACTAGATGCCCCCGTTGGACCTTACAGACAGGGGGGATAAAAACGTAGCACGTGTAACTCTGTGATGTATATTGCTAGATATTAATTTTTATTGTGTGTGAACGCTAACATATACCTGTATAATATACATAGGCATATACATGTACATTTATATATATTTTGATATATATATTTGTTAATTCTATAATCAGAAACAAATAATATCAAGACACAAACTAACCCTAACCCTAACATTATGGACAGTTCTCAATGCAGAAAGGTAAAATGGTTTTCCTTTGCCAATAAAATAACTGACATAACATATCATATTACATTTAAAAGTGAAATCGTTATGAAGTCGATCCTAAGATGTATAATTTTTTCGTTGAAAATGGTCACGTGCATTAAAAAAAAATAATTTATAGCATATTACACAGAACATACGCTTTGGTGAATATACCAATGTTTATTACATTTTCAATAACATTTATCAGTTAAATATAATCTGTATTTTTCATTGATATTTTTCACTGATATTTTTAACTGATTGAAAATACAACTCAATTCAAATTATTTGACACTCGTGTTAAATATGTATTATCCTGCCTCACTCGATGTAATAGCTGTCATGACACCAAGTCATGTTGTGAGTTCCTATATAATAACCATGAAACGATGTTTAATATCTATTGTTTAATATCACGTATTACATATGTACAAACTCGCAGAGCGTATGAAGAGGAAACTTTTATCTTCGCGTAAATCTGTAAATCTTTAATAAGTACATGACGAGTTGTATGTAACTAGAATCCAAATCTAATAAAAATGATATAAATAACTAAAATGCTAAAGTTCTGAATTTTCCTGAAAGGGTATATACAGTTTATATATACTGTTCGGGGACCAATAGCCGAATATGATGTTATTTCCTCTTTAGTATGTACCTCGACAATATTTTGTTTTCTTCTGTTCATTATCTTGTGAATTATAAAAAAGAATCCCCAAAATCGTGTTCTAAAAAGCCCAAATCATGCAATAGCTGGTTACTGGTCTTAGCTGGCTACTAATCCCCGACCAGTAGTGAAGTATATTCTGTGCTAAATGTTAGGGTTAGAATTAGTTTATACGTATTATTGACTGTGGACTCACGACGGGTGTGACCGGGCGACAGGCATGCTTACTCCTCCATGGCACCCGATCCTACCTCTTGGTTTCCAGAGGTCCGTGTTTGTCCATTTTTACCAGATTTGTATCTATATCCTGGACATCTTTAGATTTATACTTTGGTATCTGAAATTTTCTATATTTTAGCGTATTCATTGTTATATATTGGGGAAGTCAATGCAATGAATGGTATTTTCCAGTTAGATGAAACATTCTATGATTAAAAATAAAAAATAGAATTTTATAAAACACGATCATAAATATACCATACCAACGTCGGTGTTTATAGTTAGTTGTAATGACTTTTCTAAATATATTCGAGATGAATTAGTAGTCAGAAAGATAACATCCAGTAATCCCTACAGCAAGAACTGTGAGAGCACTCTTGAAATTGGCAATACAATTAACAGTAGATTTGTTACAAATTAATTTGCGTTGTCCCTTTAAATGGCTGCAGTTTCGTCTCTGATTGAGTCCAGCACAAAACTAACATAGCAAAATTACATTACTGTAAGTGGCAGGTTTAATTTTCCGTCGGCACTGTTTTTCAATGAAAATAGCGCCGAGTAAACTATTGAATAGGATGCGTTTTCAATAATATCACCTAATATTTGTTTAGTTAAACCAATACGCCAAATTAAAATTATATCACTTTCTATAATTGAATAACTAAACGGAGCCTTATATAATCAGTGCCTGGCACAAGTACCAGACACCTGAAACCTGAATCAATTACACAATAATCTCTTTTTTGCAATCAAGATGAAATAGTATATCAACTCGATGTAGTTATTCAGAATAAGCGTTGCTATTTACTTGAGAGAGAGAGAGAGAGAGAGAGAGAGAGAGAGAGAGAGAGAGAGAGAGAGAGAGAGAGAGAGAGAGGGGGGATATTTCACTGACCAACTCTCAACTGACTGACCTGTGAAAGTCAATTGACCCTGACTTTTCAAGGTAGGTGGAAACCCTGCCATATATATATATATATATATATATATATATATATATATATATATATATATATATATATATATATATATATTGGGGAAGTAGAGTATATGAATGTATATATATTACACCTACACATTGTAGGTAGTGGTGTAACTGGTGATTTGTGCCGTGTATGTTCTTTTTATAGAAAATATCGAATTCACAAAGCCAAAATTGTAAAAGTCAACTCAATACATTAGCTGTGACGTTACAAATACTCATTAAAAATGTTTGGCTAATAGTTTAGGCGGTAAATGTTCTTAATACACCCTTGCACGTGGACTGAGATCTATATAGTTACCAGAGTTTACAGAAGGATCCGTTCATATTGAACAATGTAAATGTTACATTGTACCGAAATCAACAGAGCAGACCAACCCATTAACTTGGTGACGTACATGTTGTATTACTGTTATAACACTAACAGGCGATGTTTATGCTGTGATATTATGTAGTAACAGGTTTATACGCAATTATATCAACTTATCCTTACATAGTAAATGCCCAACATATGTTTTGTTTGCATGGCAAGTTCTAATGTAAAAGAGCAGTTTTGTAAATGAAGTAAATTCATCTTGTAATGAACTTTATAAAAGTATTTAAATGCATGAAAAATATTGATTTATGAATGAATAGAAACATTACCGGGAATTCAATGTCTGGGTCAATAAAATGCTACAAAACGAAGACGTCACCGGTATAAAAAAAGCGTCGTTTTAAAATAAAAATGACTATTGAAAAATCTATATCATTTTTATCAAAAAGAATTCTATGTTTGTACGTGTCAGATCAATGAATAACTCCATAATAAATCAGGTACGTGATGTGATAGAGAACAGTTTGTTTAAGATTCAACAAATAAATCTTTTATTTTCACTGCTGGCAATGACAATGTGTAACTATCAATATTTATGGAAACGCTGTTTTAAATTGGTAGATTTCAGACAAATATTAATTGGAGCACAAGTTGTCTCCACTGACTAGCCAATTTGCATTGCAACTGCTCAATCATTTACATCATGATCGAAGATATTGCGAGGTGAGATATATATCCTAGATCTCTTGCTTCACATGAAGAGAGTTTTTGTTTCAAGTTCAAGTTAGATAAAGTATTACCTATAGCAATTTTTTCCCTGCTAGACGTAGAAAATGTAAGTATTTACAGTTACACAGATAAACTTAAAAAAGGAGGGAAATGGGTGCGCTTTGTGCGTCAATGAGCCTAAATATAGACCTGCGAGTAAGGTGATGAATTCTTGATGTGGCGGCGGCCATTTGTGTGGTTGGTGAAACAACCTGGTTACACAATGTACCTGGGAAGCGGTCACCCGCCAGTAAACTGGTAAACTGCCTCCGTCGCCGAGTGGTTAGAGCATTGCGCTTTAAATCACAAGGCCTCTGACCTCTGGATCTAATCACGCTAGAGTCATTTCTAATTAAGTGGGAAAGTTTGCCAGTTTTCTTGCGGAAGGTCGGTGGTTTTTACCCGGGTAACCAGGATTTTTTCCTCCACCAATAAAAACTTGGCCGTCATCATATGACTGAAAGATTGTTGAGTATGGCGTAAAACAAAAAATCAAATCAATTAATCATTTCAAACAAAATCAGCTGAGGCTCCTGCTGGATTCGAATCTACGCCGACCAGAGGTGAGAGTGAATTCTTAATGTCAAATTTATCGATAACAGAGTGGCAACTAAACAATACATTGTAAAATTACGTTTTTAAAATGAAATTTGTATTAATTTGGTTTAAGTCGTATAATTTGGGCTACTTTCTGAAAATTTAACCAAACTCTGTATGTTGCTTTGTATCATTAAAATATCCTGTTCTAAAACTCTATTGTAGCTAACAGTCGGCATAATTTGGCAGAGTAATACGGTTTTAAAATCACGGTCATGAATGGCTAAGTATTGGGGCATAGTGTTTTCAAAAACATCTTTTAGGTTAATACCATCATAGCTATCCTGGAAAGTACACAGGCACTTAAATCATCTCTACTGACATAAGACAACGCCGTTGAAAATGAAAATGTGGATATGAAGATTACATTGTTATCAAAATGAGATGACTTTGGCAGATAACGTCAGTTTGCGCCGATAAACAATCTATAGTATCGTAGAGTAGTCGACGAAAACGTAATACTGCCAAACCGAAGTGACGAATCTAATTAAAGATTTATACCGAGAATTGAAGAAGAAATCATGTTGAACTTGGAGGTAAATCAGGGCCTACATCAACAGCAGGAATAAGGAAGCCACGAGCTTTTACACAGGAACTGGTTAACCACTTTTCAATTTTTTCCTTTAAAAATGATAATAATAAACTGGCCCAATACGGGTGTCAACATATCGAACATCCAATAAGATTTACATCACAGACAATAACATTACTAAAATAACAGATACCAAAGAATTAATCTTCAGGTTGTCAAGGATACAATATGAAAATCTGGTGAATATTGGACAAACATGGACCTCTGGAAATCTAGAGGTGAGATCAGGTGCCATGGAGGAGAAAGAAGTTTCAATATTTGATATATTTTTTTCATTATCGTTAACTTTTTGTGTGTCGATAGAGTAGTCACAATATTTCAGTACTTTATTTACTGTTTCAATTTACATTCATTAATGCCAATGTCAATTTTGAAAGACCCAATATTTTTATTCAGAGGGAAGAAAATGGCTACAAAATCTGAAAGATCGAATTTACGAAAACCATGATTATGCCAGTTCGTTCAGCATCAGTTACGAAGTAAACAAATATTAACTAAACATTTTGATATTAGTGTGTGTGTGTGTGTGTGTGTGTGTGTGTGCCGATAGATCATCTTGGTTACAAGTCAGCTTTTAAAACAATAAACTATATCCAGCAAGACGACATATCAACTATAAGTAAAACATCTTTACCACATAGTTGTTTTTTCTTTTTGGATACCAATGCATATGCAAATTATCATCATTAAAGGAATTAATGTAATGTACAGTTTTCAAGGTTCGACCAACAGCAATAGAACGTCATAACTTCAAGAGATAGCGTTGATCAAGTCTCTTGTAGTCAGAGTAGACATTAGCGGGGGTAGGTGGATGTGCTGTACTGTTGAATAATTAAGTCACAATCTGGTGATCAAAGGGTAAACATTGAACGGGAAGTCAAGCGGTTGCTGTAGTAATTATTGAAACAATACAAAACATTTTGATTTATGTCTTGTACAGGATTTAAAGAATTATGTCAGTAGGCTGAGATAAGACAACACAATGTTCAAAGCCGTGTTTTATGTGTGTGATATCTAATGGAAGTCGAATGTTTGCGATTAAAATCACTGTAAATACAATGGGACATATCTCGCCCGGTGAATATCATCAAATATTAAACATAAAGAACGGGAACGAGAAAATTCGTACAATGATTGTCGGTACGTAAGCCGTCGTGACAACATTATCAGTCGTGTTTACGTCTAGCGCCACGTGTGCCTTATATTGAATAGTCGAATTACCGCAATAGTTTTAAAGGTGACTAGTTACCCCTCTTTGTGTATACAAATAAATAATTAATGTTTTTTATAAGTTATCATCAACTAAAACCAGGGGATTCCATAGTGTGCTTCAGTTTTGCCATCGTCCGAACTCAAATGTAACCAAAGAAAATAAACACTGCATTTAAATCATCCATATTTTATTTTGTTAATTAGCTATAGCTGGCCCAAACATCAAGGAGTTAATGTCGGCTGTAATTCCGGATGACCGTTTTCAATGTTCTTAAAATGACCGGCACTACATGTATTTATGGTACAGGTGTCTTCACATACACGGATTTTTCTTACGAATTTTTACGTATGGCACAGATTCGTGAAAATATATGGGTTGTTGCAACCGGTTTACGAAACTTACGGATTGTTTTAAGTTATTTACAAGTCTATTTACATGAACATTTTTATAAGCCAATAATTTGCCTCTCCTTTCATGGATCCATATGGGTGAATGTAAGTTGCAACAAGTTGTGACGAGTTGTCTACGAATACCAGCAAGTTATGTACGAGTGCTTGCGATTAATAAAGAGTTATTATCCGTATGGGCTCTTAAGAGACATCCGTGTATATGTAGGCGGCATACGTTGGAAATACAGCTGATATCAAATCCGTGACTTTTTGGTCATACCCTAGAGAGACAACCAAAGAGAAGTAAAACAAAAATAAATATGAGTTTAATCTCAATACAAAGATTAATTCACACTTTATCAGAAAATAATATAGCAATAATGGGCACCTGTTATATGATATATGAGGACAGGTGAACGATATGGGTAAATGGTATTTGCCTTTAAGTACACTTCTTACACTCCCATTTATGTCTGTGAGAAATTAAAGTTTACATTGAGTACACAGTTCCGCATTAAAAAGACTATATATTTTATATCAAATTCTACAAATGGAATTGGTAAATCAAACAAGCAAATCATATTTTCATCACCACCTTATTGGATTTGAAGGTCAGAATAATATTTAAACATTTCATTTGAAAAGACAGTGCCAGTGGTATGACAATGTTGACTTGACAAATATATACATGTATGTAGCTTAAATTTTATTTTCCAATTCACTTCTTACTTCAAAGTATGTAGTTATTTTTTTTTTCTCAATTCACTTAGCACGTTAATGGGTTTTAATTTTTTTTTCTTCTTGCTTATTTGGGAAATTCCTCCTTTGGTATTTCTGGGAAACTGCTGCAATACCCTAGTGGCATCTGGCTACATTTATCAGTACGAAACTTCATTTAAAACTTGTCAGTAATATAAAAAGCTAGGTTAATCTAAACCATACCGTTCAAACAGAAATACCGATATGAGATTGTTTAAAGACACTATAGTAAATTTTGTAATTCTCTTTATGCTAATAATTGCAAATTTTAATTATCTCTTCACTGAACCTCACTTGTCTGTACGGGTCGTTATCAGACTAGCTTTATTTCTAAACTATATAAGCTTTTCCATTTAATTTTTATTCTTAAAATTCCTTAGGTCAACAATCAAACTTTGAATATTTATATAAAAGAAAAGGCAAGATATTTTTGGGTGACATGGCGCTCCTGGGAGCTATTTCATTCGAAAATTTTCATCTTTTGTTGTTGTTTTTTAAAACATTTTGTTACGGTTATGTTGTGGCGGTCCGTTTTTAATTAATGACAGAACCCGGCCACAATGTACCAAAACCAATTTCTCACAAATCACCTTAACTAGTAGTACCGGTACGGGCAGGCTTCAACCCACACTTACTACATATAAGAGACTTCATTTCGATTTAAAGCGTGCTGCTCAATCGTACCATATACTTTTATATGTTGAAATTTTATATTTCCTTTTAAAACAGTATAGAGACATCTGTGGCTGAGTGGTTTGAGCATCGTTCTTTGAACTAATAGGGCTCTCGTCTCTAGTAAGTGCGGGATCGAGTCCCGTGAAGCCTAGGCTGATTTTGTGAGAAAGTGGGGTCTCTTCCCGGGTACGTTGTACCGCCACCATATAATGTAACTGGAAATTTATTGAGTTGTATACTTTGTATACTAATTTACATTTTTGAACGGTGTTTTACTTCAAACTATAAAAAAACATGTAGACCAATTTAGACTGACTTTACCAAAGATAACGATTTTACCAGAAGTTCGACTGAATTCTTTCCAGATGAACTGTGTATCGGAATTTTTACTAAACAGGTAAAAGAAAATACATCAGTTTTTACCTGAACAATATAGTCATACTTCAATACTACAGTAATACTTTAGAGTTTATTAAAGTCAATGGCATGTTTCAAGGAATCAAATATTATCAATCCAGTTCTTCTTCAATGATTTGAGTTATTTCGGGATCAAGTTAATTGCTGACGACAAACTTTTTATTACAAGACCAAAGACAAAGAATCAGGGAGATTTAGAGTTGTATCTTAGTTATTCTCGAGAAAATAAAGCCAATAAACTTAATACTAGATTACAGACCTACACCCATTAGGATCGAATAAGAGATATTAACACCAGTCGAGTGCGAGACAAAAGCATAAACTAGCAAAAACAATCAGGAACACAGGAAATAAAAGCAGCATTGATTTTGTCATTAGTACCCCAAAGTCCTGGTAACAATAATAAAATCTGATCCATACAAACAAGTTAACATCACTTTTATGGTTAATTTCATTGTCATCAATACTGTAAAACAACATTTTGCTAATAATGGAACACATACATATCACCGTTTATTTCCCGTCTTATAAAGCAGTAACAGATCTCTAAAGCCACAATTAATACTGGAATTCAGATTCTAAACAAATGTGATGGCTAAGGATGCCCTCCAAAAACGGCAATTTGCATGTAGACATCGTATTAAAATGGGTTTATCATGTGGCATGAATTATCTCGGTCATATACAAAAGTATCCCTTCTTCCTTCGCTGGGCATGTTTAACACATTAAGATATTATAGTATTCATATTTCACAAATACAGACTGGATTTTGGATCCGTGTCACATTACCAGAAAAGGAATCACTGAAACATGATACCATTAACGCTAATGTATGTGATGCTAAAATGAACTATTTGTTTGGAACTACAGTATTTATACATACCAATCTTTAAAAGTAAAAAATATACAATACCTTGAAACTTGTATATAACGACCTCCTTAGGGATACAACAAAACCGGACTTTTTAGGGAAGTGGTCTTTATATAGAGGTTGATTTGTACACAAATGGTACAATTGAGGACAGCAAAAAATGTCTTATTGACCCGGTTGTCTTGATACACAGGTGGTCGCTTAAGCAGGTAATACTGTATATTCAAGAAATTTGGGACTTCTGATGGAGATAAAGCCCAGAAGGAGCTCAACAAAAGACAATCTTGTTTTGGTGATTATGATATTGCATCAAAAATGAGTTCTTCGGTCATAATTCAACATACATGTATTCACATGAAATCAGAGGTAGATAACTCGTATTAAAAGGACATTTGAGGATACGTCCACATAAAATTATTGAGGTAGATAACTCGTATTAAAAGGACATTTAAGGATACTTCCACATAAAATTATCTGTATTTGGTGCAATTAACTGGAAGCGTACTAAATGCTTTATTTCAGACCTTGAACACTGTCCAAGCAATTATCAAATTGCCTTCGCTGATAAATCAACTAGGCCCAATTTACAGTTAATGGTTATCCGGTTAGCCGTTACAGTTCTAGCAATTAGTGATACTATGTTATTCCTATTACAATAGAAACCCCGAGAAATTAATCTGGTAGATTTTGCCTGATTTTAAACAAACAATGTAATTATATATTTGATATTGGATATCACCCATATATCGTCTACAGATACTGATGTGCAGTGTATATGTATATTACTGTGAAGGCAAAAATGAAGAAGTACCAATTAATAATCGAAGCTCAAGTCCATTAGAACACGACGAATTAGATATGCAATGGTCTCAACATGAAGAACAATTGCGAGTCCCAAACGGGATAGGACCAGGTGTCCGGAAGGAGTCAGCATCCTCTGCTATCATGCCACACCCGTCGCAAATGTTCCATGGAAATCTTTCCAGTACGATGAATGGGTCAAAGTCGGTGAAAAGGTAAAGCTTAGTGAAGAGGTAACGTTCGGTGAAAAGCAGAATTGGCGAAAGGAGTCACTTTCTGTGACCGTGCTCCAGAAATCTATCTAATATTATTGGAAGGGTGACTTCATAATGTATAACAAGATCCCCGTATCGACCATTAAACTTCTTAAACGACGATTTCAAGCGTCCAACAACGTAACATTGTGTAAACAAGTAGTTTATTGGCGAGATGTTTCGCTCTCAGAATTAAAAATTCATAAGTAGAGCATGCACTTGCATAACGTATAAATTGTGAAATGAAACCGCCATAGGCAGGAGAAGATGGAATATTACTACTTAGAAATGGAAAGTTCGTGATATGGAAATTGAATTCGTAGCGTTTGTCATAAAGGGAGGTGTGAAGTTGACCGTCCTTTCCAATCAACAGAAGTAAATCTAGGTAAGAAGCAGATGTGTTGCTCTCTGTCGTCTCATTCATCTCTAGCTCAACAGGATATATCTGGCCGAGGTAATTCTGAAATTCTGAATTATTTATGGACAGGACGTCATCAATATACCTGTAAATAAAACTGAACCGGGATGCTAACTGTTTGTTTCCTTTGGAGAGCAGAGACTGTATGAATTCCACTTCATATGAATACAAAAAGATGTCAGCCAAAAGAGGTGCACAATTGGTACCCATTGGAAAGCCGTCAATTTGTATGAAAACTTTTCCCGTAAAAACCACGAATATATTGTCCACCAAAACCCCCAGCATCTTCTATGAAACGATTTAATATCAAAGTCACAGATACCAAAGTATTGATTTAATATAATCAATACTTTGTCCTCTGATTGGTGGATACATTTTGCAAGTGACCAATTACAGAGAATTTGTCTTCATCTTCACTTGCTAATTTTAGTGCAAATTTTAAAAAATATATATATGAAATTTTACATGTAAATATATAGCAGTGGAGTATTTTTTTCATTTAGGGCTATAAATCAAATGGGTTAAATCCCTGAATACTAGTCATTTCCATTCAGATCTAGACATTTATTGATATGTGCTGCTTTTTATCAGAGTTATAAAACAAATTAGTCTCTTTTAATTAAAAATAAAAGTTTGGTCCAAAAGTTCCACGGAAGGTCAAATTCATAGCAAGCCTGACAGAAAAGGAGACAAACCAAAAACTCCAAATTTGAAATTATGTCATAAAAAGAAACAAGATAATGGTTTGAAAATGAATAAAGACATTTTTAGTTATTATCAAAATATTGTATAGCATGACAAATTCCACCATCGATTAAAAACATAATTTTGTGTTTTTCTATTAATAACTGACACGTGTAAAGTAAATTATAGCTTCAAGGGTTATTTAACGTCTCAAGGTGAACTGGTTTGGACAGGACAACTACAGTTGTAGCTGAACAAATGCCTACACAAGAAATTCCAGTATTTCACCTTTAAAAAATTTAATACAACGATAAAAAACTTTCAATTTGTTAACTTATGCTTTGTCGATATGCAATTGTTCATACATTCACTATTAATTAACTGGATATCATTTTTGTCCTTTTCAATGGGTTATATAAATATTTAATGCTAACCAATATGACGTGTACAAAATGTGAACCACTTAATCCCTCTCAAATCTTTTGTTAAAAAGTAATCGTGACAGATTTTCTTTCAAGTTACACTTGCTCTTAAACTGACCATTTATTTTCTTAGTATCTTACTAAGTACTTGTATCTTTTGTCGATCCAAAACAAGAAATCAATGCCACAACCTTGGAAATAAACAGTAGATAACTACAGAAAATTTGGAAACGTTTCTTAGTAAATATTAGAAAACATGATCAATATATCCCAAACACCTTAAACAGCAAGTCTAGGGAAAACAAATAGTACATATTTAAGTAAATACACTCTCTTAAGATATATACGGGTAGATTTTCAAAAATGATTAGAATAGTATTTAATGATTTTTATACAAACTGTAAATGGGTATATAAGAAAAAGGCATTAAGAATTAATAGTACATAGTCTGTTGAATAAGATATTTTATATTTATGCTTACAAAAAAATTATTCTAAAACCAAACACAAAAACAAAATATTCCAAAAGGAACAAAAAAATAAATGCTACATATCGATGGTACTGTGTAAGAACTATATGAGTTCCTTTTATAAATTATATAAAATTAATACAGAGAAATGTTAACTCATTCACCCCTAGAGACACATTTGGGTTTGTTTAGTCATTGATTTACTGAAGAGTCCATTTTTTTCATGGGTTGATGAGTTAAAGAATTCACATACAGACTTGCCAACCTTCAAAAATTTTCATGGGCGATATGCATTTCTCTTGAAGATATTATCAAAATTTTACATAAAAAATTGGAGTCTCCCTATTTATGGGGGAGACTTGGCAAGTATGCACATAGTGTCCTAGATGTCCATTTGTCATAATTGTAGAGATAATTTTTAAAACAATTCAGTAACTGATATTTTTTAGTAAAAGAAATATTTCCTTTGAATATCTAATATTGCATCTGAGCAAGTAAATTTAACTCAAATCAAATCAAAATTTTCTCTCTTACTTCATATAAATGCATCTAATTACTGTTCACTCCTCCTTTCTGAAGGAGGCGATACACGTTTGTAGGTACGACTAAATAGGGCAATCAGAACATTGCAACAGAACACTATACACATAGAAATGGTTATTGTGTACATCAGTTAGCTCATCTGACATACAATGATAAAATCTACAAAATTTCATGCCATCAAAATTTATATTTATCCTCCATTGTGTTAAGTAACCAGAGCTATGTGTATGAATCTGACACTTTATTTATCTATTAAGAATAGTCCAACTTATATAATAATTCTTTAGACAAGTGTAAAAATCCTTTGTTTTATGCTACAATGGCAGTAGAGTTCAAGTATAGGAGTTATTGATTGAAGCTGAAGTTGACAAACATTACCTGTATCAGCATTCAACATGAGCATATTTTATGCATATATCTATTATTTTTCTTGTTTTTATGTATGTAAACAATGGACGTCTTCATATAAAACGTGAAACAAAAGATAAAATGCTGACTCATTAACAGTACTGGTAGACGGTGATATAATTCTACAGTCTGTAAGCTTGATGATATCGACTGTATTAATTTTATATTCTGAATACTGTGTATAATTAAATCCTGAAAATATATTCAAAAGGCATAGGGAGTGCTTACTCCTCCAGGGCACCTGATCCCACCTCTGGGTTTTCAGTGGAGATCTGTGTTTGTCCAATGTTCATTTTATTTGTATAGTCTCCTGAACCTCTTGAGAGTCAATATCTTGATATTTGTGATTTTTCTACAGTGAAAACATCATTATTTCAACAATTTTGAATTTTGAATATGAATGTTGTTATAAACCACACTTAACAATTTTTCAGTCTTATGTGATGGCTAATTTTAATGGTGGAGAGAAAACCTGGTTACTATGTACCTGGGAAGAGACCACTGGCCTTCCACAAGTAAACTGGCAAACTTTTCATACAAAATAAGCTTCGGTTTCAGTGCTACTTGAACCTGCACTGACCAGAGGTAAGAGACTCCATGGTGTATGATGCTGTAAACACTCAGCCACAAGGCCCCCATCTATCAACCATGAAAAAAATCATACCAAATGTGCATTTTTAGTTTAAAAAAAAGTTAGGGGAGACATCAAACATTTGCAATGACAAAAGGCAAGATATGATTTTAGAGAAAATATCACCAGTACTTATTTTAATTGTATATGCAACATGGTAAATGCTATACAGGCACATATTATGTGCAACTTTGTATGGGAAAAAGTAGAAGACTGCCTTTTTTCTTTTGGTAAAACACATACATGTACATCGTACACTTACACATGTAAGCATGTACCTAAAATTTTTCCCTACAAAGCAACAACCTCTTTTGCCCTTAGCTCTACAACACCTTGGAGAGCTATATAATCTTCTAATGAAGATTTGCATCATGTATTTTATTTCCTCAGATTGATCATACAATAGATGTTTCAGGAAAACTACAAAAACTAAACGAAAGTATTGAATTTCTGGTTCGCAGGTGTTATCACACATCAGTCAATACATCTCTATTAATAATATGTTTGATGTGTTAATATCAATGTCTGATAAATATCTTTTGTTTTCTTTTATTGATGTTTTACAAAATACTAACAGTTGAATCTCTCTTGTGAGACACCCCCATCTGCCATGGAAACTTGGTCTCTTAAAGCAGGTGGTCTCTCAGGAAGGGTCTCAAAGACAGGTGGTCTCTCAAGACAGATGGTCTCTCAGGAGGGGTCTCAGGACAGGTGGTATCTTAAGAGTGGCTTACCCATGACCTTGAAAATGTGACAACAACAATCTTTGTAATATTTCAAAATTCTCATAGCTTTATGATCTATCAAATAATAAATGCATAGAAAAAGTCGGTCATTTGAAAACAAGAGGCTCAAGAGGGCCATAATGATTTTTTAGATAATAAGCCATTTCAATAAGAACTTATCTTTTTCAGCACACCTAATGTCATTATGCATGTGAGTCTATAAGGTCATGGACATACTCATAGGGACATCTGTCAAGCTCATACTGACCATTAAATCATGTGGACCTGTCTTGACCTATGGTCTATTAGGACATATGGTCCTTCACACTAATAGTTTCTTTAGGAAATGTTCACTTATAATGTTTTCTTCCTTTCTCAAAATAAACACTGAATAGAATGTATGGTACTTTCGTATTCTAGTGAACCCCCAAACATATAATATACATGTACAATGTATGTGTGTTTATCTATGTGTAAAACACAAATTACATTGTATTTCAATGAAAAATCTAAATATAATATGCAAGAATAAGTACCATATCTCTATTAAAAGTGGGTCAAACAGAACAAAATTTGCAGTTAACAGCCCATAAGTCCTGAGAGGTATCTGTGCATCAATACACAATTACACATGAACAAACACAATTTAGAAGCACAATGTGTTACAGAAAGACAGATCTCCCAGATGTAAACCATTCATGACGATATTTCTGTTGAATATTGCTGAATGTTGGTCATAACTGATTTTGTTTTTCTAGACCTCATTGATATAAAGCAATGTATCAAATTTGGTTGAAATCATTGATGAAACCAAAATGTTGCCGACAAACAAATATAGAAATTTGTAAATGATACTAAAGTATAAACCTTCAGGATGTCCAGTATACATATACATATCTGGGGAATATTGTACAAACACTGACCTCTGAAAATCTTGAGGTGGGATCAAGTGCCATGGAGGAGTAAGCATTTCCTGCTGACTGGTCACACCCAACGTCAGTCCAAGTCAAATTAAAATTGAATATGTAAGGAACAAATTCTCATCACAATGTGTACAGATCAATCAACAACAAAATGACAAATGGAGACAAGTGATCAAAGGGACAAACAAACAGACAAAAAAATAACACTCCAAAATCTTTGATTCCAGTAGAGTCAAATGAAATAAATGAGTCAGAATCATCAGCATGTCCAGGATATAGAAATTATAAAAGATGATAGATTTGTAAAAAAAGAATTATGATGGAAATTCCTATGATGTCAATATCATCAGTAATAATGACATAGGTTTTTGTTGCCAAGGATAACAATAAAAGGCTTATAAAGAAATATTATTTTTCATGAATAATTCTAATAAAAAGGACAAAAAGTAGGGGGAAAAAATAAGCACTATCGATACATGTAGCCGATGGATTATACATCATACTAGATTTTTAGTTAGCTTGTGAATTATTTTAATTTTTTATTTATTTTTTTTTTTGGTGGGGAGGAGAGGGGGGTTAGGATGGAACTTCAAAGGTGCTCTTTCCCCAAAATTCTTAATAACTTATTTCTTTATCATACAATTAAATGTTTCTATCATCTGAAAAAAATATCACTCGTTGGATAATTTAATAAAAAATATCTACTATTGAACACACAAGGGTTTCTCAAACTAGGAGATAACAAGGCCCTGTTGGAAACTAAGCAGAACACAATGTAAGTGAGGAAGTTTGCCTGTTTTCTATAAAAATCAGATGATCTTTTCCTAGGTACATTTTTACCAGTCTTCCTCCTCCAACATTAACTCATTCATCCCTAAAGGCACATTCAGAATGGTCTAAATCATTGGTTTACAGAAGAGTCCACTGATTTTCAGGGGTTGAGTTTAACTTATCACTATTGTACAACTAAAAATTGTTGAATGTTGCGTAAAAAAACACTTAATTCTTAAACAAAAGAAACCCCAATTGGGAAAAGTGTGATAATGCGCTCAACTATGTAGCACAGATGATTAAGAAGAAACTTAAAGATGTAATAGAGAATTGTAATTTTTCATGACTTATCTTCATCTAAGTATTACAATCTATGTTTTAATTTGAAAAAAAATATTTGGAATTAATTTAGGTATAACTTTTTTCAAATATTCATAACAACAGGTTATAAACACACTGGAAAATAACAGAATTTCATAATCATACAAACTATATGCATAAACATGCAATGTATATTATATAAGAACATCACATTGAAAACAACAATAAACTGTCTTTTGCAGGGGGAGGGAGTGGGTCTTATTTTATATTTCTGAGTCAATTATTTGAAAGTTGTTTATCTTGCACTTAAAAACATGATTTTTTTTATGCAACAGCATAGTGTAAAATACCCATTTTGGCGTACATACATGTATTTGACCATAACTCAAAATCTACGTGGATGTTCTGCTTGAAATTTGGAATAACATTGAACCATCATTTGTGGTTTTCAGTAAGGCCATTCCAAGTTTTTTCTATGTTAAGCATCCACCCTGAATTCGAAAATCTAAGAACCTATTTGGAAAACAAACACACACAGCTTGATGAAAAACACAAAACTTTTCAGTTACAATTGAGATCATTTAATAGAAATACATGGCATCAGATATTGGAGTTAAGTTGAGTAAAGGGTCCTTCTAATAATAGTATGTTACAGTACACAGAGTGTGCTAAAGTACTTTAAATACTTGATGGTAGATCTATATTAGCTTTATTTTATCTGAACACTATTTCTACATCAAACCAACTGCAAAAGTAAAACACTCTCTTTTTGTGTGCTATAAGGAAGATATATTCCAAGATTATCAATTTTGAGTGTGTGTTTTTTTTTTTACAAATATGATGTCCAAAACCAAAGAGCATGTGGACACTTAACATAGAAAAAACTGGAATGGCCCAAGGTTAAAACACATTTCTTTTATATGTAAACTATAACTGTTAGGACTGTTCAGCATGGCCTAAGGTTAAAACACATTTCTTTTATATGTAAACTGTAACTGTTAGGACTGTTCAGCATGGCCTAAGGTTAAAACACATTTCTTTTATATGTAAACTGTATAACTGTTAGGACTGTTAAGCATGGCCTAAGGTTAAAACACATTTCTTTTATATGTAAACTATAACTGTTAGGACTGTTCAGCATGGCCTAAGGTTAAAACACATTTCTTTTATATGTAAACTGTAACTGTTAGGACTGTTCAGCATGGCCCAAGGTTAAAACACATTTCTTTTATATGTAAACTATAACTGTTAGGACTGTTAAGCATGGCCTAAGGTTAAAACACATTTCTTTTATATGTAAACTATAACTGTTAGGACTGTTCAGCATGGCCTAAGGTTAAAACACATTTCTTTTATATGTAAACTGTAACTGTTAGGACTGTTAAGCATGGCCTAAGGTTAAAACACATTTCTTTTATATGTAAACTGTAACTGTTAGGACTGTTAAGCATGGCCTAAGGTTAAAACACATTTCTTTTATATGTAAACTGTAACTGTTAGGACTGTTAAGCATGGCCTAAGGTTAAAACACATTTCTTTTATATGTAAAACTGTAACTGTTAGGACTGTTAAGCATGGCCTAAGGTTAAAACACATTTCTTTTATATGTAAACTATAACTGTTAGGACTGTTAAGCATGGCCTAAGGTTAAAACACATTTCTTTTATATGTAAACTGTAACTGTTAGGACTGTTAAGCATGGCCTAAGGTTAAAACACATTTCTTTTATATGTAAACTATAACTGTTAGGACTGTTAAGCATGGCCCAAGGTTAAAACACATTTCTTTTATATGTAAACTGTAACTGTTAGGACTGTTAAGCATTAGATACTGTCAGGTGTGCACAATATTTTGTTTCGTCCAAAATCCTGTTTTTAATGTAAGCGATAAACACAAACAATATGATTTGCAACAACACGATTTGCACCAAAACATCCCTAAACTAGCCTCTCTGACACCTTTAATGATTTTGTACACAAACATGCATCCTTTCACAGCCTTGGAAATATATATGTGTACATACATATATATCAATCATAAAACTATCTTCTAATCCTTTACAGACAGTTCCTTTGTTGTTATAGTTGTTAGGAGAATTTTCCAGTGAGAAAATTCAAACAAGATAGCTTCAAGAGATAATATATCTCTCACTTCTCTTGTTTTTCCAATACTCAGTGATTTGTTCATCTATCTATGAAGAAATTCAATAACAATGTACAAAGGCTTTCAGTGCTGCCATTAAAACACTTGTCAGTTGATGTAGATGATGAAGATGACAAATTACCTACCTGGCTCAGGTAAAAATCAAAGACACTAAAATACACGTAAACTATTACTTTATGGTGTAATCGTTCCAACCAAGCACAACACGAATATGAACTTTTAATTATTACCAATTGTTAAAATCCTAATGGGCCTTAGTTTTATATGAGACTATTGTTTTATTTATTCAGTACTTGGACGGTTGTTGATATCATTCAATATTTATGTACAAGTGTATGCGACAGTTATCTCATTCAAAACGTTTTCAAAGACAATCAATACCAATACGATATATACATGTTCATGTGATATTGTATGTGATATAGGAAAATGAATGTTAGTTAGAAAAAAGAAATAAAAAAGCGTAATGAGATTTTTAGATAGAGTTTTTAAGAGACAAGAAAAAGAAGACTATTGTTCTCAATAATATGGCAGAAATACCCATTCTTCATTAAAATCCATAATATTTCTAAGGATATTCAAAATTCATCAAAACATATTTAGAATTGTTTTAGATAAAAAGTGTCTATAGCTTTTTAAGATTCATCAAATATAATTAAATCTAGTTATTTGAGATTCACAAGATCATTTCCATAGCTGTTTGAGATTCATCAAACATTTGTACAGCTGATTGAGATTCATCATAACATTTATACAGCTGTTTTAAAAACATTTATCAAAACAGTTGTAACAGGATTCATCAAAACAGTTGTAACAGGATTCATCAAAACAGTTGTAACAGGATTCGATCATCAAAACATTTTTACGGCTGTTTAAGATTCATCAAAACAGTTCTAACAGGATTCATCAAAACATTTCTACAGCTGTTTGAGATTTATCAAACCATTTCTACAGCTACTTAAGGTTCATCAAAACAGTTGTAACAGGATTCATCAAAACATTTCTACAGCTGTTTGAGATTCATCAAACCATTTCTACAGCTACTTAAGGTTCATCAAAACAGTTGTAACAGGATTCATCAAAACATTTTTACAGTTGTTTGAGATTTATCAAAATATTTCTACAGCTGTTTGAGGTTTATCAAAACATTTCTAATTATTTCTGATTCATCAAACATTTCAATAGCCGTTTTAGATTCACCAAAACATTTCTACAGTTGTAACAGGATTCACCAAAATATTTCTATAGTTGTAACAGGATTCATAAAATCATTTCTAGTTATTTGAGATTCATCAAACATTTCTATATCTGTTTTAGATTTGCAAAAACATTTCAACAACTGTTTGGGATTCAGCAAATTATTTCTACAGCTGTTTTAGATTCACAAAAAACTTTCCATGGCTGTATATCTGCCCTATCAGTAAAAGTAATGTAACTACATGAAAATATGTATATAGTGAGTAATATAAAAAGTATAAAGACACACTTTTCATTACCATATTTTTAGAAAGACAACTTTTGATGATTAAGTATAAATTTATGTTGTAAATATACATACTACCTGAGTCAACTACAGTTACAAAAAGAAAGGAGCCTATATTTTTAAGTTTGGATCATTTCAAATAGCCTTCATAAAACAGACTTGTGCATTTTAATTTATAAAAATTAAACCCCACAACAATTATGATTTTGTAAAACTAACTTACCTTACTATGTTTAAATAAATCTACCGGTACTTGTACATTCACATACAACTCCCAGATTCCAATACGTGAAAAACTCTATCCTTTCCAGAAACTTTGAGTATGATAACGGATCAATTAATGCTTTTTTTATCTGTATAACAGACAATACTGATCTATTCTACAAAGTTTCGCAGTCAGTGCTATGACAATCGTAAATTACTGTAGATATTGGCCCGATATATAGGTAACACACCAGTGAATGTCATGGTACATAAACTCATACAAAAGCATTGGAATATCACTACTTACTGGTGCTGGCAGTATTGAGTATATACAACATTCACGCTCATTCATGTTCTATTGTTAGAAACTTTAATATAAATCTTTGTGGACATTTAATTTCTTTTGCATTCTATTGAATGGTGTGAAATGATGTTATTACTAAGGGAACAATGCTACAATTTTTATCAATTACACAATTAAATCATAACATGTGATCGAAGAAAATGTCATGGAAGTACAGGTACATTTTGGAATAGCTGATAGTGCTCATACATATGTATTTTAATATTTTAATTCTACATGTAAATCTATGCCTTCACAGACTGTCTCTAACAAATATCTAAGATACAGTGAAAATACCAATAAATAATCAATATATGACATAGAAATGGGCATGGTACACATTAATAATGTATGAATTGTGTGTGTCACATGTGTGTGTGACATGTGTGTCTGTGTATGTGTGTTTGTGTCTCTGACATGAGTGTGTCTGATATGTGTCTCTGTATCTGATGTGTGTCTGACATGTGCATGTTTGACATGTGTGTGTTTAACATGTGTGTGTTTGACATGTGTGTCTGTGTCTCTCTCTCTGACATGAGTGTCTGATGTGTGTTTGTGTGTGTGACTTGTGATATGGTGTGTCTGTGTCTGACATGTTTGTGTGTATATGTGTGTAATACATGTACAATGTATGTCATGTCACCTATAATTACATTATGTCACTTTGTCATGTTGTATGTAAATTGTAACATTGTATGTATATATAAAAATATGTTTGCACAAACATGAAAACTTTTCTATTCTCATAGAGAAAAAAAGGTACAATTAAACAGATATATACATTTATAGCCATCACATTAAAAACCCACCTTTTGCTACAAATTAATACATGAGTGGGTAAAGAGACTATTCACTCTCTGTTTTTGTAATAGTCTGACTGAGGTGATGTTTAGATATGAAAGTATATATGTAAAGTTTCAAGTACATTGCTAGTCCTTATATATGTATTTAATCAGGAAATTTTAGAGAGAATATTGGAGCATTAATTTAGTGTTGAGATGTGCATACATTTCATATTGATGTTTTTTGGTTTTTTTTCTTTTTGAAAACCTTGACCATTTCTTTCTCATTCATGCAGAGAATGGCTGTCATTGATGAGAAATTAGATATCAATATATTGATAAGTAAAAAGTATTGATATATTGATAAATGGAATAATATGGTACTTCTATATATAATGCATTAAAAATATATAGACTCATTATAATATTTAGGTGTTTTACTGTGTATTTTATTATCTGATGATTAAAAAAAAATCATTGCAAGGATAACATTGTTTATTTGAACAAATGAACAGTTAGAATAAGATATAACATAGTTCAAGAATATGAAGTAAAACAAATGGAACATTTTGGAAATTGTAAAAGAAAGTACATACTGTGAATTGCATTATGAAAAGTATCAATACTAAAAAATGTATCAATTATCGTATCGAATCAATTTGTATATCGATACATCAATATAGAGTCTATCAATGACAGCCCTAATACAGAGTAAACATACATGTACATGTATTCAGTTTCACTTTATATAATCTTTCAAATAGTGTTTGGGTGAAACTTAAGCATTGCCTACAATGACCTTGACTTTACTGACATGACCATGACCTTATAAATAAGACCATCACTGGGTGCTGTATTTGTACACTCACATGTATATATTCAGGAATTTTCCAAGGCAAACTATAGGTCCAGATACAGGACCCATTCCAATTCAAGCCTAGCTGCAATCAGTAAGCTGATTTTGTGAGAATGTTTGCCAGTTTACTTGCTGAGGGCCGATGGTCTATTCCCAGGTATACTGTAACAAGGCTGCCCCCACCATTAAAACCTGGCTTACAGCACGTAGCTGAGTGTGGCATAAAACTCCATTATTAAAACAATCAATTTTGTCACATCTTCGAGTGGGATATATGTTGGAAAATACTGACTATTCCTTTTTTGTATGAGGTAAGCACAAATATTTCTTGACCACATACATTCAGAAGTACCTCACCTTCTAATATGATAAAATTGCAATATGCAAAGATGTGTGTGTTATCAGACATATCCTCCAGCCTTTTCACCATTATAAATTCTACCTAGAAAAATCAGTGACAGGCAATGTGAGATTGACACTTTCTGGGATTACATTGCCTCACCAGTGTTTAGATTGGATCATGGTAGTACATGTATAGGCCATAATGCAGACACAGATTGAGAAAAAGTACCAGCGCAGTGTATAAATTATCAGCATGTAGGAAGTGCTTAAGTTCACACCTAATATAAACATGACTTGAAACCTTTCACCTCATAATATTACCAACCAGTGTCTTCATGGTACCTGAATCAACTTAATCTGCAAGTGTAAACAATAAAAGAAAATATGTTCTTTTATTGGTCTAATTGTCTGTAATGATCAGTTATTGATTTTAAAATCAATGGATGCCAAAAATCACAAACTGATCATTGATTTATTGACAGTGATAACAAGACAGCTTTTCCTTATATAGACTAATGTGCTGAATTTTGTTCATGTTTCGTTTTTATTTTCTCTTTATCAATGAAAATGCAGGTCATCTACAAACAAAGATTTGTAGAAGAGTCCATTGTTTTTTCAGGGGTTGATAGGTTCATATATATGTACATGTACAAAAATCACTGAAAACCTTCATTTGTATTTCGCACACATCATGGAAAGTGACATTTTTCTGAGAATTTTCATATTTCACATCACTGTGGAAAATTCTAGTATAATTTAAAAAAAAACCTTGAGAATCGCATGAGTAAATGATAACTGGTACAAGTATATTGGAATACACTCAAATAAAAAAAATTCCTGATTCCTGACAAATTCTGAAGAGTAAGAATGCTTGCAATTAAGAACAACATGGCAATACTGAACTCCTAGATTTTGCCATAATATATTCATCTGTTAAATTGATGACAGAAATTTTCATTGTCATAATTCAGGAAGCACCTGTGTCATATTATCACTGATGAATTTAATAAGCAAACAGTTGTGAACACTGCTGTTGATAAGTATATTTTAAGAGGAAAAAAATAGATGAAAGGTTACAATAATGAAAATGAAATTTAGGTATGAATATTTTACATAAAAATAAATGATTTCATACGAAAATAAAGAATTCAAGTACACTAATAATAGTACAATGCATGTACAAATATTTCCCCGATTCATTTGAATCAGACTCAACATGGAAATATTCCTTTTTTAAACTTGCTGCAAAAGAATTTTAATGACGAAGGGCATGTCTCTAAGATGGTGGGGGTTAGCATTTAAAACCTAAAAATTCATGATTAAAAGTGAATACTTTCTACCATATATACAGTGTATATATATATATTACCCAAGGATATTCCAAAGGTATATTTTAATCTTACTGGTACTAACAACTGAATTACATGAGGTTTGTGTTTGTCCCACATATTCACTAGATTTGTATATGTATCCCGGACATCCTGAAGATTTATACTTTAGTACCTGAGATTTTTATATTTGTATATGTATCCCGGACATCCTGAAGAACTATACTTTAGTATCTGAGATTTTTATATTGTATATGTATCCTGGACATCCTGAAGATTTATACTTTAGTATCGGAGATTTCTATACTGTATATGTATCTTGGACATCCTTAAGATTTATACTTTGATATCTGAGATTTTTATGTTGGTATATATCCTAGACATCCTGGACATCCTGAAGATTTATACTTTGGTACCTGAGATTTTTATGTTGGTATATATCCTAGACATCCTGAAGATTTATACTTTGGTACCTGAGATTTTTATATTTGTATATGTATCCTGGACATCATGAAGATTTATACTTTGGTACCTGAGATTTTTATATTTGTATATGTATCCTGGACATCCTGAAGATTTATACTTTGGTACCTGAGATTTTTATATTGTATATGTATCCTGGACATCCTGAAGATTTATACTTTGGTATCTGAGATTTTTATATTTGTATATGTATCCTGGACATCCTGAAGATTTATACTTTGGTACCTGAGATTTTTATATGTGGTTGAATTCAGTGGGTAGTAAGTATATAAGGCAGACTGAGAATATTGTTCTTCGCTTTTACATAAATTTTAGAACTTAGATATAATAATATTTTAATCTACATGAGGGTCTACATAAATTGTCTACTACAAATACATGTACATAATTGATCAGTAACATTTAACTATTTAGTTTGTATAGTCAATAATTGAGGCAGAAATACTTAAGATTCATTTACTTCCTTATTCTTAAAGAATTTTATTTATTTACAAGTTGTCAACAACATAATAGCAAAGTTTTAGGTTTTGTTTATTTACATAAGAAACAATATGAACACCTGTGTGAAAATTGATGTCTGACTTTAACTTTTGGTTATTAATGTGATAACTTTCCTTTAGCTAATTAATCAGTTTAATCAGAAATAGAGACTTGTTTTCTTTAAGCTTAATACCTAGGGACAAATAATGGAATTACAATAGTTTATAATTATTTATCTTGTTTGGATAAGACAAGAAAGGAATTTATATTCTTACAATATAAATAAGCGTTTTAGATATTTCAGCAGTACAGAGTTAGGAACTGGTAGGACCTATACAGTAGGGATGTAGGACCCGTGTTAGAATTTTCGGTCATTTTGTATTTATATGTATGATCTTATATATGATGTGTACATTGTATTTGCTACATTAAAAAAAAATATTTTATATAACTACTTGGTTGTAGTTTAGTTTTATATGGCTATCAGGTTTGATAGAAACCTGATAGACCGTCAAATTTGCTGTCACTGGGCATGTGAGCAAATTCCCCTGGAACTCAAAGTAGTTCCACATTTCACACAATATGGCGGAGCGGAGTAATTTTTTATTATCATACGGATGATTCTACTCAATTTTCTGTTATATCAAAATTCATGGGGGAAATTCCTCTCTGGATACTCGTAGGTAAGTCGACAAATAGGACTCTCATCCAGGTCAAGAAAGGGTTCATGAGACTTCCCAGCCAGGTAATATGAATTTTACTATACCTGGTTGTTGGAAAACTTACAAGTTTAATTGTTACCAAAATGATATTTAGAGAAAATAAATATGTCTATCAGTTTCTTATCTTGTTAATTTTTTTTTTTGGGGGGGGGGGTTATTCCTTAGGGAATTGATATGATACTTTGTGTGTGTGTGTGTGTGTTACTAGTTATCATACCTATGTTTTATTAGTGTTTTACAACACACACCACATCTTTTTAGTTACATGTGTATGGTGTTGGCCACTTTATAATGGTGGAGAAGAGAACCTGGTTACATTGCATCCAAGAGGAGACCAGCCTTCCACACGTAAACTTGCAAACTTTCTCATAAAAATCAGCTTACCAGTAGGTACCAGCAGGGCTGACCAGAGGTGAGTCTTCATGGTTCAAAGAGTGATGCTCTAACCACTCAGCCATGGCGTCCCCAGATTACATAACAAAACTATTGGTAATAAGATTTCATTAATAATAATAAAAAAATAGTTTACCAAAATCAACTGATATTCATGATTAAAAATCTAGTACAGGTAATTAAACTTGAACTTGAAAAAGTTTATCTACATGCTTGTAATAATATTTAGAACATATTAATTGTGTATTTGTGAGTTCGTATTTTCCTATTGTGATAGAATTAAATTGCTATTGAATTAAAACAGCACATAAACATTACAATGTAATTCTGGTCTCATGTTCACCCCAGTTATTATATTTACAATTGCCAGATCAAGCCCCATTATTCCATAATGCCATAGTTTACAAGTGCAGTGGAACCTCTACTAAAGATCATATCACTTAGGAGACCATCTGGCTTTTTGAATCCTGTGCATAACTTTACTTGAGTTGATCACGTAGTATTTGGGTGAAGTACTAGTATCTCAAATTTTGATATACATGTATACAACTGTATACATGTACAATGTAGCGGTATGCTTGAACTTTCAAAATGATTCAAATGTTTTTATGATACTTTCATTAACTGAATCAATGCAATATAATGATAATGAAGATGCGACTAAAATCTTAGTGATATGGAAAAAGAAGTTCTAAGATATGCCCCCACCTATTTTATGTGAAAAGACACAATGCAAGTCTCTTTCTTCTAAGAGTATGTATACCTGCCTTTCCGAATTAATATATATTATATATATATACAGCTCTTTCAATACAAGATGACAGCTGACAGATACTATCGGCTATTTTCATGAAAGACAATTCAAACTTCTATTCAGAAGAAAAATTGCTGATTTCTACAGATCTACATGTAGCCTGTTCAGCTATACTTTTTTGTCTGCTGATTTATATATACAGAAGAACTTCAATGGGTCAAAGTTCAAGGGACTGCCTAGAAAAGTTCAAAACCTAGGGACTTCGACACATGGATAGTAACCAATAATGATACTTTTTTAGTTTCAGAGGTGTATATGAAGCTTCAAAATAATTTAAGACATAATACCGTCATTATAATTAATAATTTTAGTGCTAAATTTAACTTAAAATTCATGAAATTAAAACATAAGCAATGTTGAGGACAGACATTGGCCTCTCGCAATCAGTATGAGGACTTATCCGTCGATGTCCAGGGATGCTTCTAGTGGTTAAAGAAGTGGATGGAATCAATAACGCAAATGTGATGTCTGTATATACGTATCTTGCAGACGTGATGTCACACATGGGCATCATAATCATGGATGGTCCTGAACAGTGCCAATTTGCTCATACCGTCTCCAAAAAGCAATTACAGTGTTAATTGTGACCTCCAAACTGCCTTGCCACATTGCTTTAAGACATCCCAGCTTTCAGCATCCCAATAGCACGCAAACAATCATTTTCAATCATGCGAGGCATCTCTCAATCTAAATTTTATTCCAAAAACCAATGTTTTTCGGTTTCAATACATTGAATACTGTCAATGAATGCCAGAAATTCTAATTGAGTACTAACTACGTGTCGCTTGGGCTCAAAACTCAAGAATAGCATGTTGTGGCGATCAAAGAATACTTTTTATGTTTTTATTTAACTTTTAAGTATACAGTTTCTTTTTTCCGCTAATATATATATATATATATATATATATATATATATATATATATATATATATATATATATATATATATATATACACACATATATGGAAACAACAAACATTATAGAATATCAAAGAAAATCAATACATCCAATGTGTAAGCAACTTACTTATTTCTTCAAAACATTGAGTTTTAAAATTTTTAAATTTCAACTCTCATCATCCTAAAAAATCCTGTCATTCCTGTATTATCTATTATCAATATTACAAAAAGTGTGCAGTATTTGGCCATGATTCCTTATCAGTTCATTGTCACCTTCATATTGGCAAATTTAGTGAGTTTGAAAGCCATATGAATCCTTAGACTGGACAGGGAAGTATACGAGATGGAATAATGGTGATCTCTAGCTTGGACACCTAGATTTTCTCCAGGGTGAGGTACTCTTGTTTCCTCCCAGTTAGCACCATCTCACACCAACATCATTGCCAACAAGAAACATTACGGTAATGTGATAAAAAAGTGTTTGTTGATTGTTGTAAAGTAAATGAAGTTCATATATTTACTAATGGATTCAAATCAATATTTTGCAAGAAATAAGAAATCTGAGTGAAAACCATTCCTACAGGAGCCAATTGTGAAAAAGATGTAATATAAACGTCTTTGTCATTGCTAAATTGAGGAGAAGCAGGGATTTTAATGTGCTATATCTAAATTCTGTCATAATTTTAAGTGGGTTTTGTTGTTGTAAATTTCAGACTAGTAATTTAAATGCTAGTGGAGCTAGGTAATGCATTAAAATTACACTGGCATGGGTAATCATTCTTATTTGTTCTCATATGTACAGATATCCAGTTGGTAACAAAACACTTTTCCTGTAAAGCCTGTCATAACTGAAAAGTGAGTAGAATCAACTGTAACTCAGCCTCCGCCAAGTTATGTGAATCAGACAACACCTTATAATGTTAAAGGCGTAAACTTTGTGAATCAACTGTTGTTTGTAAATTAGCTCAACATCAACTGTTATATTGCCACATTTTGGTTTACTGAGTTAATTCTGGAGGCATAACAGGTTTGGCTATATACTGAGGATTACCATTTTCAAGTGTATAACTCCACATGTATACCCTCTTTGCAATTGTCTACATGTATACCAAACATGGGACATATAAATCTAAGTGCATGTATGCCTACCTAATCAGTACAACTACATGTACATGTAACAGTATCTACATATATGTAAAAACCATACTGTAACAGACAAAAGATGATTGCAATAGGTCAATATGAGCCTTTTGTTCAGGTGTCCTAATAAAGCTTGATTTCTTTTGGGTTCTTCATTAGGATCACCCTCTAAGATTCACTTATTAAATAATTGTTATATGAATGTGTCAGCTTACCTGTAATTCGGATTATAGCTCAAAACCAAATTTTCTTTTCTGCTTTTCTTATTATGTACATCACTGAACAGATAGGTAAATCAAATTGTATACACACTCAAGCATCATGAGTCACTATGAGTTACTATGGGCTTTAAGTGCCCAGGTACTACAAATCATTAATGCAGAGCTCCAGATAAGATTTTCAGGTAAAGGGTATTTACACCCAGAAATAAAATTTAAAGGGTAAATCAAAATTCTTAGAGGGTATTTTTAAATATTTTAAGTATGTTTTACATAATTATATATGAATTGTCACTATTACAATTTGTAACTTCAATTTCCAATGAGTAATTTCACACCCTGTTCAAAATTCCAGTGCTGATTTTCAAATTTTCAATGGGTAAATACCCTGTTACTCCCCTTTATCCGGAGCTCTGTTAATGTAAAGTTACCAAATTTAGGCAATAGGCTAGATACCCAAGCTCAACTTTTGTGTTAGTCTTTACTATTTTGACTAGCCCTATAAGTTCTTTGTAAGACTTCTGGTTAGTCTATTAGCTATAACTGCATGACTTAAGTAAAACATTTTTATCCTTTTTCATTCACATTAAAAACATTTGGTCAATTCATGATTTTCTCATAAAATTACATGTAGGCCTGTCATGTATGTACATATACTAAAACTATTTTTGATATTCCTGGAATTTTCTTCAGATGAGCAATATACTTTTCATCATCAATTGCAATTCTATGTCAAAAATTATGTTTAACAGTTAGTATTGTTACATGTACAAAATTGTCCAGTTGCAGCATAAATTCTGTGCGTTTTTATATTAGTACTGAAATCTTGAATATATATTTGGGAAACATGTACCTAAATCCACAAGCCAAACAGGTATAGGCCTACATTTGCAACCACTACCATATGCAAGAACTTGTTATTAATTGCTAATTTTATCAAAAACCGAAATTTTGGCAGGTTAGTAGATCTATTAAGTTACTTTTTATTTTGGTACTGCTGTACCAGTAAATCCGATTTTACCCCAAATAGTACTTATTTGGAAAAGGTTCTATTCATACCCGATACGTGTAATGAAATCAATGTTAAATAACAATACTTTCACGTCATTAGTCTCAGAGAAATTGCAGACATTGTTAAAATTCTCATGTAGACAAGCCTTTCAATTTCAAGGGGTTAGGACGTGATTTTACTATTTTTGAATTTGCCGCCATACAACTCGCAGTCATAGGCTGACTCAATACTTAGTTCCAGGTGTCATACACTTTGCCTGCAATAATACGTACCTGTCATGGGCTTGTTTGGAACCTCACAGCAATTCAGAATGATCTTTGGAACAGGCCTAAAGATGTGCAAACAACAAACCAGCAGCCGTTTTCACGCTAGCCAACCTGACAGCAGAATTCCACGTCTTCAAAACGTTTGTAAATATAAATAAATTATCACAATGACGATGCTTAGGAATGACACTGATTGGATATTCCTCATGGCAGAAGAAGCCGTAGAGGTAAACACGACATATATTTACTTGTCTCTGGTCATTATCTATGCATTTTGTGATTACAATAACACATGAATGTTTTGCACGACTCTGTGTTTACGATTGTATCAGTAAATTTGGTTGTCATTCCTTTTGCTTTCAGAAAATATCTCTCTCTCTCTCTCTCTCTCTCTCTCTCTCTCTCTCTCTCTCTCTCTCTCTCTCTCTCTCTCTCTCTCTCTCTACATATGGGTCACCATATTCTCAATTCCTCATTTTTTTCTTAGAAATTACAAAATAAGTTAAAAAGTTCTAGCCTATTTGTATCAAATTACATAGGACTACAGACAATATACATTAATGATTATACAAGTACAAAATCTTTAAGCTAATTATGATTTTATCAGTTCATGTTCCAAATGCTGTAATTGTGATTGCCACTCTAAGAATGTATGTGATTAGTTTTATCATGACTGATTTTAATAGTAATAACTGTCTTTTTCATGAAGGATTTTAATTTCTTGCCTTCACTAATGGAAATTGTCATATTGACAATTAAGCTAGTTTCTTTTGTTGGTTCAAACATACTTGTATCTCAAATCCACTTACAGTCACTTACAGATCTGAAGTTCTTATGCTTATACATGTAAATTGTGTTTGACCTTGAACAAATTGGACAATTTTAATCATACAAATATCTGAAGTGTTCTTGTGATCAATCAGTTCACATGACCATGACCAAATCATGATGTAAGGCACATCCAAATTCTGAAAATCTTTTCACACGACTGTCATGTACATGTATATGGATATATTGTGAGCTGAGTCTATTTACATGGCTGTCATACAAAAATTCAGAAAATCTGTTCACATATATTACCATTGTGTATGAAGAATGCAGGTCAAGTCTTTTTGCATGACCATTGTGCAAAATTTGGAAATCTTATTCACATGGCCATCCTGCACAAATTCTTGAAATCCATACATGTGCATGTTGCAATCAAGATATAGTAGCATCCTAGCAGGGCATCATTTCAACAAATATTATGAGTATAGAAAAAAAAAACTCAATATACTTATAAGTGTATACAATTAACATGTCCTCATCATTGTGCTTCTGAAACATATTTGCATGTTTATTTGATTGTCCAGTGTCTTTCTACACCTTCAGTCAATCATTTAACCTTCCTGATAGGTTTTAGGGAAACAAGATTATAGAGGCATAAATATTTTTAAACAGAAAAATTACAAATTGGATTTCTTCTTCATATTTTCATTTCTGAGTTTCTTTATCATATT
The DNA here is from genome assembly GCA_030159075.1 of Atrina japonica. NCBI lineage: Eukaryota > Metazoa > Mollusca > Bivalvia > Pterioida > Pinnidae > Atrina > Atrina japonica. The sequence continues at coordinate 369,321 of BROG01000267.1, read as the reverse complement.
TCATTATTTTTGAAAATAGTGATTTTGCATAATTTTTGTAACAATTATTCTACAGGTTTTGTGAGATTTATTTTATCTAAATTTTATCTCCAGGTGTCTGTTTTATTTTTTGCCAAAAGTCGTGAGCTATCTGGAACATCAGAAAGTCAAATTTTAGCTCCAACTTCCTGCACTTTTCAGCAGCTGAAGCAGAAAATTATAAGTGAATATCCAGGGTAAGTGCATATGTACTTCTGTCGTTTCTATTTTTCCAATTACTCCAGACAATCAAGTTCATGTTCATAGAATTCCATGAAAATTTTTACTTATTCTTTTAGTCTCGCAAATTGGCAACATTCCAAATCCAAAAAGGTTACCTTTTTTCCAATGAAAAATCTATTTTTAATTTTATGTAATAAGCATTAGTTTTGGCATGATGAATATCCTGGTCCTGGTTTGGGAATTATTAAGATTTTACATGACCACTTTAAGGGTCTATCTTTAATATATATCTTTGAATGAAATAAAGCAAAGTAAGTGAGATCATTTCACTAGGAAATACCTCATTTCTTTCATATCTCTAAATGTTCTTCAATTGGACATGTGACTCTCCAAATTTACATGAATTCTCATCTTCAGCCTGATTCTTTTATAGGCCATTATCTTTATCTTTTTATTTGAGTTTGAGACAAGCATCTTTCCGTATCACCATAATTGCCACCTTTGACATAACTATGGCATCTGATCATCAAATGATCTGAGGATAAAATATGCATAAACATCCATATGTTTTTCTTCCCAAATAGAACCTCACTTGAACTGATAATTTTGCTTAATTTAAACACCCATAAATTTACAATATTTAGCAAATTTAAGACCAGGTCAGTTTTAAGCTCACTAGCACAAAATTCTGTGGGAGCTAACACCATATTTCTAGCATCATTATGAACAAAAACTATAAAATGGGCTATATCTTTTAAATCATATGAAATATGGCTTTGATATTTCACACGTAGATTCCTTGTGATGAGGATTATCCTATGACAGCTTGACTTTTGACCTATTGACTTTGACCTTGGAGTTTTACATGTACATGTACCTAAGCTTTTGAAAAACTTAAACCGGGCTATATCTTTAAAAGAACCTGGAGTGGAGCATTGAAGTTTCACATGTTTGGTCTGCCATTTCAGATGGTACAATGACTTTTGACCCTAACTAGCTAGATAAAGTCATTTGACGTATTTTTTTAGAAAAAATTAACCATGTTTGAAGTATAAGATGTAGAGCTTTGATATTTTATATGTATTTACATGTGAAATTATTATGACTAGCCCTTTCAGGTGGTGCCATGACTTTTAACCATATGACCTAGATATTGCCATTTGATCTACTTTAAAAAAAACTTTAACGATGGCAAAATGTTTTGATATACAATAATGAAATACGTTTTGAAATCATAACCCTTATGATTTTTAAACCTTTCATATTGTATCTTAATCTTTAATCTCATGGCATAGATAATGCCATTTGACTTAACCTTTACTTTTTTATATGCTGGTTGAAGATGGGATATATTATGGTATGGTGTTGTCCATGCATCCGGTTGTTTCATGTGATAATTCGAACAATTATGGCCCAATTTTCATCAAACTTGACGGGATGCTTTATTGCGTGAACCGTTTGAATGAGTCCGTAAATCGTGAAATTTCAACTATATTTGGCAGAGTTGTGCCCCTTTTATTGCTAACTATGAGCATTATGAACAGAATGCAAAAATATTTTTTATTTCCTTCAATTCCTTTCAAATATGGAATGGTATCACAACAAGCAATAATGTTACTGTTAAACAAACATACGTGTATAATACAGATTTTGTTTTCGTGTTTCAATTTTCCAATTAGTTATTGCCCTTTGTGACCTAGTTTTTTGGTTTCATGTGTTCAGCTTTCTTGTGGGCACAAGTACTCCTATAGTTTTTCAACCAAATATTTCGCAATTCAGCATGTGTGATTGGTATCGTATGAAGATGGCATTATGTAGAAAATGCAAGAACTTTTTTATCATTTATTTATTTCTTGTGGGTGCAACTATTCCAACAGTAGTCACCCGATTGTTTTGCAAATTGGCATTGACTTTAACTTAAGACAATTCAACCCCTCTACTTTGGAAGACAACGCACAACCATTTAAGACAAAATGTAAACAGGTAAGACAAATCACCAACAGTCAAGACATATCACCACCAGTTAAAACAACTCGCCACCAGTCAAGATAACTCGCCTCCAGACATTTTCTCACCACCATTTAAGACAAAATGTAACCAGGTAAGACAAATCACCATGAGTCAAGACAACCTACCATAGTCAAGACAACTCTCAACCAGTCAAGACAACTTGCCACCAGACAAAACAACCCATCACTAATCAAGACATCTAACCACCAGACAAGAAAACTTACTACCGGTCATGACAACCCACTACCAGCCAAGACAACCCACTCTGAGTCAAGAGAACTCACCATGAGTCAATGCAACTCACAACCAGACAAGACAAGTTACCATGAATTAAGACAACCCACCATAGCCAAGACAACTCTCAACTAGTCAAGACAACTCACTGTGAGTCAAAACAACCTACCATAGTCAAGACAACTCTCAACCAGTTAAGACAACTCACCAGGAGTCAAGACAACTCACAACCAATCAAGACAACTCACCATGAGTCAAGATAACTCACCACCAGTTAATACAACTCACCATGATCACAACCAGTCACAACAACTCACCACCAGTTAAGACAACTCACAACCTGTCAAGACAACTCAGCATAAGTCAAGATAACTGTCAACTATTCAAGTGAACTCACCATGATATCCACCAATCAACACAACTCACCACCAGTTAAGACAACTCACAACCAATCACCACAACTCGCCATGAATCAAGACAACTCACAACCAGTCAAGACAACCTTTCATGAGTCAAGACAACTCACAACCAGTCAAGATTACTCAACACTAGTCAATAAACTGCCACCAGTAGTACGATAGTATTTGATTGAGAACCATGTTGAATTCAGCGTGTTGTGTCTGTAACTTTTAAATATACCAATAAAGGGGCTATTGTGGGCGAACCTAAACTGATTTTTGTGAGAAAGTTTGCCAGTTTACATGTACATGCAGAAGGCTGGTTATTTCTTCCAGGTTACATTGTAACTGGGTTCTCTCCTTCACCAATAAAAACTGGCCGCTATCATACACAGTAATGTCTAAGAAAATTATGCAATATTGGGAATATGCGATTAACAAGAAAAGTGTATTCACTTGTGTATAAAATACTATAATTATAAACATCCTTGGTACAATAGTCTAGGAATGGATTTTTTTAGCATTATGGTAATCTAATGTCATAAAAGCAAAATTTTCATAAAATATACTTTGGTATGTTCTCAATTCTATTAGAATAGTAATACCACATTTAAAATTTTTTTACCGTTATCTGTACATTTTCACCATTTTGGTGAATGTTTTATGCAATTAACATAAATTCTTGGTTTAATCTATGTGATCAAAAGGAATATCTTACATATAAGAGACAGGAAATGGTTTTGTGTTCTGATTTCTTATGCAATGAACAGGAATATGCTATGATCAGGTATGCAAATAACTGAAAAATTGTTGAGTATGGCGTACATAGAACCAAACAGTTAAAATCAAAATGAAAAAATATCAATATTTATTAGTTAGACATAGATACATTTACCTTGGAGCAATAATATTTTAATTGCTTCATCCATAATTAAACAAACATTTCTTGAGCTCTTTCCCAGATTATATGAAAATTGAAGCAATTGTTTTCAAATTGACTTTGCTGTATTACATTGTAAATGCCAATCATACAAATGGAAGCTATATATATATCTATTTTATCAAATATTGTAAAGTAAACACAAATGTGTTTGCTCATTACTTAGTAATTATTACTTGGCAAAAATTGTAAAACGAGCAGATAAATCTTCTTAATAAAGAAGCCAAGTTGTCGTGACTGTTGGTGAGATTAACCAAATGGCAGGCAAGTTGTCTCGGACCATAGATGGGAGGGGGGGGGCAAGTTATTCCAGCATTTTGTGAAAATATTTATATGTTTACTATTTCTTTTGATTTTAATACTTTTATTTTTCAAATTTAAAAGTAAAAATATATAATGAAATTGGGATATAACATATTCTTTTACAGGTGTTATGGGACTTGTTGTAGACAGGTATTACTGAACCACTTTAATGTTTTTTTGGGGTTGTTGTTGTTGTCTTACATCCCACCAAGGGAGATGTCACCGTCTTCATGTGAAGTGCTACATATTTTGACCTGTGCTATAGACTGACCCCAATGTAGTAATGGTTCTTTTATATACCATGCCTGCCATGACCACAGTTTTAAGTTTCATCCAAATAGCTCTTTACTTCTTTTGTGGAGTATATGGCAAAGGACAAGTCATTGTCTTTTTAGCTCACCTGAACCGAGGGCTCAAGAGAGCTATTGTCATCAAACTCGTCAGTCATCCCTCCATCTGTAAACTTTTCACATTTTATACTTCTTCTCTGAAACCACTAAAGGGAATTTGATAAAACTTGCCAAGAAGCAAGTACTCAAGGTCCTCTACCAAATTGCATTTTTGGGTCAAATTGGCCCAGGGATGGATCTAGGGTGGGACAAAATATGTCCCAAAAGGTATCCCTCTTTGAAAATCTTCTCCTCCAGAACTACTGCATTAATTGAAAACGGATTGTTTCTAAGTGATCTACATGGATGTATGACTTGTATTTTTCGTAGAAATTAAAATGTTAAATATTTTTGGCATGTGTTTCAGAATTTGTCATTTTCATTTATTTTTGTATGATTTCTTTTATTATCTCCCCTTTTATTTACTATAATGCATTCAATCCATGTATTTTACTTGTGTATATACAATGTATATATATATAGGTAAAGAAATATTTTTGTGCAAGAATTTTGCTGAAATTTAATTTTTAGATATTTTAATGAATTTCTTAAAACTGCAAAAAAAGAGAGGAGTAAGGTCATTTTTTCACATGATTAACTTGTTGATTTCAAAACCACTGAAGGGATTTTGATGAAAATTTATAGGAAGTAAGTTTTCACAGTCCTCTATCATATTTGTATTTCTTCGCCAGATCAGCCTACATGTTCTACCGATACATAATCTTCTTGGTCTTCTTTCCACCTTTGTAGATGGTTCTCTGGTGAGCAATTGAGGCCCTCTTGGGCCTCTTGTTTAATACATTCACCCCTAAAGACACATTTGGATGAGTCTAAATCATTGATTTACAGAAGAGTCTATTGTTTATCAGGGGTTGATGTGTTAAATCAGATATGATCCAGAGGAATCAAATCAGGGACCTTCCATTTGCAAGTTAAGTGCTCTATCACTAAACCAATACAAGCAGTTTCAGCACCACTCTCCCACCCACCAACCCTGGTTTCAGCAGTAGGAGCTAGCTAAAACAAAATCAAGACTCTTCTGTAGGTATTTACATTAACATACAAAGTAGTCACCAGTGTATAATGTCAGTTTAAATATTCTACTGATGTTTATTTAGTATAAAAATACATATCATTCATCAATGCATAGAGATCTTCGAAATTCTTTATTGGGCGTTATTGAACTTTTGAAATTGAAGCTAAGGCAATGATAATTTGAAAAGCAATTTATCCTCATTAAATCTTGGGAGATAAAAGAGATTCAAAACAAATATTAATCGATGGATAAACTAGACGCAATCTTTTTTATAAGATTTATCTACAGTGATCTTAAACTTGAGTTTTGATACATGGTCTATTGTTTTACAACCAAATTAGGCTATGATGATTTAATTGGTTGGTATGTATTAATGTTGGTTCGCTGAACAACAATATTGATCCATGCTCGACAAGTGTGATTGAATTATGGGGCCTGATGGGTACATGGGTATTACTTTAATGCACCTATGAAATGTTCAATATTTTATATCGTCATTGCTATTTGAAACATTTTTTCTTGACCAGTGAGGCGGTGATTTAAGATTGATATGCTGGTGCCAGGGTGGGCGCCAATAGGAATGACTACAGTAGCTATGCACTTGTGTTAAATTTAGGTACGAGCAAGCAATTGTTGTTATGGTCTCAATTATGTATTTATTTATAGAAAAATAATGAACAACGTACTTGTTATTTAACTGTAATATGTTTTGGTTGATTTGTGTTATAGAGAAAAAAAACTATTTAAGCATCACCTTTCCGGTGCATAATTTATTTTTAGAAAATAGATTGTACCATAGCGTTTTATTTAGTTTTAATCATGAAACAGTTAAACTTGTATATAAAGACCCTCTTACAGACACAAGAAAACTGGTCTTTATAGGGAGGTGGTCTTTATACAGAGGTTGATTTGTACACAAATGGTATAATTTGGGACAGCAAAATAATGTTTTTAGGACCAGTTGGTCTTTATACACAGGTGGTCATTAAAGCAAGTTTTACTATATATAGAATTAATGTCCAACAATGTATGATTGAATTTGTGTGTTGATGGTGTTTCATATTGTGTACCATGACCAGGCCTTCCATGGCCAGTGAATAAAAATGTCCCCTATTATTTGATTAAAGCATTATATTTTATACCACAATGTTTTACTACTAAGCATGGATACAGTCTTTGCTGGACTCTTTAAATTAAATATGAGGTGTGAGAGGGATGGGGTGGGGTAATTTACTTACAAAAGTCCTGCCAAATAATTTTAGGTTTTTCTATTGCTTTATATTAGTAAGTTATAGGATGCGTTTGATTATGACCAACAATCAGCATTATTTGACAAGAGTTATGGGACTTTAAAATCTTCATGTATGGCTTAGTTCTCACGGTTGTAGTAACTCTCATCTGGTTGATTAAGGTCTCAGTAGTTCATGACTACAAAGATGAATTTGCAGCACTGAAAAAAACTTGGAGAAGTGACAGAGTTAGTACTTGTTCTGGTGATGTATCCAAGGTCCTGGGCTTCCATGGCCGAGTGGTTAGAGCATTGCGCTTTAAATCACGAGGCCTCTCACCTGTGGTTCGAATCCCGCTAGGGTAATCTTGAAGTAAGTGGGAAAGTTTGCCAGTTTTCTTGCGGAAAGTCGGTGGTCTTTACCCGGGTAACCGGGGTTTTCTCCTCCACCAATAAAAACTGTACGCCATCATATGACTGAAAGATTGTTGAGTATGGCGTAAAACAAAAAAATCAAATCAACAAATCCAAGGTCCTGATTCTTTGTAAAATGGTCGTAAGTTTTTAGTATGTTAGACAATGTCTAACACTTACAGCCATCTGTAAAATTGTCCTCTCTTGATTCATTGAGATATATCATGGTGCAAGTGAGTTGCTACACAGGGATTTTTCTAGGCCATTATTGGGTTTGGTTCCAGGACCCATTCCCAAAACAAAAATGACTTATATTCTACAAAACAATATGCAAGCATTCCTAATTTAGAATTTCAAAATGAAGAATAATTTTTTTTTTTTTTTAAATATCTCAAATTTAGTTTCTCTGTTTTATTCAAACGTCATATGTTTTACCAATTTAGACCCAGACTTTAGGAGTGTTTAATGTTCCTGATATAACATTGAGTTTCTTTGAAAAAATAATGCCACTCTGTTAAGTCAAAGTAAAAAGCTATCTTTGTCAAGTTAAACTTTAAAGTGTTATAAGCTGTCACAATTATGATTTTTGTCATATGCTTCATATAGACGAGAATATGATAAAATGTATGTTCAAATCCATTATCAAATGTGAAATATCGTAAAAGATCTTCTTTTCTGAGTTATTTGTTTTATTAGAAGTTTTTCTTTACCTGAAAAAATCTGATTGTATTTCCATATGCAATGACCTTTCAGATAAACTCTTTTGCCATATCAAATGTGCTTTGCAATGAGGATCTTGATTCTTTACGCACTCGATCTATCAGCAACCTCGGCTCTTGACACAATTGGATGTACATGTACATGTCTATTGTTATGTGTTTTATACATGTATTTACTTTTAAAATACAGGACGTGATTTTTATTGGAATGTACTATTATTATGTAAAATATGTGCTTTTCCATGTATTTTAAATACCTGAAACAAATCTGATCAATATATGAATAAAAATATCAGGTCACTAAAAGAAATTTTTCCAGTCTTTAATGTTACCCTGAAATGAATGCTATCATTGCCAAAATCCAAACAATATAACTCTGAAAATTGTGAGCACCTCATGTTTACAATCGTGTCACCATGTCCGGTGGAGTTGGGCAGTTCATTTTTGTCCAGAATGATAAAGCCAAGTATGCAAATGGACAAGTTAAAAATGGGTCACCTGATATAGCTAGCACTTGGACAATGTCAGAAACGAGTGTTTTGAAATGATGAAAAAGACCAGCTTTGCCTGATTTGGGTATGAAATGATGATGTAGGAGAAAAAACACCAAGGGTAATTTAAGCATGGAATATATATTAACTTCAAATAGCACGTTGTTATTGGACACTCGTTAATCTTTGTACAAATTACCAAAAGTTAATGTGTAATGGCCAGAATGACATCAAACTAATATTAGAGTTTACGTTTGGCAAGTTTAGGGAAATTATAAGTCAAAATTATTCTCTGTGCATTTATTTTTGAGGAGATATTAAATGGGTGACTAGCTGTAACACTGCACTACTGTATCTAAGATTATAATTTGAGGAAGTTTGCCAGTGTACTTGCAAAAGGCTGGTAATCTTGGATATATATATTGTAACTGTTTTCTCTCCTCCATCATTAAAACTTGGTTTGTTTGTTTGTTTATTGTTGTTTAACATCCCACTCAAGAATCTTTCACTCATATGGAGAGGTCATCAAATGCCGGTGAAGGACTTAACAAATTCAGCACTTACAGCCATTGAGCAGTGAGGGTTTTTTAATGTGCCGACACATACATATGTACTGTGACACGGGACCTCGGTTCGACAGACAGGAAACCAACCTGCCGCCGGCTGGACTTGAACTCATGACCTTACGTTCAAGAGTCGAGCGCGCAACCCACTGAGCCAGGCCGGCTCTTAAAAATTGGTCACCGATGTATAACTACAAACTTGTTTAACAAAAAACACCATTAAGATAAAAACCAAAAACAGCAACTAATGAGATTTTATTTATTCATTAATTTCAGATTGGAGATAATTGCGGAAAATATCATCCTCTCCGTTAACCAGGAATACGTGGAGGAGGGGTCTGTGCTACATTTAAACCAAGGTGATGAGATAGCAGTGATCCCACCAATCAGTGGAGGTTAAGACCATATTAGGTAAGTTGACTGGCTATCAATATATTTATCATCATTTATCTCACCATTTTTTTCAAATGATGTTCATTTTGTACGAGAGGAATCTTGAATTTCCAATGTCAATGGATCTTACATAAAGTAAATACAGAAATTGTAGCATTTCTTAGCGGTAAAATCTCACTTAAAGAATCTGAAAGGTATGTCAATAGCAAAAATATCTTGATTGTCAGACATTTTGAGACATGACCATCAACTTGTTCAAATTCTGTTGTACATGTTTTCAGGATGGATCACGTGTCGGTGACAGATAACAAGCTTGATGTGAACAAGATCGTAGAACAAGTCACGTCTCCAAGCTGTGGTGCCGTGTCAATATTCATAGGTAACTACGTTACTCACTTTATACACAGCTACAAAAAAACAATATCTGAATATTTCTGATTATTATATACCCTACTTTCGTTTTCCATTTACTCAACATTAGATGAAAAGGTGCAATATTATTCCATATTGGCCTGGGACCGGATTGTGGATGGTGTGACATTGTGTTATGAATGACATTACATCATTGTGTGACGTCACCTGAGTAACTTCTTTCATTGTTAAAATATAAATGCTGCCTAGATTAACACAATCACTGAGTCTGTGGGTAAATATTTGATGTTATTGTGAATTAAATAAGATTTCTTGATATGATCATTGATGAGGATATAATAAAAAGGTTCTTAACTGTATATGTTAAAATCTTGACATCCTTGTTCTTGGCGTGGGGTAGGACCTCGCAAGCTCAATCCCTTGTCAGGTTAAGAACTAGGGCATCAATATTTCAACATATCTTATACATATTAGTAAATGGCAAATATGTGAATATAAAATATATTGTCATTTGAATATTTGGTCACATGTCTACTCTAGTATCAGCATAGAGTGGAACCTCACTTAGATGACCACCTCACTTTGAAGACCACCTCACATTCAGGCCACATTTAAGAGACAACTTCGCTAATCAGACCACTTTGAGTCAGTCAGTTAGGTGGTCTTAATAGCGAGGTTCAGCTGTATTTCAGAGTGTAGCATCATTTTACTGTCGGTAATCTGCATGAATAGGATAAGCTTATTTTCCTTAACTCATTCACCCCTAAAGACACATTTTGACTGTCTAAGTTATTCATTTACTGAAGATTCCATTGTTTTTCAGGGGTTGATGAGTTAAAAGTACAAATTTGATTTTCTCGTAAACTTACGTTAAAATACTTGATTATCAAATCGGTGAAAATTAAATATCCACATACTTATCTCAGAACACGGGGTATTTAATTAATGGAAGAAAAAATGAGCATAAATCTATAAAGAGACAAATATTCAAATACGAATTGAAGAGTAGTCATGAATATTTAAATATTGATTTTGGGTAATTTTTCAGCTCTAATTTTAAAAACAGAAGGCTAGATCAAACATAGAAAACTATATATATATATATATATATATATATATATATATATATATATATATATATATATATATATATATATATATATATATTGATCTTGTTATAGTTAAACAAAATCTTCTCAAGAACCCTTGGATGGATTTCATCCAAATATCATAATAGCCTATTGCAAGTTGCATGAATCTAAAGACCATTGTGATAAAGTTTCAAGGTCATGTGGTCGAAGGTCAAGGTATCATGCACCTAAGTAAACAGAACATCTCAGTTGCATATATACAGTGAAGCAATACTCACAGATCGTGTAGATGAGTTGTAAAACTGAGGTGCTGTTTCACTACAGGCATTGTAAATTAAAGAATTCTCACTGCATTGTCATCAATTCATAGCATAGGTTATTTGCTTTGACATGATTTAACAAGTGGTGTGACTACTTAAACCCCTTGCCACTCATCTCTGTGAGGCAGGGAAAGAGGTGTTTAATTGTATGAGTTTATGTCCTTGCTTGAGTGGTTCGTATTTCCAGTGGCTTTTTAACTAGACTTGTACAATATGACAAAGGTAATCAAACTGCACATTTTAGACCATTTACCCTCCATCTAAGCATAGAACTTTGTGGACAGGAGAGGGAAACTCACCTCTGAAAGTGTGGCACGACCGAGGATTGTAGCAGGGACCTTCTTGTTGAAGATCTGACACTATACCAACTGAGCTACGTAGCATAGGTCAAAATTTGAGGTACTTCTCATGAAGTTTTTCACATTTCCATATGAGTGGAAAATTCTTGGCAGGATGTAAAGTAAAGGGAAAACAAAAATAAACACTGTATGGAAGAAGTTCTAGAGAAAATTTTAAACCGAGAAACAGGTCATTGACTAAGGCTGTCATTCAAAAGTTATCAGTTTTATGTGACCAGACACAGGCTCTAACGAGTCAACTGATTTGTATAGTAGATCCAGGATGAATTAGGTTAGCTTCCAACACCAAAATATTTGAGCTGTAGTAACATAAATTTTGAAATGTACTCCCCTATGTTTTAAAATACATGTAGACAGTATTATATTAGTTTTTTTGACAGAGACTATATGCCACTTTATGTTTGTTGTGCTATAGTTGGATCAAAAAGTAAGAAACAAGGTTTAGCTGAATTTTGTGTTTACTTAGAAATCAGCAATTTTTATGAATAGTAGAGAGAGTACCCTCTTTCTGTTACCATTATCTGTTCAGCCTATTTTGGTTGTTACATTGTGGGAGTTGATATAAAGTTTGTTTATTGTTGTTTAACGTCCCATTGAGAATATTTCACTCATATGGAGACGTCACCAAATGCTGGTGAAGGGCTTCAAATTTTGGCCTATGCTCAGCACTTACGGCCATTGAGCAGTGAGGGTTCTTTAATGTACCGACACCTACTGCGACCTTGGTTTTTACTGTCTCATCTGAAGGACAGCAAACCAACCTGCTGCCGGCTGGACTCGAACTCACAACCTCACGATCAAGAGTCGAGCGCACTACCAACAGAGCCAGGCCGGCTCTGATATAAAGAGGTTAAGGAATATTATATGATATAAAGTAAATAATATGAATTTAATATACACATTGTGTCTGTTTTTAAGTATCAATATCTAAGTTAATTATTGTTTTATGCCTCTTTGAAAGATATTTCAGTTACAGTAAAACTTGTCTGCTTGTAGCGACCACCTATGTATAAAGACCACCTGGTCACAAAGACCATTTTTTGCTGTCCCTAATTAGACCAGTTGTGTAGAAATCAACCTCTTATAAAGACCACCTCCCTATAAAGACTGGTGTTCTTGTGTTCCTAAGGAGGTTGATTCACTGTAAATCATGATGGCTCAATAATATATGAGCAAGCGGCTGAGAAAAGGGTCTTAAGGACAATTCTGAGGGGAAATAACAATTTTTAGGGTTTTTTTAGAAACTTAAACAGATGTGGATTTAAAAGATATAATATGAGAATGAGCACAGGCAAGAGGAACTTTTTTTTTAATCTGAAGAGAAAAATCTTCAAAATTAGAAATATTAGGTTACATTGAATTCAGAATTCCTTGTTTTCTCGCATATCATTGATTGTCTTTTCTCAGCTGCTGGCTTATATATATACAATATGGTGTGTATATATATATATATATATTGTATTAATATAATATTCAGTTTTACAATAAAATCAGACAAAATTTATGATTATTTAAAGATAATAGTCAATTGGATAAACTGTTACATACAGGTATATCTGTGTTAGACCTTTAACTGTAGACCAGTCGAAATGTATCTTTAACGATGAATGAGTTAATTAATCTACATCATACAAATCTGTTTTCCTGTTGGACCTTCTTTTTTCTTGTTATCTATCTGTACAAACTTAAGATAATTATAACAATATTGACAGAAATTGATTTATTCCAGAATCTCATATCTAGATACAGCTTTATGAGAAATACATTTATAACAGTATATTATATATTTATGAATTATTTTTTTTATCTAGACCATTTACCTTGCTGATAATTACAGGTGTTTGAACCTCAAAGTTGATATTTACAATGATTATTTTTCAAGACCTTCCCAATTTGTTGACATGAAACAAAGTCAAAGAACAGGACATTAATGTTTCATTTTACTGATAATCATAATTTGCTGGGGTAATTAATAGTCATCGATTTAAAAAAGTCTTGACCTACATGTACATGTATGTAAAGAAATATATTCATTTAAAAACAGGAGAGAAATGGATTATACTTATTTTGGAGTCAAGTAAATGGGTGTTTTTGTTTTGGTATGACATTTTATTTATAATTGTATCACCTGTTGTTTTATTTTTGTCTTAAATAGTCTAATTATAGTATACAGGTAGAGATGACCAAAACAAGAAGTATTCCAAAGTAAACTTTAAATATTTACCTGGTGTACATCAATCTACAAATATTAATTGCAGATAAACAAGTAAAGTAGATGTGTGTCTATTTATGAACGAATAAAAACATGCAAAAATCTTTGTTAACATGTAAACTATGTCAGGTTATCTTTTCTGACAAATGGCCACTGTTGACAATGTTTATTATTAACAAGTGCTTATGAGTCATGTTGAGCCGGCCTGGCTCAGTCGTTAGCGCACTCAACTCTGGATCATGAGTTTGAGTCCCGCTGGCGGCAGGTTGGTTTCCTGTCTTTCGGATGAGACAGTAAAATCTGGAGGTCCCATGTCACAGTAGGTGTCGGCACGTTAAAGGTCCCTCACTGCTCAATGGATGTAAGTGCCGAGCATATGCCAAAATTTGAAGCCCTTCACCGGCATTTGGTGACGTCTCCATATGAGTGAAATATTCTTGAGTGGGACGTTAAACAACAATAAACAAACAAAATGAGTCATGTTTTAAAGATGTTTTGAATGATAAGTGGCCATATTGGAAAGATATTCTTATTTGCCAAGTTTTTTTTTTATAAATGATGGATGCTCCTTTGTACATTTGGTCATTTTTGCTGGTGGTCATATTTGGCATATATTTCTATATGTAAGGAGGTATTTATAATTGAGGGAGCCTCCGTAGAATAGTTACTCACTCTTGACAGGTGGCTATATTTGGTAGGTCTTTTTATATCAGATGGTATTCATGTTTGGTGAATGTTGTTAGACACATCTGGTCACTGCTCACAAGTTGCCATATTTTGTGGGTGCTTTTAGAGAAGTTTGGTCACTCTTAACAGCTCACATTTGGTGGGTGCTGTTAGACTCATCTGGTCATTGTTGTCAGGTTGCCATATTTGATTGATGCTGTTAGACATGCTGATATTGTAAACAGGTTGCCATATTTGGTAGATGCTGTTAGACACACTTGACCATTGTTGACAGGTTGCCACATTTTGTGGGTGCTGTTAGTGGCAGTTGGTCATCGTTGATAGGTTGCCATATTTGGTGGTGCTGTTAGACTCATTTGGCCATTGTTGACAGGTTGCCATATTTGATGGGTGCTGTTAGAGGCAGTTTGTCGTTGTTGACAGGTTGCCTTATTTTGTGGGTCCTGTTAGTGACACTTGGTCATTGTTGACAATTGTCTTCCGTGATTACTATTTTTCATTTAAAATTTTCAATGAATAAAACAAATCTTTCATTTTTCACAGTATATCACTATATGTAATAGAAATTTGAAAGTGAAAATACTTTTCACAATAACTTGTGAAATTTTACATTTATTTTTAAAATTGTTGAAAACTTTTTTCCAAGAAATACATTGAACAAGATGATTTTATTTACATAATTTAGTATTTACTTTCAGGGTATGTGCTGATTAAAATAGTAAAAGGCATTCTGGGTTTTTTTTGTGTGTTTGGTCATGGGTTCTCATCCTAAGTACACATGTACACACATACCGGTACATCACATAATTTAAAAAAAATAAAGTGATTGAAAGCGATTCTCTCTTACCAGTATGTACACATAAATGCTTACAATGCGGAAGATATTGAACCTAATGTCTATGTTTGTTTAAATAACTCTTGTGAATGTACACTAACAAAGGAATAAATAGAAAGCTAGTTTTGTGATGTATTAATCCATACTTATATGCCAAGATTGGGTACCCAAAATATTATAGGAAAATGTCATATTTGGATTATTATTTAAATTGTAAACTGATAAGTTGAGGCGAAGTTTATATTCTTCTTTATATTCAAAATGAACCAGATAATTGGTCCGAGTTTTTAATACACAATAATGTCTCCACCGAATGTTTTGAAAACTGTCAAGGATTGACGTCACTGAAGTATCAAAATAGTATCAAATACAATATGACCAATGAACTGTGTCGACAATTATAATGTTTTCGTCATTTATCATGTATTGGACTGTACACACATTTGTGATATTGACCCTGTTCTGATGTGACCAGATGTACATAAAAACATGTTCATATTATGTACAATCAACAATCACTGTTATTTCTGGAAGTTCCTGTAGCTTGTCCCAACATTTGAACTCTTAAGTTCTGTCTTTTATACACCATTATTAATAAGTGTACTTGTAAATCTTGGATGCTTGTCACCTAGTAAATGAAATGTATTTTTGGACCACTGTACAGACACTGTATTGTCAAAGTGGAAACAGACGATTTGTGATTAAATTTGTCTATTATATACTCTTTATTTAATAATGTTCCATGTCTGTGAGGTTTATATGTTGACATTTTTTCTTTAAAGGTAGTCTTTCACAGATTGCTGTGTATAGAGTAAAAATTCTATTTTCACATAAATGTAATTACATTGGAACCTACCTTGAGAGACCACTCTCATGAAAGAGCACATGTCTTCTGAAGTCACATTCTGAAAACCGGTTTAAAGAATTCTATAAATAAAACCTGTTTTGAGAGACCATCTGTCTTGAGAGACCACATTTCAGTGGCAGATGAGATGTTCTATCAAGATAGCTTCCACTATACCTAAGTTTTTTTCCCTGTATGTATATATGTACAGAGGGAATATAACATAGTACATCTTTAGAAATCTTCTAATTAAATGATAATCATATGACATTTAAATTTTGTATAGTGCAATGTAAAGTCACAGTACAGTGTTAAGGCATAGTACAGTGCTAAGTCATAGTAATCTAAAGTCATAGTACAATGTAAAGTCATAGTAATCTAAAGTCATAGTACAGTGTAAAGTCATAGTAATCTAAAGTCATAGTACAATGTAAAGTCATAGTAATCTAAAGTCATAGTACAATGTAAAGTCATAGTAATATAAAGTCATAGTATAATGTAAAGTCATAGTAATCTAAAGTCATAGTACAATGTAAAGTCATAGTAATCTAAAGTCATAGTACAATGTAAAGTCATTGTACAATTTAAAGTCATAGTACACTGTAAATTCATAGTACAGTGTAAAGTCATTAGTACAATGTAAAGTCATAGTACAGTGTAAAGTCATAATACAGTGTAAAGTCATAGTACAATTTAAAGTCATAGTACACTGTAAATTCATAGTACAGTGTAAAGTCATTAGTACAATGTAAATTCATAGTACAGTGTAAAGTCATAATACAATGTAAAGTCATTGTACAATTTAAAGTCATAGTACACTGTAAATTCATAGTACAGTGTAAAGTCATTAGTACAATGTAAATTCATAGTACAGTGTAAAGTCATAGTACAGTGTAAAGTCATAGTACAATGTAAAGCCATAATACAATGTAAAGTCATAGTACAATTTAAAGTCATAGTATAATGTAAGGTCATTATACAATTTAAAGTCATAGTACATTGTAGTCATAGTACAATGTAAAGTCATAGTCATAGCTCAATGTAAAGTCATAATATAATTTAAGGTCATTGTACAATTTAAAGTCATAGCACACTGTAAAGTCATAGTACAATGTAAAGTCATAGCACACTGTAAAGTCATAGTACAATGTAGTCATAGTACAATCTAAAGTCATAGTACAATGTAAAGTCATAGTACAGTGTAAAGTCATAGTACAATTTAAAGTCATAGTATAATGTAAGGTCATTATACAATTTAAAGTCATAGTACAATGTAGTCATAGTACAATGTAAAGTCATAGTCATAGCTCAATGTAAAGTCATAATATAATTTAAGGTTATAGTACAATGTAAAGTCATAGTACAATGTAAATTCATAGTCATAGCTCAATGGAAAGTCATAATATAATGTAAGGTCATAGTACAATGTAAAGTCATAGCACACTGTAAAGTCATAGTACAATGTAGTCATAGTACAATGTAAAGTCATAGTATAATGTAAAGTCATTTTACAATGTAGAGTCATAGTACATTATAAAGTCAGAGCACATGATATAAATGTACCGATAGTTTAAAGTATATTGTTAAGTCATAGCACAGTGTTAAATCAAATGTCATTAAAGTCATAGTACAATGTCATGTTAATATCATAAAGTCATAGTTAAATGTGATGTCATAGTACAATGTATGATATATATTTGAAATCTGCTTCATTGGTTTAAGTATATTGATATTTGATATTGTAGTTTTGCTGATAAAAACAAGTGGTCACTGTAAAGATCTTGTTGGCTGGTTTTTCATGTTGATTTGAAGATTATGTAAATTCATTTGGCAGCCCATTGATGAATGTTGTGCCATGAATCATTTGGCGTTGAATCTGAGTGATACAACAATTGATTTATTAGACTTGAACTTTGATACGCTTAACATTGAATTATCTTGAAGGCAATTCTGTACATAATAATTACCCTGTAATAGGTCAAAAAATGAATAATACACGGTCACTTGTATCCCTTGTCACCTAACCTCTGACCTGTGATATGTCAGAAACATCAAGTCCATACCCTGTGATAGGTCAGATACATTAGGTCTGTACCCTGTGATAGGTCACAAACATAAGGTCCATACCCTGTGATACATCAGGTCAATACCCTGTGATAGGTCAGATACATCAGGTTGGTACTCTGTTATAGGTCAGATACATTAGGTCTGTACCCTGTGATATGTCTCTTAGATATATCAAATCTGTACCCTGTGATATGTCAGATATATCAGGTCTATACCCTGTGATAGGTCAGATACATCAAGTCTGTACCCTGTGATAGGTCAAATACATTAGGTCTGTACCCTGTGATAGGTCAGATACAACAGGTTGGTACCCTGTGATATGTCAGATACATTAGGTTCATACCCTGTGATATGTCAGATACATCAGGTCTGTATCCTGTGATAGGTCAGATACATCAAGTCTGTACCCTGTGATAGGTCAAATATATTATGTCTGTACCCTGTGATAGGTCAGATACATCAGGTCCATACCCTGTGATAGATCAGATACATCAGGTCTGTATCCTGTGATAGGTCAGATACATCAAGTCTGTACCCTGTGATAGGTCAGATACATCAAGTCTGTACCCTGTGATAGGTCAAATATATTATGTCTGTACCCTGTGATAGGTCAGATACATCAGGTCCATACCCTGTGATAAATCAGAAACATAAGGTCCATACCCTGGGATAGGTCAGAAACAAAATGATATACTATCACTGTTTTTTCCTGCCAACTGTCACTATACTGAAACTTGTCTACTGTTTGTTGTCAGGAGTTACAGAATGTTTGTTGTCAGGAGTTACAGAATTCTTATATCATCACAGTCACAAAATCTCTTTGTCTATATGTATCATATCATATTTATCATGTCACAAGATCTACTAACTTCCACTGCCTATTGCCTATCATAAGCCAAATTTTTCACTGTCTACTTTCTGTTGTATCTTCAAAATCCCACAGTCAAAGCTACTGGTACAAAATTGTGAACAGTAAATTGACACAGATGTAGGCACTTTAAAATTTGGTGTATTTTCAGATTTTAAATAAATATTCCTATGGGTGTTAAATTTGTAACGAAAAACTACATGATGGTTTTATGGTTGTCTGAATGATCATGGGATCAAAAGCCAAAGTTTTCGAGTATCCTTGGTGATGATTGTTCCTTAGCAGTATTAAAATGTAGCAAGTTATTTCATTATTTAAGGAATTTCAGTGGGCAGACAAAACCATGATGACAACATTATTTGTTTTAATTCCTGTTTTAACATTGTCATCCCTTATATAATTCATTATCGTCACATGGTTGCTTACTACATATCATATGTCCTATTATGTCGGTCAGGCATCACAAATTTAGGTAAGGTACACAATTCAGAAATGTAATATAGGTTGTAGTAACTGTACCCACAGATAATGTTCATTTATCAGGCCCATGTTATTGTTTTGAGGTGTAAAGAAAATGTCAGCACGAAAGAGGATCTGGTGTAGGAATCCAGCAAAGAACAATATAGCTGTATGAAAATACAATGCCGTTAAAGGCCAGCCATTTGATAAATGCCACATGTTCAGTCCACAGGTGACATGTGGCTATTGTGATGATTGTTTTCGTCCATCCAATCTATTTTAATTTGTACAGATTGAGATGATAATGGCCAGTGCTGTAGATTGACCTTCTGATAACATAGACCTGACATATCACTAGGCATCATTCAATACATATAGATAATAACATGAAGATAAAACATATAGTCGATCTGTAAGTTTCTTACATGTACACTGTACATG
The DNA here is from genome assembly GCA_030159075.1 of Atrina japonica. Lineage (NCBI taxonomy): Eukaryota > Metazoa > Mollusca > Bivalvia > Pterioida > Pinnidae > Atrina > Atrina japonica. The sequence continues at coordinate 349,447 of BROG01000267.1, read as the reverse complement.
AGCCAACAATCTCAAAGCATTAAAACAAGTTCTGTCAAACAATATTTCCATGTATACCTATATATACATATACGGTATACTTATATATACATATATACATGTATACATTTGTGTGTGTGTATATATATATATATATATGAAGTGGCCTGTTTTGTCATATGTAGTGGCCAATCATGTTATATATTGTGGTCGGTTATGTTATGTATGATTTGTTATATGTAGTGGCCAATCATGGTATATATATATGTAGTGTCATGTTTATATTTAGTGGTCATTTGTGTTATATGTAGTGGTCATTTGTGTTTTATGTAGTGGTCATTTAGTGGTCATTTATGTTATATGTAGTGGTCATTTGTGTTATATGTAGTGGTCATTTGTGTTATATGTAGTGGTCATTTGTGTTATATGTAGTGGTCATTAATGTTATATGCAGTGGCGATTTATGTCTTATGTAGTGGTCATTTGTGCTATATGTAGTGGTCATTTGTGTTTATATGTAGTGGTCATTAATGTTATATGCAGTGGCGATTTATGTCATATATAGTGGTCATTTGTGTTATATGTAGTGGTCATTTGTGTTATATGTAGTGGTCATTTGTGTCATATGTAGTGGGCATTTGTGTTATATGTTGTGGTCATTTGTGTTATATGTAATGGTCATTTGTTTAATATGTAGTGATAATTTATGTTATATGTAGTGGTCATTTATGTAATATGTAGTGGTCATTTGTGTTATATGTAGTGGTCATTAATGTTATATGTAGTGGACATTTGTGTTATATGTAGTGGACATTTGTTTTATATGTAGTCTTATATGTAGTGACCATTAGTGTTATATGAAGTCTCTATTCATAGTATATTCAAATTGTTTATTTTCATGTCTGCTGAAATGAAAATGGGGAATAGTTCATATGTATCAGCTTTGTGTATCAGAACAAACTTAAATATCAAATTACCAACCATATGTCCAAGACACAGTGATGTATACCTGTTGGAGGCCTTCAGGACCCGAAGTCACCAAATTTACTCAGTACTCAAGCTCAACTAACTTTTAGCAATTTTAAGGTAAAAACATGCAAACTTTATTCTGTAATTGGACATGTTTGTATATTGATAGCATACAATTGTAAGTAATGATAAAAATTATTGCCCATTTAAAGAATACTTTAGAAATATTTAAAAAAATGTTTGAGTACGTACTCAAATCTTGAGTACTGTACTCAACATATTTATTCGTTTTTTAAATGAAAATCATAAGAGTGACGCAAGAATTTATATGTAAATGATTAAAAATAATAATATGTTTCCTAATCACTAAAATCCAAAAGTTTTATAAACAATTTTATAGTCAAAATAATGAAATAAAAGTTGAGCTTGAGTATTGAGTAAATTTGGTGACTTCGGGCCCAGATGACTTGTATTTCATATATCTGTATCATTTTAAAATGCCATGTTCTAAATTTTAACCTTGAAACAATACTTACTTTCAGTTTATATTGAAAGGTAAAAGAAAACATACCTATGTTTTCTATAGTTGTAATGCAGGAAAACGAATGGGAATTTTCCAAAGAAACACCTTTAATTGATCTTTTAAACATACACAGTCAACTCTTATGTCAATGACAATGGATCCTGTCACCTTCTCATTTATGGAAGCCTAAACACCACATTTGGAACATTCATTTTGTGAATGCGTGTATGGTGGAGTTGTTAGGGTGTTGTGCGTGGGAGTGTTATTGACTTATTTTTTGTTTATAAATGCATGTAGCTGGCCTGAAACATAAAACATCATAACAGTGATCATATGAACATGATGAATTTCAAGAGAATTCTTGTAAAACTGATGCTCTGTAATGTCCCTATAATTTTGAGAATTTTCACTATGTGTATTGCCATAGTTTTTAAAATTCGAGCCCAATTACATTCCTTATTGTTTTCATAAAAATATTATTTTAAGATTGGTTATTATTCTAAATAAAATATATATCGTCAGGTAGGTGAGGTTTGTACATGAAGGTCTGTTATTGTCAAAAATAAAAGACAATGTGATACATATGACATATTAGTTTTAATGTTGTTCCAAATCCTACCAAGAATTTCCAGATATGGAGACATCTCTAGCTGTGTTCGAAGTGCTGCAAATTTGGACCTGTGCTATTGACTGATTCCAGTCAAGGGTTTTGAACATTCTGTAATTATCTTCTATAACATCAGACAGCATTTCAAGTCTCATCTGAAAGATAAGAGATTTTAACTTGGTAAGGAATCCCCTGTTAATGGCAGGATTTATTTCCCTTGGTCAAACATCCAAATACACAATGCAGTTTCTGGTTTTGTTGTGTATGCTGTTGTTGCTTCTTGTACCATTGAAAGTTTCATCTGTGTTTGTTCATCTATCTGTCAGTCTGTCCATTACTAAGGTTTTTATCAAAGTTTTAGTTTATAATCATTTGTAGTTTTAGTTTATATTCATTTGTTGTAGTTTTAGTTCATAATCATTTGTAGTTTTAGTTTATAATCATTTGTAGTTTTAGTTTATAATCATTCGTAGTTTTAGTTTATGATCATTTGTAGTTTTAGTTTATAATCATTTGTATTTTCTCACTAGTCATGTAATAATGATTTCAAAAGTAAGGGATATTTATTGATTCATTTTTACTCACAGAATGCATGTTTTCCTTTGTTTTGAGTTCCCCACCGGTTTTTTAGGGGGACCATAGTTTGGAGTTATTTCCATCTATTTGTCCTTCCATCTGTCTGTCACTTTGCTTTGTGTAGACCATATATCTTCATCATTTCTTCAACTAGGCTCCATGTATTTGTGTGGTGCAGTTATACATCTGAAAATGCATGCCTACCACCTTTTTTTAAGGGTTATTCCCCTTTGATGGATTTTATTTGTCTGTGGCATATCTTCTACATTTCTTCATCTAGGCTCTCCAAATTTGGTGCAGGTAAAACACCTTCAATAGACACAGGGTTGAATACAAATTAAAAAATTCTACCCTTATTTTTAGAGTTTTTTCATGGTGTTAATTTTATTTTTCTGGTTTATTATGTTTTTTTCTTGTCTTCTTTTTGCTACCTGCCAAATATTTAGAACATTGTAATACTTTTACTTTTTATTCTCTATATTCTTCTGTAATGAAAGAGTCAAGAATTCCAAATGTTTGCCTCACAAAAATGTTGACTGGTCAACATCGCAATGTTGACCGGTCAACATCACAATGTTGACTGGCTTTGCGTGAAATGTTGCTCGCTTGCATCAAAACTCATTACTATTCGGTACTTCCCGGCCATTTCTCGTCTGTTTCCACCATTAAGCAATTGTGATATCCCTATGAATGATTCGTTTCATAAAAATCAATGACAAAAGAAAATAGAAAACAAAAACTAAAGGTATAACAAAACATTTGTTGACAGTGTTTTCGGTCAACATTTATTATGTTGAACCTTTTGAACCAAACCGTTGCCTTCGGCCTCAGGCAACAGTTTGATCCTCTGGTTCCACATAACACATGTTGACCTCACACTCGGTCAACAAATGTATAATGTTAAAATTCTACTTTATGTACATGTAGGTATCAAAACTCCCAGATTGCTTGTTTTTATTGTTGTTGTTTATTTTTAACTTTTTTCTTTTCATCTTTTTGCTATCCACAAAATCTGTAGTACAGTGTTAAAGACCTACTTTAGATAAGTATGAAATTATCATGAAATATGACAGATAATCCTATTCACATATAATTTATGGACATTTAAAGTCGTTGTGCATGGTATCAGTACATGTATTTATACATTTGACCTCAAAATACTGGACATATCCCAATTTCTGTCTTCAAGTTTAAGCTGTGTCTTAAATCTTATTTAATTGAATAAGATTTTATTTTTATTCACGATCAAATCTGAAAGTCAGTTTGATTTGACTGGCGTTGCCAAAGCAAGGGGAGTAACTTGACATTTTTAATTGTTTTTACTTCCTTGGTCGTTCATTGCAGTGCTGTATGTACAAAATTAAATAAAACAGACAGTAAAATGTGATGGAAAACAAAATTTATTGCAATCAAAATGAATTTTGTTGAAATTAATAAATATATTTTTGAAATGTGTAAATTCGTGTATAAAGTATATTAATTTTTTGTTCAGACAAAGTTTCATTTTAAACAAATTTTTGTATCATTTTATGAACATTGAATTAATTAAGTTATGTATAAGGCATCTTTGTCATGGTCTAGACAAAAATTGTTGACTTTAATGGATAAACCAGTTACACTGTACATATGTAGAATCAGTATAACTTGTGGTTTATACTTCAGAATGTCACAACTGGGAGACTTTCAAAATAAAAAATAATTCAAATATTTAATGTAGAATTCTATTTTGTTGATTTTTCCTTTGTCATACTTTGATGATAAGGAATTTTTTTTTTTCAATTTAAAGGTCTTTTGAACTTTTTTTTTATTCATCGTGTCTTTGAAGCAATTTCTTTTTAGAACAATATAAAACAATGTCAAAATAAATGAAGGAAAAACAAAGCGTAAATTGATACATATATTTTCTGGTACATAAATTACCTAAATGGCTGTAAATCATATTATCAGTTATGCTTTAGGGTGGAATGTTCAAATGTCTATATAAAAGTCAGGTGTAGACTTCCAGAGTATTGCGAAATAGAGCTAAAAGGTCACCTGACATGAAACTTCATATTACCATGGGTGACTTACTCTAGATACATGATATACCGAGTAATTAATAAAAAATTAATAAATTTGAAAAAAAAATTAAGTCTGTCCCTAAGAGAGAATGCCAGATTTCTAGAGCATTGACAATTAACATTTTTAATTAACGATCCTTTCTTTCATCTCGTTTGTGATATTTTGTCTTTGTTTATTTTATTGAATGTATATCATGTGAATTCAGTCATGTGTGAAATAAGTAGTTAAATATGTCTTTCACCTTATGTTCTGCTGTAAGTATGGAAGAACCTAAATCATTTATTCTCTTGATTTAAATGTCATAAATGCAGTCGGCCTCACAAAATGACCTTAATGTGGTTGTAAGGAGAAATCATTTTATACTTGTGTTTTTATCTCTCATATCGGTAATTTTTCTTTTTGTTTATTTTATGTTTTATGTATTCCCCCCTCCAAAAAAAAAAAACAACAATTAGATTGGATCGCAGTTTTTAAGTCTGTTTGGAATATTAGTTTTGGTCTCCATTTTTCTATGAAGTACATGTATTACCAACTTTGATGTGATGATATCAGCAAGATCTGGAGTAAGTTTGATTATGGTCAACTACAACTGTTGTTATGTGATATGAAAATATTTACAGATGTCTTACCTCCCTTTGGGTTTAATGTTTCTCAAAAATATCTTTTCTCTATTATTTTTTTTAAGGGGGGGGGGGAGTATAAGTCCTTTCAATGTTTGTTTTTAGGTCACCTGAGCCAAAGACTTGGGGTGACCTATTGCGATCGTCTTTTGTCTGTCATCATCCGTCGTACATTATTAACATTTACACATTTTCCACTTCTTCTCAATAACCAGTGGGCCAATTTTAACCAAACTTGGTATATAGCATCCCCATGTGAAGACACATAAAGCAAATGAAAAGGGGCTAGGACCCATAGGGGCCTCAAAAGGAGCCAAAAAGGACCAAAACTTGGTACATCTTTAAAAATCTTCTTTTCATGAACTAATGATCAGATGAGTTTCAAATTTTGTATGCATGATTGTTAAGTCAATATCTGCAATTTTGGTAACGAAAATGAAATCTGTCTATAAACGAGCCACTAGAGGGCACTTCAGTAACACAGGGTACCATTGTATTATATATTGCTTAGTAACTCAAAACTGATCAACTTTTTGTGTACAAAAATATACGAGAAAGTTGTAAGGAATTATCTAAGGATCATTTTGACAAAATTTCAAGGTCATGGGGTCAAAGGTCAAAGTCACAGGCACCTAAATAAATGGAAAATGTAATTTTTTTTAAACATTTTTGACATTTTTGACTACTTCTCGAGAATCATTGGGCTAATTTGAACCAAACTTGACAGGAAGTATAACCATGTAAAGCCACATAAAGTTTGCAGATGAAAAGGGGCTAGGACCAAACATGGCTGCCATGGCTAAATATAGAACGAATGAGTCAGCAGATATTTTTTGATTTAATACATGTATCTCCAAAATTATTAAAGCTAGAGAAAAAAAACATTAAATGAGAAGCTTGCAAAAATCTACCAATATTTTATTTTGGTGGAAATTGTCAGGTAGACCCTTACATGTATGCAAGTTATTTCCTCCTTTTTCCTAATAAACAGAAAAGTCAATGAGCTGAAATTGTCAGGTCATCCTTTATGGAATTTACTTCTCCTTTTAAGAAGAAGCAAAAATGTTCAGCATGCAAAGATCTACAAAAAAGTCAATAGGGCCGAAATTGTCAGGTCACCCCTTATGGGAGCTATTTCCCAATTTAAGTTGATGTTTCATGTTTTTGAATGTTTTTCGACATTATCTTGAAAAGTATAAAAGATAGAGTAAAATTGAAAAAAACAAAAATTTTCAACACAAAAAGATCTCCAAAAATGTCAATAGGGCCAAAATTGTCTGGTCACCCCCTTATGGGAGTTACCTCCCCTTTTAAGTGGATTTTCCATGGTTTTGGATGTATTATGACATTATCTTGAAAAGTATAATAGCTAGAGTAAAAGTGAAAGAAGCAAAATGTTCAGCACACAATAATAAACAGAAAAATTAATGGGCTAGAATTGTCAGGTCATCCTTTATGGGAGTTATTTCTCCTTTTAAGAGGATTTTTCATGTTTTTGGATGTTTTTTGACATTATTTTGAAAAGTATAATAGCTAGAGTAAAAGTGAAGAAAGCAAAAATGTTCAGCACATAAATATCTACTAAAAAATCACTGAAAAGGACTGATATTTTCGGGTCGACCCATATGGGGGGGTTATTTCCCTTTTTTTGTAAATTTTATATGTTTTTGGCTGTTTTTAACATTATCTTGAAAAGTGAAAAAAATAGAGACAAAGTGATAGACGCAAAAATGTTAACAAGGCCAAAATTATTAGGTCAACCCTTATGGGAGTTATCTCCCCTCCAATTGGATTTCTGGTGTTTTGAAAATGGATTCTGTCAATAAATGGTCCACTAGGGGGGCATGTGAATAACACAGGGTACAGTTGTATACAAATGGCTTAATCTATATCCCGCCAATCGCGAAAATTAAATATTCCATTGCCTGCCAATCGCGACTATTGTCGTTTTTTCCACGTGGTCTTCTTTCGTTTCCTATAAATTTTGCGTTGAGCGACATGATATCTGAAAACTGACTGGCGGGATAAGGGTTTCTCGAATGACCGTTAAGGCCCTTTGGGTCTCTTTTTTTTCTTGCTGGAGGTGGGAACAAGAAAATCAACACCTTTTTTCCAAATAATCAAACTACAGTAAGTTATCCTGGAATCACAAAACTGATGTCACAAAAAATCTGCCAATAATGTTTTTTGTTTATTAATGTATATCTACAACAAACTTTGTATCTCTTTGTATTTTCTTCACTTGGACTTCATGTGTGGTTACTTTATAACCCCTAGACTGTATTATGATTTATGTATTATTTTTTTAATTCCAGATTGTTCTGGTATCAATGCCAAGTTCGTGGACAAATAAAAAATCAGTACAGCTCGAAGAATATTTGTACATATATCATTGTTTTGTATGTGTGATGTCATTACTCATATAAAGCATGAATCATTCAAAGCAATTCTTCCGCTTATTTGAAATCCCAGATTTATGTAAGATAGCAGAGCATACAATATACATACAGATGTATTCTTCCTTTGTTTATACAACACGCGAATATTAAAAATATTTAATCATCTATATTCCTATTCTTGAACTGGTAGATGTACCTGAAGATTACGAGGAACGTGCTAGGTTGGCTATTGTGGACATTAAACTACCAATATCTTAAATCAGAATGACATATATATGAAGTTACAAATGCAACATGTGTGCTGTTGACAAAATTATTTATACTGTACTAACAAAAACATAAAATTTCAGAATCAGATTTCCCCACCCATACATGTACTGGAACAAAAAATAGTAAAAAATGTACTTGGTTTTTATATCTTAATGTTGAGTTATACCATCACCAAACATTTGCCACTTACTGTACATACTGGCCTTTGTGACAGAGTGGTTACAGCATCACACTTTAAACCATGAAGTCTCTCACTTTTGGACAGCGCAGGTTCGAGCCCCACCAGAACCTACCGGTAAACTGATTTTTGTGAGGAAGTTTGCCAGTTTACTCGTGGAAGGTCACTGGTATCTTTTCAAGTACTCTGTAATCAGGTTCTCTCCTCCACCATTAAAAACTGGCCGCCATCATATAACTGAGAAATTGTTGAATGTGGCGTAAAAAGCTGTTCAAAATAAAAAATCAACCAGTACATGTACATACAAGATTCAGCTGGAGATAAAGAGTCTTAAATTTGGATATATGCTGTGGTTGGTATCTGTAACCTTGCACTTGTCATGTCTGGTATCTTGGTTCTCTCTGATATGGGCCGTTTGAATTAAAAGTTCTACAGCAATTCCTGCATTAGCGACCACCTGTGTATAACGACCACTTGGTTACAAAGACCGTTTTTTCTGTCCCCAATAGTACCATTTGTGTACAAATCAACCTCTGTATAAAGACCACCGCCCTTACTTGTGTCCTTAAGGGGGTCATTATATACAAGTTTCATTGTATTTTCAATTTCAAAAGGTTACATTTTTTTTCCCAGTAAAAATTCCTCATTTTCAGAATGCAATGATATGAATTTAAGACACAGAGGAAGGATTGGGGCATATTGTTTTGGGTCCATTTTTTGGTTCATTTGTCTGTTTGCTACATGTACAATTTAGTTTCCTTCAAATAACTGGTTTGTTGTTTTTATATTGATGGGATTTGGGTGGCATTAGGTCACATGGCAAACATTTAAGAATATTTTCTGGAGTGGGACTTCACTTTTTATATTGTAGGAACTACCAGAGATAATTTCGAAGGAAAGACTGTTTTAAGATTAGAATATGAGGCATACATTCCAATGGCGGAAAAGAAAATGAAAGAAGTTTGTGGACTTCTGCGACAGAAGTGGGACATCAAAGACATTGCAATGGTACACAGAATCGGGTAAGTAAATTTTGAAAAAGAAATGCAACTGAAAAGCATATACAGCATGTTATATACTCTTAAATGTGTTGAATTTGCAAAATACAGTAAAACATGGACAAACGGTTTAAAATCATGATATTGATAATAGATTTTAATAGAAATGTGTAACCTGATAGATTATCAAATCTATGTAATGTTACTGTCGGTAGAAAATATATCTTTTTATCAAATAATTTTTAGCTCCCCAGGACAAAATGTACCAGATTGTACTATGATTTTAGACCCCATGACCAAGGTAATCCATTTGACCTACATGTATTTAGAATCAGTCAGAATTTCAACGTCTGTATACTAAGTTATTTGCCGACACCTTGTTTTCATGGATTCATACATTACAATTCTCATCTTGCATTCCACGTGGGTCATGAAGGTAATTTTCCACGAAATATTAGCCAATACCATCACCTTCAGATAAAGCATTTATATGTACTACATTTTTGTTAGTGAAATATAAGGATTTTTTAATTAAATAAATATGTTATCTTTAATTTTTATTTTTCACACTGTGAAATTTTTTTTTGAGATTGAATGATTGTAAACTGTTATTTTCACTTAGCCAGTTAAAATCCTTTCCAAATTTTGGGACTACTGTTCCTTTTTTTATGAGAACTTTTTATGAAAAATGTAATAAATAGAATATTTGCCAATTTTTTATGAAAAACATTTTTAGCCACCGGGATGAAAGTCCAGAGAGCTAATGCCATACCTCGGGGCAGTCAGTGGCGGCATCTGTAGACAAAAATTTAACCTTGCCTATATCTTTTTAACTGTAAGGCATAGCTCTTTGATATTTCACATATAGATTCCTTATGGCCAGAGCCTTCATTTGGTACCAAGACCTTTGACATACTGACATTGACCTTGAACTTTGACCTACTTTTAAAAACTTCATTCTTGGCTATATCTTTTAAACCATGAGGGATAAGGCTTTGATATTTCACATGTAGATTTCTTATGACCAGAATCTTCATTTGGTACATGTGCCTGGACTTTTGACCAAGTGAACTTGACCTTGGACTTTCACCTACTTTTCAAAATTTTTAACTTGAGCTTAAGTAATCAAAATTTTACAAGTCTTTTGACCTTAAAGCCTTACAGATATAGGTCAAATACCTATTTTGAAAATTTACACCCATTTCTGCAAGCTTTGTTGTCCTCTGACAACTCTTGGTATTTCATCTTGCTATGCACTGGTGTTAAATATTCTTCTTCTTATTAATGTTATATTATTCATAAAACGGTGACAAATATCCTTTCTTTATTTATAGACTTTAATATAAAAGTATTAAAATGATCAAAATCTTCAGAATTCAACTCATTATACAATAATTCAGTCATAAAAATAATGAATCAAATTCTTAATCTAGAGGTATTGATGGGTATTGGTAGTATTGTGTGGTACTAGGTACATAGTCGTATCCTTTAAAATTGTAAATACAAATAGTTTTCAGCGATGTCATTTTCCAGTGATAAATTTGCTGGCATTTCCTTAACTTCACTGTAGATTATTATTTGTTTTTACACACATAATCCAGTTTAAAATATGATTACCAACTATCTCTGGTGATTCTCAGAAATATATCTAGTTGTGTAATAATCTGCCAAAATCTCAATTTTTCAACCACATATATGAAGTATATCTTTACTCCAAGAAGTAAGAGTGGATATCTCTATTAATACACTCATATGTTAAAAATCAGAAGAACAAAATTACAATTTTAGAGGTTTTTTATGGTGATTTTTTTTTTAACCATGACGTATATACTTAAAGGGAGTTAACTCTAGCATAAGTTTCCCTTCATAAACTTCTCAGTGGAAATGATATGTGCTTGAATATTTTATGTGTTGATAACAAGAAAATGTTTATGGAATGACTGTGTGTTACAAAATTAATGATGTCAGTATTGACCCGCTATAGATCTCTACTACAAATCAATCGCCAATGATTAGTTCTCATCTGAAGCTGGTATTTCACAGGTCATTTTTCAAGGCTGGATAATCTATAGTACACAGATTTGTATTCAAAGCGCAGAAATCAATCTGGTTTTGTATATAAATCAGTCTGTGTTGATATATAAATCAGTTAGTTTTTGTATATCAATCAGTCTGAGTTCTACAAAAAACAATCTATATATCTTCAGAATTCAAATCTGATTTTGTACAGACATTAATCTATCTCTGTATTTATCATGTTTATACAGACACAAGTCTATATTTATTCAGAAATAATTCTCTGTTCGTACAGAAATCAGTTAAATTTTGTTATTTATATTTGTATATAGATATCAATCTAATTTTGTACAGATACATGTACCAGTGAAATTTTGTACAGAAAACAATCTAATTTTGTATAGATATCCATCTAATTTTTAGATATCAGTATAATTTTGTAAATATAAGTCTAATTTTGTACAGATACATGTACAGAAAACAATCTAATTTTGTATAGACATCATATAAGTCTAATTTTGTACAGATACATGTTTTGTAAATATAATCTAAATTTTATACATATCCATCAATTTACAGATACAATCTAATTTTGTATAGATATCCATCTAATTTTTAGATATCAGTATAATTTTATAGATATCAGTCTTATTTTATACAGATACCAGTCTAATTTTATACAGATACCAGTCTAATTTTGTACAGATATCAGTCTAATTTTGTACAGATATCAGTCTAATTTTGTATAGATATCAGTCTTATTTTGTAATTATCAGTCTAATTTTGTAGATATCAGTCTATATTTGTAGATATCAGTCTAATTTTATACAGATACCAGTCTAATTTTGTACAGATACCATTTTGTAATTATCAGTCTAATTTTGTAGATATCAGTCTATATTTGTATTGATACCAGTCTAATTTTGTACAGATACCAGTCTAATTTTGTACTGATATCAGTCTAATTTTGTAATTATCAGTCTAATTTTTAAATATCAGTCTATATTTGTATTGATACCAGTCTAATTTTGTACAGATACCAGTCTAATTTTGTAGTTATCAATCTAATGTATATATATCAGTCTAATTTTGTACAAATATCAGTCTGATGTTGTACAGATATCTCTAATTTTGTACAGTTATCAGTCTGATTTTGTACATATCACTAATTTTGTACAGATGTCAGTCTAATTTTGTATAGAAATCGGTCTACATGTAATTTTGTATCACACACACACACACAAATTTTGTAGATATCTGGCTAATTTTGTATAGATATAACTAATTGTGTACAGATATCAGTCTAATTTTGTACAAATATTAGTCAAATTTTGTACAGATACCAGTTTAATTTTGTACAGATACCAGTTTAATTTTGTACAGATACCAGTTTAATTTTGTAGAGATGTCAGTCTAATTTTGTAGAGATGTCAGTCTAATTTTGTACAGATTAAATTAGGAACTCTGCCCTTGCATATGCTACTTTTCAACTCACCTCCATGATGTTTAAAAGGGAGCTTATTATATCTGGTTTAATATTGATCAGGTTTACCTGCTTATGCCACTCAAACATCAACTCTACATTCATACCTGAGTCTTATCACTATGCTTTAGATGCTGGACAGAATTAGTCAAGTATTTTTGACAATGTTTTGGTGTGAGGTTTGTAACCCTTGCTTTTTCTGTTTAAGTTACCTAAGCAACTCAGATGATCTATTGCAATCTACAACTCTCCATGAATGGATTAACATTGTATTGTTAAACATTTCAATTTCTTTTCAAAACCATTGGACCCAGTTTCTTTTAACTGCTTAGTAGTATCTCTTGAATGAGATTAAAAATGTGATTCTGAAAGTCTCCTGATTTCTAAGTCACTTATCACAGTTGCAGTAACTGTATTATAATATCTTGACCTGGAGTTGAACCCGATTCCTTTCACTTGTGAGGCAGTCACTGTCCTGGTAATACAGATAGGATTTATTTCTCTGTAAATTTTATCTGTGAATTGTTTATTGTCTTGTTACAGTGTTGTACCTGTAACAGAATCTAGCATCGTCATCGCAGTGTCATCATCCCATCGGAAAGAATCCCTAGAGGCGGTGCACTATGCAATAGATACTGTAAAAGCCATTGTCCCAATATGGAAAAAAGTAAGATGATTTGTAGCTTTATGTAAAGGTAATCTAACAATTAGGTCCTTGGAGACCCCACATTTTGTTAATGTTGTGTTGTGCAAAAACGTAAATATCTTTAATTTTTCTTTAAAAACAGCTGAGTATGATGGAATATGTAAATGGGGTGTAGACTTCTGTAATTGGTAACGTCATGTATGTTATTGTTGTTTGTGTGTGTGTGTGTGTGTGTGTGTAGATGTGTGTTTATATGTTTTTGTATGTGTTTATGTTTGTGTGTGAGTATTTCTATGTTTGTTTCCATATGTGTTTCTTTTTGCATCAGTTTGTGTGTGTTTGTTTGTAGGGATGTGTGTGTCTGTGTGTCCATGTTTCTGTGTATTTCTGTTTGTGCCTATAAACAAATCTAAGGGAGGAGCTTTATGTTCCCAAGGTTGGACTCTGCACGGCATATTGCTCACTTGTTTTTGACCTGCCTGTACATTGGGCCTGTGTAAAATTTTTGTTTCTGTCAAGTTTGAGTTTGGTTTCTCAAATTTTAATCAAATTTGTTATTTTGTGTTATATCAACAACATCTCACAATTGTTTAACTGTGGCCAACATCAATCAATATTTTCATGAATTATGGAACGTTGAAATCTTCAAAAGAAACTAGTTTTCAGGAGCAAAGTGTTTCTCAGACTATTTTATTACTGAAAGTGTAGGGGGAGGGAATTTTTTTTTTTATTATTATTTCTTTTTTTTTATTTGGGGGTTGGATTGTTTTTTTCATTAGTTTTTTTAGTATTATTTTTCATTGGAAGTAACTTACAATATCATTATTGATAATTTTGTAATATATATGATCAAGATTATTCTCTGAAATCTTCTATTTGCACATTAATTTCGTTATAGGAAATATACAACGATGACAGTTCCTCCTGGAAAGAAAACAAGGAGTGTGCCTGGGGAAAAATATAATGTTGATTCTTATTTTTTATTTTACATAAGTTGTTATATTTATATTAATACTAACAGATATTTATTAAATGGTCTGACAGATAACAAGAGACCACATTCTTATAGACCTGATTTTCATATATTTGATGCAATAGAATTGTATGTTGATTGATTATATGTCAAATGAGTAAATGTAAACAGCTTGAAATATTTAAGTGTAAATGTAGGTTGGTAAAATTATAATTTATGATCAATAGGTTTGGTATGGGTTATGTATTGTGCAGGTTATTACCATATTAGAGCCAGTAAGGGCCCCTGTCCCAATAATATCCCCCACAGTTATGTATGGTGCTATTACCATAAAGTTACAATAAGTGTCACTTTCCCTACCCCCCCCCCCAATTTATGTGTGGTCGTATTACCATATAAGTTACAATAAGTGTCACTTTCCCTATCCCCCCCCCCCCGATTTATGTGTGGTCGTATTACCATATAAGTTACAATAAGTGTCACTTTCCCTATTACCACTCCAACTCCACAATTATGTATGGTGCTATTACCATATTAGGTCTAATAAGTACCCCAGTCCCCATAACCACCCCACCCCTAGTTATGTATGGTGTTATTACCAAATTGGGTGAAAACACCCAGTCCCTATAACCATCCCCATTCCTACATGTATGGTGTCATTACCATATTTGGTCTAGAATACTTTTTAGGTGCATCAAGGTCTTGATGTTCCTGTCCCATTAGGTTAGATACATTTTTTAAATGTTGTTTATCCCACTAGGGATTTATTGGGTCAGATATGGTAAAAAATGATATTTATGTACACATCTATTTTTGTAAACAGAAGAAATAAAGTATTGTGAAATGCATTTGCTTCCTTTGTCAATAAGTGATAGTAGCTGATAAATAGGCTGAACTAGTGTGGCCACTATTGTATTACTGGAATGTTGTTCAGTTTTAATAAACAAAACAAAGAGGCCCAAGAGGTCCTTAGTTGCTCAACTGAGAAACGTCTATAAATGTGGAAAGGCGACCAAGAAGACTATGTACAATACATGTAGGCTGATTTGGTAAAGAAACATAAATATTGCTGTTTTAAGAAATTCATTAAAAAATTCAAGAAGTCAAATTTCAGCAAACGTCTTGCACAAAAACATTTTTTCATCTATATGCAAGTAAAACACTTAAGTGCATCGTTGTGAATGCAAGGGGAGATAATTGAGGAAATCATGCAAAAATGAATGAAAATGACAAAGTCTGAAAAGGCATCAAAATTAATATCCCGATTTCTATGAAAAATACAAGCTTGAATCATACATCCATGTAGATCACTCAGAAACAATCCGTTTTTCAATTCATGTAGTGGTTCTGGAGAAGAAGATTTTTAAAGAGTGGTACCTTTTGGGACATATTCTGTCCCGCCATGGATCCATCCCTGGGCCAATCTGGCTGAAAACTACAACTTGGTAAAGGACCTTGAGCACTTGCTTCCCATCAAATTTCGTCAAAATCCCTTTAGTGGTTTCAGAGAAGATGTAAAAAATATGAAAAGTTTATGGACAGGGAGCTCACTTGAGACTTAGGATCAGGTGAGCCAATAAATCTCAAGGTAGGTATTTTTTCCTCCAAAATATAGATCATTAAAAAATTTCTTTTTTAGCTCAACTGACCCAAGGGTCATGTGAGCTATTGCCATCATTCTGTGTCTGACATCCTGTCAGACATTTTCAAGTCTTTTCCTCTAAAAAAGTGAATCATTTATAACCAAACTTTGCAAAAGTTAGCAATAATGATGTAGATTGAAATTTTCACGCTTGGTGATCAATGAATGTCGGCTGGAAAGTGTTTACCATGTAAATTCTTTAGAACTGAAGAGAACCAGGATGCTTGAAAACAAAAGCTAACATAGAAGATAAACAACATTTTTTTCTCTTTTTATTTGTATAAAATCTTAATAGTAACTTCCATGTTCAGAATAAGCTGTACACGTGGAATCCGTGACAACAAAATAATAATTAATGTGAACCCTGTATCTCTTTTTTTTTGTACCATACAAAATAATATTTATGATACTGACTCTTTAAAAATGTCATAACTTTACAATGGCATTATCCAGGCTGTAGTTTTTACTATCTAGACGTTTTGTAAAGATTAATATAATTCCCGTCTTTAGATATTCATACTGTACATATAAATGTTTATACCAATAAATTCATTTAATGTTGGTATGTAATTTATTATCAAACAACAGAGACACAGGTGAAATTATAATGAAGTATTGATTGCAATTAACGGTCTATGTCAATATCGGTGATCAGCTAGAATATTAATTATCCATAAATATGCAGAAATGTAGGCCACAGTATTACAATATTGTTTCATTTTTATCCTGAATCAAAGAATATTAGTGGTATTATGTACAAATGTATGCCTTAGCATTTAAAGGGGCATTAACAGTGTTTTTTTTTCAATTTTTTTCCCCTTTTTTACTACTTACACAGGCATAAAAGTTCTTAAATTCCTATATCTTTTGGAGTAGGTAGCACACTCGACTCTTGATTGTGAGGTCATGAGTTCGAGTCCAGCCAGGCAGCAGGTTGGTTTCTTGTCCTTCAGATGAGAGAGTAAAAATCAAGGTCCCATGTCACAGTAGGTGTCAGCACGTTAAAGAACACTCACGGCTCAATGGCTGTATGTGCCGAGCATAGACCAAAATTTGAAGTCCTTCACCGGTATTTGGTGATGTCTCCATATGAGTGAAAGTGGGACGTTAAACAACAATAAACATAAACAAACAAACCTATATATTTTTTGAAAATTGCTTGAAAAACCCCGGTTTGGCACTTTTTCACTTGCAATTGATTAACTCAACCTTACTATTTGTATATGCCTACCACACTGGACCTGATCGTATTTTTTACAGAATATACACAGTTTTTGCACATTAAGTACAAGTAGGAAAAGTAGATTTTCTTTTTTTTTTTTTTGATAAACAGCTAATTTCCCTTTAAATATTTGTTTCAAATCTGTTATTTAGAAGGCAATGTTTTCAATTACTTATAATGTTGATTACATCAATAAAAGCTATGAGGATGAGATAAAAACTGGAACATCAGACACACAAAAATAATCTACAGATCTGAGGTATTTTTATCTAGAATTTCAGTGTACAAAATGTATTCCATTGTCATGGTTATTTGAGATAATATTCATAGAACGACTAAACCAATGATCATCCTTTAAATACTTTAATCCATTCACCCCCAAGAATCTTAATGGTATGTTCTTTTCTGTTGTTTCAGACTAGTTTATTATTTTCTGTAGGGTGTAATGGGTTATACTCCGACATCTTGTAACACTATACAGTCCATGTAGGACACAATGTGAAGACGAAGATTATTACTTGAGGAGGTTTACTTCCGGAAAGCTGGGGTTCCTTTTTCAGATAATTTTAAAAAGAGTGTCTCATCCACCATTTAAAGCTGGCTTCCATAGTATAACTGAAAAATTGTTACCACCTGTGGTTATCTAGTGGTGGAGTGTTCAACTCACAAGCAGTCCCAAGTTCCAGTCACAGTACTTGGTCATACCAGTTTGAGTAAGTCAACAAAAGGCCCAGAGGTCTTCCCAGTTTATATTACAGTTTAATTTGAAGTTTTAAGTTCATTGCTATGTGATTCTTTTTACAATTATCGGAAACCAAACTGTAAACGGAGAGAATACTAGCATTCATTGTGTCCTGTGTCCTCTGCCAACAGGTTTTACTTGGTGGTGACAGTCCAACTAATATCAAAGATGTCATTTCAGGTAGAAGTTACTAATTACAAGTATTGATTTTCTCTGGATGACCGGAGCCATCACTTTTGACCCCATGATTTTATAATTTGGACGTAAGTTTGCTTATGTTTTAAGAATAAATTTTCAAAATATCTGCTAGTAGTAAACATAGAAATGGACTGAGATTGAAACTAATTTTCTAAAGACTACTGAAAAATTCTATCTGGTTTCATTGAAATAATTTCAGTAGAACTAGTTCATAAAAGAATTTTGTCCCGTGCCCCAGGGCAAACGGAAGACATAGAAATGCTGGGCATCCATGTGTCCTTCCATCGTATGCCTTATAAGCACTCTCAAGTATTTCTCAATTGATTTTCTTGAAACTTGTATCAAAGATAACCACATCAAACATTTGACAATTTCAAAAGTTATCAATGCTTGATATTGTTGGAGTTATGCCCATTGGAAATAGAAATTTTTTTGGAAAGTTCTGTTGTAAGTGCTCTCATACCTACAAATCACAATGGACTAATATGAAATTTATATCAAAGGCTACCACCATCAACATCTTGGACAAGATTGAAAATCAACAATGTTTGATTATGTTTGTGGGAGTTATGCACCTTGAAAATGGAAATGTTTTGGAAATTTCTTTTGTAAGAGCTCCCATGCCTAAAAATCTCAACCAATTTCATTTAAATTCATTTAAGTAGTGTGTTAGTATTATCTAAGTCAAGTTTCAGTACTGGCATATTTTTTTCTTCAGTGCTTCCACACTAGCAAATTCTGAACATGTTAAAAATATGCTTGTTTCAGTTTTATTCATTTTATGTTTTAATACTCAGAATATTTAATCTTTGACACTTTTATCCACATACTTATCTTAGAACACCAGGGTAATTTCAAACTCAAGGTCATTTCACTAATGCCAAGGTCATTGTTGACCTGGATGAAATTTGGTATACTGGACATAGTTTTCTTATTCTAAATATTTTTATCTTCAATCTTGGAGCATGTTTCTGATGGGAAGGTGGTGTCTCATGACCTTGATTTGTTGGGTAATATTTTCATCTTCTTGTGACACACAAAGCCGATAACATCTCCATATATGTGTAAAACAATAATCATGATCCTAATGACATATCCACATGTGTAAAACATTAATCATGATCCTAATGACATCTCCACACATGTGTAAAACATTAATCATGATTCTAATGACATCTCCACACATGTGTAAAACATTAATCATGATTCTAATGACATCTCCACACATGGGTAAAATATCACAATTCTAATGACATCTCCACATAGGGGTAAAATATTAATGATGATTTTAATGTTATCTCCACACATGTAAAACATTAATCATGATTCTAGTGTCATCTCCACACAACTGTAAAACAATAATCATGATTCTAATGGCATCTCAACATGTGTAAAACATTAATCATGATTCTAATGACATCTCCACACATGTGTAAAACATTCATCATGATTCTAATGACATCTCCTCTAAACATGGGTAAAACATTAACCATGATTCTAATGACATCTCCACACATGGGTAAAACATTAATCATGATTCTTATGGCATCACCACATGTGTAAAAACATTAATCATGATTATAATGAGATCTCTACACATTGTAAAAAATTTGTCATGATTCTAATGACTTCTCCACACATGGGTAAAACAATAATCATGATTTAATGACACCTCCATACATGTGTAAAACAATAACCATGTTCTAATGACATCTCCAAACATGTGTAAAAGCCTTAATCATGATTCTGTTGACATCTCCACACACAGGTTAACAATTAATCATGATTCTACTGACATGAACCAACAACTGACACCACCGTATTACATTCAGAATCTCCATCTTGAAATTATATAAATACTCACATGGTGCAAAGAAACCATCATGAAAACAAAACTATGAAATAAAACACTCTGACAATGTTGCTAACACAAACAAGTTTTATTTATTTCTGGCGGGAAAAGTGAAGGTAAGTCTCCAAAACAAATATGACTTCATCTATCTGTAGTTCACTCTGGTCCAACCTGTAAAACATACAAAAATGACACTTGAAAGGAAGTACTTAAACAAGTATATGGTTCACCAAGGCACATTCCGGTACTTGTTTTTTTCTATGACAAAATTGGTACACCCAAATTTTCAAGATCATTTGGCAAAAAACTGGAAAACTCAAGATTTTATAAACTGCTGCATGCTGAAGAAAAAAGGGGGGTTGAGCTTCATGTGATGTCACAAAAAGAGGACACCAATGTAAGTGCTTCACTATAGGCTTAGTACTAGCAGTGATGCAGCCGTGGACAATAATTAATACACTTGATAGTTTATTGAGTGAATATATCTTCGTGTACACTTACAAAGGAACAATTTTTTTCAACTGTTGTAGTTGTGATTTTTGTTTGGTAGTTTGTAATTGATCAATTAAACAAGATTGACAGCAATATTCTACATAAAGAACAATAGTTTTATTTTTCATTTTCAATTAATCTATGCTTACCTCTGTAAAAATAGCATAATTTTAATCTATGGAGAACAAATAATTCAAAAATATTAAACTTTGTGGAATTAAATTGTAAAAACAATTGAATCAGTAGTATATAGTATGTAAGTTTTAAAAGACAAATGCCCTAAATATCACATTGTTGGTTTGGCAGAGCCAATAAAGTTCATATGTATTATAATCAGCTATGTATATAATGCAAATAGAGTGAAACATCTTAATGATGGAAATTTAACGAAAATATGGTTCTAATATACAACAACATTATTTTTCAGGTGTGTGCTTTTAATAACTGTTGGTTACAGATTAGGTTTCTTTGTCTGTTTATTGTTGTTTAACGTCCCACTCAAGAATATTTCACTCATATGGAGACGTCACCAAATGCCGGAGAAGGGCTTCAAATTTTGGCCTATGCTCGGCACTTACGGCCATTGAGCAGTGAGGGTTCTTTAACGTGCCGACACCTACTGTGACACTGGACCATGGTTTTTACTGTCTCATCCGACAGACAGGAAACCAACCTGCCGCCGACTGGACTCAAACCCACAACCTCATGATCAAGAGTGGAGCGTGCTACCGACTGAGCCAGGCCGGCTCTACAGATTAGGTGTCAATTATATATTTAAACTAGCCACTATCAAAATACCATACAGAAACATAATGTTATAAATTAAATTAAAACTACAGTGGAACCTGTCTTGAGAGACCCCATTTCACTGGCAGATGGGGCAGTCTCTCAAGACAGGTTCCACTGAAGTTTTAATTTAGTTTATAATATTATGTGCTCTCTCAAAAGAGGTTTTATTCAAATTATTATTTAACCAAGTGGTTTTCAGAATGTGGTCTTAAAAGACAGGTGGTTTTTCATGAGTGGTCTTTAAAGACAGGTTCCACTGTATTAGTTGTCTTGTTATGTTTAAAAAAACCAAGTTAAAATGCAGTATTAATAATTTTACAAATCGTCACTGAAATGAAATTTACTTTTCATATGTGTGAATAACCAAAAAAAAATGCCTTTTGGACTAACACTACACCCAATTATCTCAGGAATGAAAATTTCATTTGGGTCCCAAATGGAAGCTGTCCATTACTTTCACACTCTTATTATTAGCAAACAAAAATAAACGAGTTCTATAAATGCAGAAATTTTCATTTTCCACTCAGGGTGCCTTTTAAGTACTTGTTTTTACTATGGACATACTCATTTATCGATCATAACAACCTGAAAGGCTGTGGTGAGCATTATCACCTGTCTCAAAACCACAAGTAACTCACATTTGAACAGTATGTTTGACTTTACGTATCTGCTCTCTCTCTGGTGGTGTAATAGTCTGCTCAATCTCTTCCTTCTGTGTTGGGTCAGCACCACTTTGCTCTAATGAAGCTGCAATAGCATCTACTCGCTCTTGTTTCTCTAGAAGGCGTCTATGGAAATTAAACAATACTCACTTTATTGTGTGTAGATTAACAATGTTTCTGATCATGACAAAATAATTCCACATGATGTGTATTTTGTTTTAAATCTAATGACACTTAAAGTGTTTTACAAGATTGTGTTAAAGAAATCAGTTCAAATTAAGAAATATTCTGTTTTAAATTTATTTCACCTTTATCCCTGAAAATTTTTCATTATTTTATATATTTATTTTTTGGAATTATTTATATTAAACTGCTATAATACAATTATGTACAATCTAGACAGGTATCATCTAGACAGGTATCATCTAGACAGGTATCATCTAGACAGGTATCATCTAGACAGGTATGATCTGGAGAGGTGTCATCTAGACAGGTATGACCTAGACAGGTATCATCTAGACAGGTATGACCTGGAGAGGTGTCATCTAGACAGGTATCATCTAGACATGTGTCATCTAGACAGGTATCATCTAGACAGGTGTCATCTAGACAGGTATCATCTAGACAGGCATGACCTAGACAGATATCATCTAGACAGGTATGACCTGGAGAGGTGTCATCTAGACAGGTATGACCTGGAGAGGTGTCATCTAGACAGGTATGATCTAGACAGGTGTCATCTAGACAGGTATGACCTAGACAGATATCATCTAGACAGGTATGACCTGGAGAGGTGTCATCTAGACAGGTATGACCTGGAGAGGTGTCATCTAGACAGGTATGACCTGGAGAGGTGTCATCTAGACAGGTATCATCTAGACAGGTATGACCTGGAGAGGTGTCATCTAGACAGGTATCATCTAGACAGGTATCATCTAGACAGGTATGACCTGGAGAGGTGTCATCTAGACAGGTATCATCTAGACAGATATCATCTAGACAGGTATGACCTGGAGAGGTGTCATCTAGACAGGTATCATGTAGACAGGTATCATCTAGACAGGTATCATCTAGACAGATATCATCTAGACAGGTATGACCTAGACAGGTATCATCTAGACAGGTATGATCTAGACAGGTATCATCTAGACAGATATCATCTAGACAGGTATGACCTAGACAGATATCATCTAGACAGGTATGACCTAGACAGATATCATCTAGACAGGTATGACCTGGAGAGGTGTCATCTAGACAGGTATCATCTAGACAGGTATGACCTGGAGAGGTGTCATCTAGACAGGTATGACCTGGAGAGGTGTCATCTAGACAGGTATGACCTGGAGAGGTGTCATCTAGACAGGTATGACCTGGAGAGGTGTCATCTAGACAGGTATGACCTGGAGAGGTGTCATCTAGACAGGTATGACCTAGACAGGTATCATCTAGACAGGTATCATCTAGACATGTGTCATCTAGACAGTATATGGTATATATTCAGGTGTTATCTAGACAAGTGTTATCAGTCAGTTTTCCAGCTACAATATTTTCACCAGGCACAACACCCACCCCTTTTGTTGTGACCCTTATGCCCTTTTCCGTAGTAACCCCGACAACTGATGCCTTTTTTATTAATTTTTATATGAAGACATGATTATGTCTTTTTCTTCAGCTACACAGTACACCTTAAATTGCTATAATCATGTACTGATTGTTGCAGTTTATGGAAGAGGAAATCATGTGTGTAATAAATGAACCAATACCAGACTTTTCAGGATGTTTTCAGGACATGTTGAAATATAAGTTATTAATTTTGAATTAAATGTAGGTAAATAATAAAAGAAAAACTAGTTGAAAAAAATAACAAGGTTAACTGAAATGCTTAAAGATGGAAAGCTATTATTTTAAATAACAAAACTTAAAACTGACTTTTGTAATTTGCACCGATTTAAACACATATAGACATAATACAGTGTAATTAACACATTTTAAAATAGTAATAATAATGCAGTTCCAACAGAATTTGGACTTACAACAAATAATGCTAGATCAAGTGATTTTTTGTTACTTTGTCAAATATTTTTGTAACACGATTATAAAAATTCAGAAACTTAAAAAACACATAATGGAATTTGTTTTTCTTTGCAAGTGACCAAATTCCAGGAGTAGGCTTCTTACCTGGAGCTAGTCATAGTGTTAAAAAAATTAAGGTCAAGGCCTGTTTGTGTCAGTGATTTACTTATTTTTTTCTGAATCAATTTTTCAGAATATCATCTGTACCAGTATTTTATATATGTATTATTATACTGTAATACACAAAGTACTCCGATGTTGTCTAATTCAGCACGTCTCCTAATAGGTCATTTTCGAGTTATTATGTAATCCGGTTTTGGATCCGGATTTTTCTTGCGCCACTTCAACTTTGTTATGCTTAGCAATTTCCGGTATGTGGTTTTGCATATATCCAAAAATGCTTGATTTCTTACAATACATCAAAATTTCACAATATTTCATTTCTGGTGTAGAGTTTAGACATTGACATCAATTTGTTTTGGACATAAATGGACTAGTGACAATAATCTGGCCTTCAGATATATCTGCATTTTATTTTTTGATCGACACAAAGACACATACCAGAAATCCCTAAGCATAACAAAGCTGAATCGGTGCATGAAAAATCCAGATCCAAAAACAGACTACGTAAGAACTCGAAAATGATCAATTCTGCACTCTACTTCATGTTCAATTCACTGTGAACCAGCGTTTACATATCGTTAACAGTTGTGACTTTTAAAAAATTAACAGTATATATTAGGTTCCAGTTAACCGAAGATGCATTTCTTCCTTACTGTGGTGAACTTTAGATGGTCACCAGTGAATATTTATAGAGAATGGATATGACTTAAGAGAGTGTCTGCTGCTGTGCGGGGTTTTAGATACTGCCCGAATCATCTGAAGGCACTAAAGTTCTTTCCAAAATAGTATTTAGCATTATGTCATTTTAAAAAATATTTTAGAATTAAACCAAAATTATTTTTATCATGTTTTTTTTTGTTTTTGTTTTTTTATGTTAAATGAACTGAATATTTATTATTTACCAAACATGGCAAAGTTCTCAGCACTAGATTTAAGATGCCATTTTGATGAAATTTTAAGGGACAACTGGTTGTTTATAGATTTTGTCAGATTAAACAATAACACATTCTTGAAACAATCTATACACTTTCCACTCGGAATCTCTGATGATGACTTACATTTACAATGTCTTCGAAATCATGTACGCTCATGGTAACAAATATAGTAATGTATAATAGATGAAGCACGCAGAATTAAACGACTTTAATAAGGTTGAGGAAACATGTGGGTATCAGAGTTTAAACCATAATTTTACTGTTGATTCAGCACACACAGTAATGAAATGTGTATCAACCGATTGCTGAAAGATGACTTTACATGTATAAACAATAACAATTTGATTTTCAAATATCGTAATTTATTGATACAACAATTAGAGCTTAGGCGCGCAGAAAAGGCCGACAGCATTGTAAAATTTTGGCAAAATTCTTGCACAAAATCATTTTTCCACCTAATAACAAGTAAAACACATTAAATGAATGCATCAAAGTGAATGCAAGGGGAGATAACTGAGGAAATCATGCAAAAATGAATGAAAATGGCAAAGTCAGAAAAGACCTCAAAAAACGTGTCAAAAATGAATACTCCAATTTCTATGAAAAAAACAAACTTGAATCATACATCCATGTAGATCACTCAGAAACATTCAGTTTTTCAATTCATGCAGCGGTTCTGGAGAATAAGATTTTTAAAGAGTGCTATAACCTGTAAAATATTGTAAAATGATGAAAAAATAAAAAATGAAAAACAAAAACAAATTGAAACAAATTTTAAACCTGTGTTTTTAACAAACCAAATTAATTTGAAGTACCTGTATTTTTTACATACCTGTGTTCATTCAATTCTGCTTCTCTTTTTATAATGGCATTACCCAGAGCCTATAAGAAATGGCAGAAGTACATTACAAGAAATGACAGAAGTACATTATAACAATACAAAGCAATGATTATGCTATGTTCATCTTAATTTTGGTTTTATTGTCTTATAATTCTTTCTACACATCACAGGCATCAGTCAACAAACATTGAGTGTCATCACCAGTCTTGAACTTGAGTGACCTTAAAGCCTAAACTCTCTTATTATTTGTACCTTTGATAAATAAATAGCGTGTATAGAATATTTACCTTATAGCATCTTTCTAACACCATACGTGCCACCTGTTGTAAGTCCACATGAAAAAGGTAGTAAGTCCTGGATGGAGCATGATCTGGTGTTTTAGAAATCTCCTGAAACAGTGCATGACATACAAATTACTCATCTCCTGAAACAGTGCATGACATACAAATTACTCATCTCCTGAAACAGTGCATGACATACAAATTACTCATCTCCTGAAACAGTGTATGACATACAAATTACTCATCTCCTGAAACAGTGCATGACATACAAATTACTCATCTCCTGAAACAGTGTATGACATACAAATTACTCATCTCCTGAAACAGTGCATGACATACAAATTACTCATCTCCTGAAACAGTGTATGACATACAAATTACTCATCTCCTGAAACAGTGCATGACATACAAATTACTCATCTCCTGAAACAGTGTATGACATACAAATTACTCATCTCCTGAAACAGTGCATGACATACAAATTACTCATCTCCTGAAACAGTGCATGACATACAAATTACTCATCTCCTGAAACAGTGCATGACATACAAATTACTCATCTCCTGAAACAGTGCATGACATACAAATTACTCATCTCCTGAAACAGTGTATGACATACAAATTACTCATCTCCTGAAACAGTGCATGACATACAAATTACTCATCTCCTGAAACAGTGTATGACATACAAATTACTCATCTCCTGAAACAGTGTAGAACACACAAATATCTAATCTCCTGAAACAGTACAGAACACACAAATAACTTATCTCATGAAACAGTACAGAACGCGAGAATAACTGATCTCCTTAAACAGTACAGAACACACAAATAATTTATCTCCAGAAACAGTACAGAACGCGAGAATAACTGATCTCCTGAAACATTACAGAACACACAAATAATTTATCTCCTGAAACAGTACAGAACGCGAGAATAGCTGATCTCCTGAAACAGTACAGAACGCGAGAATAGCTGATCTCCTTAAACAGTACAGAACACACAAATAATTTATCTCCTGAAACAGTACAGAACGCGAGAATAACTGATCTCCTGAAACAGTACAGAACACACAAATTACTTATCTCCTGAAACAGTACAGAACGCGAGAATAGCTGATCTCCTTAAACAGTACAGAACACACAAATAATTTATCTCCTGAAACAGTACAGAACACACACAAATAACTTATCTCCTGAAAAGGTACAGGACCAGGGGTGAGGAAATTCAATGCCCAACTTGCCCTACCTGTTATGTTTACCGTCCAGACAAGTTAATTTTCTTTGTTTGGATGTACATGGACTAGTGCATTATAAAAGAAAAAAAAACATAAATCTAGAGTTTAAAGTCCCATTAAAGTATTTTTGTATATAAACAAATTTGTCAGTAAATATTCGACAAGTAAAAATCTACTCAGGCAACCAATTATTTTGTATTTACTTGCATCAATGAGCTAATCATCATATTAGGTATCAGGGGCAGACAACTCAACATTTTGAATTGAAGGCTTGATAATACAGTGGATCCTGTCTTGATAGACCACTCTCATGAAGACCACCTGTCTTTTGAGACCACATTCTGAGAACCACTTGGTTAAATAATCCTTTAAATAAAACCTCTTTTGAGACACTACCAGTCTTGAGAGACCACATTTCTGTGGCAGATGAGGTGGTCTTTCAAGATAGGTTCCACTGTGTAAGGCATTGTAAGTCAATACTTACAACGGTGGAGACAAAGTTTTGTGCAAACATCGTGTACAGCAAATCTTTAGCTTCCTTGGCTGATATCATTGCATAATCTTCTATCTAGAAAATACAAAAAGAGCATTACCGGTACCTTAATGGCATCACAACACCCCTACAGAATCAGGCTATCATTGAAAAAAAATTGTCTCTTGTGCCAAGGCACATATAAAGGTAGGTCAGTTGGTAGGCACGTGAAACAGCACCTTTTAAAAAGGTAATTTCATATATGACATGAGGACTTTATAAGTCTTTTAAACAAATTTTGTATTTGTTATTAGGACTTCAAACTCGTAAAGGAAATATCACATCTATAATTGCAACCTCATTATCCATACCTGTTTTTGCTCTAGGTGCTTTTTCAGCAACAGCAATCGGAAAATACGGAGACTTTTGGATCCAAATCTACAAAACAAAATAAAAACATTTCAAGAAAATCATTAACATACAAAAATGCAATTTTAAATATCATTGGGTCATCTACTCCTTGTGTTTTTGATACACTGAAGAACTATGAAAGTTTGACATTACAAAAAACTCAAACTAGTTCAGTGAACATTCCGCAAAACTCTTTGGACTCATTCAAGTTCTCATCTGAATGAACCACAGCTTGTTCTTCTGATGAGGAGTACCAGTCCAGTTTCGTCCTTTGCCTGATTTATCCTTGATTCCAGCTATTGTCACAAAAATTTCAATCATTTTACTTTTATTTCTTTTCTTTGTTTAAAGTCACATTGCGGGGATTAAATCACATTCTGGGAAATTTTTTGTAACATTTGACATTTTCTTTAGAAAATCACTCCTAACAAAGGGAAATGAAAAAATTTTCAAAACAAATTGCAATAGTAACAAAGTTATATTAACAGAATTCCATTGGAAATCTCTAAATTTACTTCAGTGAGGTTTAATCGAAACAACATAGGCTCACGTAAGATTTATGTAGATCTGTACATGGAGTACTGATTCTAGCATAGGCTATTTATCATGGACAGTTTGTTTTGGTTCCCGTGCCTTGTTTTCGATATCTCCTGATTTCCATACTATTTTAAGAGGTTATTAATAGATCTGCATGCTGGGTGTTTCCCGTGATCAGCTAACTAATTAATTAGTATTTACCCTTAAAATTATGATGAAAGTATGCAAGTAAACATTAAGTGCATACAAAAAAGTTTATTTCTGAACGTTTCTCCCTGGAATATGATTTAATTGTGTTCTAGATCACACACAAATGAAATTCCAGATATTCAATGGGGCAACACAATTGCATCATACATGTACTTCCCTCAAAGGAGATAATTGTTATAGTACATAAGATATTTTAAAACAGAGGGCCTGACAGGATATATTATTTAACCAACAAGAACAATTTTTAACACAATAATCCTGATTTAGAGCAAGTATTTGAAGAACGATGGATAAACCTGAGGTTACATGTCACCCTAGCCATGGTACATAAAAGAGCCCTCATTGCATGGGCATAAGTCCATAGCACAGGCAAAAACAGTGGCAATATACAATCACATCATAGCTACAGCTGTCTTTTTCACATATAAACATTGTCTTCCACAAGCAAGTACAGGAAATAAATCATTCTTACCTTTCTTGTACAACTGATTCAACATGTGCTTTAGCTAACTGTGTCAATGCTGTAAAGATGTCTATATATTGTTAAGGTACTCAACAGCAACACAAAAATTACAGGCATATTCAAGAACAATCCCTGCCTGGAAAAGGTAATGGTCACCAGGTGACAAAATAATTACAGGTAAAGGTATATTTTTGCATCCTGTATAAGGTATTAGTCATTTGGTGACACAATAATTCAGTGTAATCTCAGCCCAACCTGACATTTGTTGTTGTTGATTAGTTTTCCTTGACTGTCAGTAGCATGGGTAACTCTTTAACAAGCCTTGTAAGTTACCTTTATCAGATTTATACAGTCACTAGAACAAGTGTCCGGGTAGCACAGATGTTAGCGCACTCATTTCTCACCAATGCAACCTGAGTTCAATCCTTGGATTTGACAGGGAAGTATGTGAGGTGGTATGGCGGTAGCCAACTCAGGCACGTGGGTTTTCTCCAGGCATTCCAGTTTTCTCTCACAGCAAATCACCCCAACATGCAAACATCGAAGCCAACAAGATATATTTATGTAAGTTGCTTTTACTTGTTTATTTATCGTTGTCAAAAAATTTAGCATGAGTTATCTCCCTTTTGTGTAAAACACAAAGATGACGGCTCAACATTTACTATAATTATGCACAGAGGGGTGTCCGACTTCTAATTACATGTAAGAGGGTTGATTTTATCTTGACAATCAACACAGATTGTTGACTCTATAACAACCAACTGTATGAGGGACTGGTATTCTATAGCCAAAAGTCTAAAGTGTTGAATTTTTATAACAAAAATCGGTGATATATAAATTTGTCATGAACTAGTATTAACTAATCAACTCCTGTAAAACAATGGACTGCAAATTTTCTCTACTGCTTCTCTGACCCTTTTTATGACAGAAAGCATATTCACTCCACCTTAAATCCATGCTAAATCACCAAAGTGTCATGGAGGGCAAGTATGACAGTGCTTCAATTACTTAGTTTGAAATTTTCGCTTTTCATTTTAAATTTGCTACCTACTCTAAGGACAAAAATGTCAAAAATTAAACGGACGTGAAAATTTTCAGGTATACAGTAGTTATATTTGGAGTTTGTTTCAGATAGTTAGACTTGGATTAACCTAAGCTCTATTAATGGGACTAATTCATGTACCACGTGATAAAAGATAAAGTTTGTGCGATACTAGAATCTCCAATGGTGATGGAACTTAACTCTATGTAATCTTCCAGCTGAAATGATATTAAAGTGAGATATTGTCGGCTAACGTCATTCCATCACAAATAGAAACAATAGTCCCACACAAACATTATCGGGTATAACATGGTACCTGAATTAGTCCCATTATTTTCACCAGCTTATAAAGCATTCAAGGGTCAACAGTACATAAAAATGGCTTAAAATGTGACAAAGGATACTTATAACATACATTCCTCCCCCACTGTCTCCAACTTTGCTTACAAAATTTGTCTGAAATATAAATGATGCAATTACAGTATGGTTGTATGTGACTCTGATTTGTTTGTTTCCATGTTGGATATACCTACATCTGGATGAAATTCAACATTTTCAGTTTTCATCTGATTGTAACATTTTATTACCAAAATCCTAAATAGAAATTGTCAGTACGTGCAAATACCTGGAACAACCAATCGACCAATAGGTACATTTGGAATGGTGATGGCCGCTCGTGTGCCGATGACATGACACTTACGTCAGTAGAGTAGGGTTCTTTAGTAGCATTTCCATGGACTTTTAATTTTACAAGAATGTGTCATCAGCCCTAAATAATTTCTATGACCTTTGACCTCTGTTATCAGTGGTCAAGTGACAGAGCTTTGGAATCACAAGTAAAAGATTCAAATTCACATCCAAGACTGACCTTACACTTTCAGTACAAATAATTACTGCTCCCCTTTATTACATATATATTTAGGGGGAGAGTTAGATGGTATTTTATGTCACAATCGAAAATTGTCTCATGGCGACAGCCAGTTTCACTGTACTAGGAAAGATACCACTGACCTTCCACAAGTACACTGGCAACATTTCTCACAAAATTAGCTCTGGTTCCAGCTGGGCTGAACTCACACTGACCAAAGGTGCGCAACTTTAAAGTGAGATGATTCACAAAAATATAAGTTTACAAGAAATTGAAAACAAATTTTGACCCAAAACATGACAATCTGTGAAAGAGCAGAGGGTTGCTATACTGTTGTACCTGTAGCATACTGAGATCTGAACAATCTCTTACATGTAGGGAGTAGTGAAGTGGTTTAACTTATAGTTTTCAAGTTTTTTCTCTCCAAAAATGACCACAGTTTTTTGAAATCGTGGATTGGAAGTAACTTAAAATAACATCAATTCCTGCAAAGACAGCCCATAATATATTACCTATATACAAAATATTGTCAAAACATATTCACTATTTTTTAAATTCATGGGTATACCAATGCTGTGAAAATAGTGAAATATTAACACCGTTGTGTTATTTTCATCTTGTACAGTATATAAATACTTACAGAATCGTCTGCCAACAAAGCGAGATAAGTCTCCAGTAATTGCCGCGACATAGAAATGTCTTTTGGTAAAGCTTTGAATATCTGAAAAAAAAAAAACATTACACCTTTAAGTTAATTGGGTTAACAAGATGGACTTTTAGTACCCCAAGACCCATCATTTATGCTCAGTTAGGGTGTCCGTATCAATGAAACCTGTATAGAGGGGTCACCCAAGAGACCATAAAATATTGACCTTTATGTCTCTTACTTTGCATTATACACGAGTTAGACCTAGGCTAGATCAATAACATTATTGCTTTTTATCAAAAATACAAAAAATGCATCTGAAATCATTGATTTTATGCAACACCAAAAAAATCTTATGGATGCATTTTGCACTAATTATAATATATATACAGTGAAACCTGTATATATGGGCCACCCAAGGGACCAGATAAAATTGACCTTTATGTGCAGGTGACCCTTATACACAGGTTCAATTTAGTTAAAGTTTGCAGTCAAGGGACTTGAAAAAACTGGCTTTATTAACAGGTAATCCTTATATAGAGGTGGCCACTATAGCAGGTTTTACTGTATTACTTAATTTAAGAATAATATCAGTTAGAATGTAATGAGAAATTTTCAGTGGGGCCCTACCAGAAGTAAGACAGTGTTGCATGATATTCATGGCCACCTAATATTCAGTCATTTGTTTACTTTCTTTTGTGGCTTAACATCTGATTTGAAAGAGAAACAAAAGGCCCAAGAGGGCCTCAATCTCTCATCTGAGAACCATCTACAAATGTGGAAAGAAGACCAAGAAAAATATGTACATGTAGGCTGATCTGGCCAATAAATATAAATATTGCTGTTTAAAGAAATTCATAAAAAATTCTAGAAATTAAATTTGAGCAAAATTCTTGCACAAAAAAAATTTCTTCACCTAATTACAAGTAACACATTAAATGAAAGCATAAAAATCTCAGATACCAAAGTATAAATCAATAGGATGTCCAGGACATAGATACAAATCCGGTAAAAATGGACAAACACGGACCTCTGGAAACCAAGAGGTGGGATCAGGTGCCATGGAGGAGTAAGCATCCCCTGTCGACCCGGTCACACCCGCCGTGAGTCCACAGTCAAGTCCAATGAAACACGTGAGGAGTGTATCCTCGTCACAATTGGTACAGACGTCTCAGCAACCGCCAACGAAAAGGCAACTCAACATTTCACTTAGTGAAACAGAGTAGTCGCAAACAAGACTATTATACCGACCATAAAAATTTGCGGAACGTTGACATTAAACGCGGTTTTCGATATCCCTGTGTCAATAATTTGTCAGTGAGTAGTTTACCTCTGTATATGAAATCTTCATATGTTGTGCACGCCCTGGCATATCGGATCATTTGTGAAATATAAACTCCATATGCAGGTGACTGAGGGATATTACTACTTAAATGTGGAAAATTTACGATGGGAAAGCCGAAATCGTCGCGTTTATCGTATAGCTTAGTTGCTAATTTCCCGTCTGTGTTTATATTAAGTAAAATGTCTAAGTATGAAGCGTGTGTACTTGATTCTGTTGTATCTTTAATTTCTAGTTCGCTGGGATATATCGCATTGACATATGTATGAAAATTGTCATTATTAATTGACAAAACGTCGTCGATATATCTAAATGTCAAATTAAAGGACACCGCTAACTTTTTCTTCTTTTGATTCAGCAGTTTCTGAATGAAGTCTGCTTCGTATGAATAAAGGAACAGGTCGGCCAATAAAGGAGCACAATTGGTTCCCATAGGAATGCCGACAGTTTGTTGAAAGACCACGTCTCCGAACATTACAAATATATTGTCTATTAGAAATTCCAGCATGTTTTTTATATCAACTTCAGTATACTTATGTGTAGAATCAGAGTGGTGTTTGACGAAATAAGTATCCTGATAGCCAATCACTAGATATTTAAATTCAAAGGGAATGCAAGGGGAGGTAATTGAGAAAATCATGCAAAAATGAATGAAAATGACAAAGTCTTAAAAGACCTCAAAAACGCGTCAAAAATTAATATTTTAATTTTTATGAAAAATAGAAACTTGAATCATACATCCATGTAGATCACTCAGAAACAATCTGTTTTTCAATTTATGTAATGGTTCTGGAGAAGAAGATTTTTATAGAGGGACCTATTCTGCCCCATCTAGGACCCACCCCTTGGTCAATCTGGCTGAAAACTTCAAACTTGGTCAAGTACGTTAAGCACTTGCTTCCTGTAAAGTTTAGTCAACATTCCTTCAGTAATTTTGAAACAAAAGCTGATAGTGTGAAAAATGCACCCTCCCCCTTCTTTTTTTGCAGTCTTAAAAAATTCATTAAAAACTTAAGATATTAAATTTTGGCAAAATTCTTGCACAAAATCATTTCTTCACCTAATTACAAGTAAAACACATTAAATGAATGCATCAAAGTGAATGCAAGGAGAGATAATTGAGGAAATCATGCAAAAATGAATAAAAATGACAAAGTCTTAAAAAAACCTCAAAAACCCATCAAAAATTAATATTCAGATTTTTATGAAAAATACAAACTTGAATCATACATCCATGTAGATCATGCAGAAACAATCCATTTTTCAATTTATGCAGCAGTTCTGGAAAAGAAGATTTTTAAAGAGGAGTACCTTTTGGGACCTATTCTGCCCCGCCCTGGATCCACCCCTGGGCCAATCTGGCTGAAAACTTTGAGCACTTGCTTTCTGTCAAGTTTCATCAAAATCCTTTCAATAGTTTCAGAGAAGAAGTCGAAAATATGAAAGGTTTACGGATTGATGACAGATACTGGACGACAGGCGGGGAGTGATCACAATAGCTCACTTGAGTCTTCGGCTAACCACGTTTTATAAAAGTTACATTATACAGTTAACCTTATCTTACAAAAGTAATATTATACAGTTAACCATGTCTTACAAAAGTTGTTTGACTTACCTCCGTCACAGACATCATACTCGTCTCTTTGTTTGAGGGATGTGTCTTAGTTTCACTCACTCTCAACATAGTCCTAACTACCTCACTTGCTTTCTGAAATAAGTAGATAGAAATTTTGTATAATCTATTTTTTCTGTACTCTTTTTGCTTTGATATGACTTTAACTAAGAAAACTAGAAGTGTTTATTTAACACAAATGCCCTTGATCATTGTAAAATTCAAACAAAAATGCATAGATGATATCATGTGTATAGTTTCCTAC
Organism: Atrina japonica; assembly: GCA_030159075.1. Classification (NCBI taxonomy): domain Eukaryota; kingdom Metazoa; phylum Mollusca; class Bivalvia; order Pterioida; family Pinnidae; genus Atrina; species Atrina japonica. Next base: position 314,192 of record BROG01000267.1, on the reverse strand, counting down.
CGATTTGGTTGTAAATTTTGATGCATTTAATCTTCAATTTATTTCTGAATAATTATCACCTGTATGGTTATATAGTAGAACATTCAAGCAGCAAGTGGAGGATCGTGGGTTTGATATTCAGTACCAGGTATCTGTAGTAGAACATTCAAGCAGCAAGTGGAGGATCGTGGGTTTGATATTCAGTACCAGGTATCTGTAGTAGAACATTCAACCAGCAAGTGGAGGATCGTGGGTTTGATATTCAGTACCAGGTATCTGTAGTAGAACATTTAACCAGCAAGTGGAGGGTCGTGGGTTTGATATTCAGTACCAGGTATCTGTAGTAGAACGTTCAACCAGCAAGTGGAGGGTTGTGGGTTTGATATTTAGTGCCAGGTATCTGTAGTAGAACATTCAACCAGCAAGTGGAGGGTCGTGGGTTTGATATTTAGTGCCAGGTATCTGTAGTAGAATGTTCAACCAGCAAGTGGAGGGCTGTGGGTTTGATATTTAGTGCCAGGTATCTGTAGTAGAATGTTCAACCAGCAAGTGGAGGGTCGTGGGTTTGATATTTAGTGCCAGGTATCTGTAGTAGAACGTTCAACCAGCAAGTGGAGGGTCTTGGGTTTGATATTTAGTGCCAGGTATCTGTAGTAGAACATTCAACCAGCAAGTGGAGGGTTGTGGGTTTGATATTCAGTGCCAGGTATCTGTAGTAGAATGTTCAACCAGCAAGTGGAGGGTCTTGGGTTTGATATTCAGTGCCAGGTATCTGTAGTAGAACGTTCAAGCAGCAAGTGGAGGGTCTTGGGTTTGATATTTAGTGCCAGGTAACTAAAGTAGAATGTTCAACCAGCAAGTGGAGGGCTGAGGGTTTGATATTCAGTACCAGGTATCTGTAGTAGAACGTTCAAGCAGCAAGTGGAGGGTCTTTGGTTTGATATTTAGTGCCAGGTATCTGTAAAACCTTCAAAATGTCATACTAAACTAAATCATGCCAAACCTTATCAATTTTACTCGCTACAGCCATCACAAGGACCTGATCTTTCCAATACTGATCAAATCTGTCAAAGTTGACTTTCCAATAAACCTCTTCCTCTTCGGTGTTCTTGAAAAATAATTCAAATTTACAATATATATTCTATTATCTGTAAATATATCCACATGCCTAATCAATATCATACTTTATTGTCAGTTGCTTCAGAGGTCATCACTTTATTTTTCTGTAGAAATTTACATCTGCATGTATATAGGAGGTCATTCAACTTCAAAAATTTATACTTAAAAAGCTAAGAACTACTATTCCATCTACCCCAGAACTTTTGTCTCAAATACCTCAGAATATTTCTTCTCAGTCACTTCAGGGTCTAGGACCATAAACAAAGAAAATTCTCAGACAAATTTTATTCTCAAAAGTGAAGAATGTACTCAGCTGAGTACAATTTGAAAAATCATGGAACCATTAAACGACTTAAGAATTTTCTCAACTGAGGCCAGTTGCTACCACTATTTGGAAGTTGATAAGGAGCCCATTGCACCTTCTGTGGAACTCTGCTGTCCATTCAGGTAAGATTGTTAATGTAAACAAACATCATATGTTCCTGAAAGTCAGCCAACAGAAAGAAAAGTCTTGGTCTCCTAAACCTATATCTCTGAAAGGATAAATTTTCTTTGAAAGCCAAAAGATCAAACCTGTCCCAAAATACTGTAGTAAGAGGAAGACACTAGCATTAGGGACTATTTCTCCTGAGGCGAACATGGATGGTGGCCATTTTCACGGTTAAGAAGCTTTTCTCTTATCTACCTTAGAGTTTTTGTCTTATCTACCTTAGAGCTTTTGTTTTATCTACCTTAGAGCTTTTGTCTTATCTTCTGTGGAACTTTTGGCTTATCTACCTTAGAGTATTTGTCTTATCTACCTTAGAGTTTCTGTCTTATCTACCTTAGAGTTTTTGTCTTATCTTCTGTAGAACTTTTGTCTTATCTTCTGTAGAACTTTTGTCTTATCTACCTTAGAGTTTTTGTCTTATCTACCTTAGAGTTTCTGTCTTATCTTATGTAGAACTTTTGTCTTATCTACCTTAGAGTTTCTGTCTTATCTTCTGTAGAACTTTTGTCTTATTCTGTAGAACTTTTGTCTTATCTACCTTAGAGTTTTTATCTTATCTATCTTAGAGTTTTTGTCTTATCTACCTTTGAGATTTTGTTTTATCTACCTTAGAGTTTTTGCCTTATCTACCTTAGAGTTTTATCTACCTTAGAGTTTTTGTCTTGTCTACCTTAGAGTTTTTGTCTTGTCTACCTTAGAGTTTTTGTCTTGTCTACCTTAGAGGTTTTGTCTTATATACCTTAGAGCTTTTGTCTTATATACCTTAGATATTTTGTCTTATCTACCTTAAAGTTTTGTCTTATCTACCTAAATGTCCTTGTGTTATCTACCTTAGAGCTTTTGTCTTATATATCTTTGAGATTTTGTCTTATCTACCAGAGTTTTGGTTTTATCTACCTTAGAGTTTTTGTCTTCATCTGTCTTTGACCGTTTTGCTGGTTGTGCATCTGTTTCTGATGATAATTTTCTCTTCCTGTTTCCAGCTGCTGTAATTAGCATTTAAAAGAAAAAATCTTTAGAAAAATTTTGAGCACCTGTTTATCTTCTATTAGGGTGTCAAGTTTGTTTTAATTGATAATGTGCTTTACATCATGCTTCTATAAAGATATAACATTACAATTCATTACACTTTTCTATATGTTGCATTGTTTGCAAGAAATATGAGAGTGAAAATAATAAAAATCTTTCGGTAAGGTCCCTACCAGAATTAAGACGATGTTCAGTATTACATTTTGTATCCATAGACATGCACAGCCATTTGTTTCCATCAGAATAGAATAATAGAATAGATTGAGTTTTTAAGTAAATCCAAAAAGTCATTAAACACCATGCCTTGTTTCGAATTCCATATAAGCACAGAATATATCGATGATTGACAGCTGTACTCTGTTTTTAACAGTCTGTTGTATTCTCGTCTGAGTACTTTAGGGCGTACCATCATTTCATGATTGACTGTTAAATACTTTCCCAAAAACTAATCATGACTTAGATAATTGGACTTTAAAACATTTATTGGAACCAAGACATGAACAGTATGCAAATACACATTCTTCGAAAAAATCTTTGAAAAATCATTTTCTTCAGACTTGATACAAGTAGATCCAAATTTATAGAAAAATTGTGTACTTGGTAATTTGTACAAGTCCTCTTCATTTTGTGTTGTATCTAGAGCAACCACTTTATCTTCATTTTTCAATGGCTCAGGACATCTCTGTAAAAAATGTGTCTTCACCAAATTTGCAAATTTCTCAGACACAAAACTATCTGATATTACAGGTTGACCTGAAAATGATAATGATATATATACATACAAATGTAGAACCAATGAAAAAACAAGAGGCCCATGGGCCACATCGCTCACCTGACCTGTGTTGGTATCTTACAAATATGGGAATCTCAAATTTACAAATAATTTTAACACTCCCTAGGAGTGGAGGAGACTTAAAAATGAATGAAAATGACAAAGCTGCCAAAGATGTCAAAAACATATCAAAAATTAGTTTTCCAATTTATTCCAAAAACAGGAAATTGAATCATGCATTCATAAAAAGCATTCAGATGCAATTAGTTTTTCAATCCATGCAGCAGTTCTGGAGAAGATTTTTAAAGAGTGGTACCCCCGAGGCCTCTTTTGCCCCACCCTGGATCCATCCCTGGGCCAATCTGGACGAAATGAACAAACTTGGTAAAGGACCTTGAGCACTTACTTCCTATAAAGTTTCATCAAATTCCTTCAGCGGTTTTGGAGAAAAAGTTAAAAATGTGAAAAGTATATGGACATACAGACAACGTACAAAAGGCGATCAGAAAAGCTCACTTGAACCTTTGGTTCAGGTGAGCTAAAAATTGAGAAGTAAAGATAACTTTAAAAGAATGTATCCTTTTCTATTTTTAAGTACTGGTTCAAACTACTTTTTTTTTTTTATTTTGACAGCAAATTATTTTCAGAAGCAATTTTTGTTACCCTAAAGATGCCAAATTTGACTTTTTTGTTTTCTTTATTAAAAGGTGCCTTTTGACCACTTTTTCTATACAAGTTTATTTTTTTCTTTCAAAAATGTTTTTAATGACAGAAAAAATAGTATTCAATTTATTTCTGGTTTGCGCCAATAAACCTGGTATTTGTTCAATTCATATAATGGAACTTATAATGAAATGTATTCTCTGAACTGAAACCTATCATTACAATAAAACCTGCTTTATCACCTGTGTATAAAGACCATCTGTTCACAAAGACTGATTTTTGCTGTCCCCAATAGTATCATTTGTGTACAAATCAACCTCTATATAAAGACCACCTCCCTATAAAGACTGGTTTTCTTGTGTCCCTAAGGATTTACAAGTTTCACTGTATATTCCTATACATGATTATAGACTAAGCATGCCAGCTATGGCTAGCATGGAATCTTCGTTTTACCACTTTCTCTTTAGAAACCACGTGTATATACAGTAAAACCCACATATAAATAATTTCAAGGGACCTTATTTTTCAAATCGTTATATGGACAGTTCGTTATATAGTTATAGAGAAGTAGGCTGAATGGTTACAATGCAATTTGTTAAGTACAAAAATCACTCTAAATTAAGGCTAAACATGAATGTTTCTAAGAAGAAAAAAGAAAGAATTTTTCAAATGAAGTAAAAAGAAACAACACATTTTGTTACTTTTAATTTACACAAGAGAGATTAGGTCTACTTATGCTTAGCAAAAAAGTCAACAATTGACTATTGTTTAAATGATCTTGATCACTTCGTTATAATTCTATAAAAGGCGTTGGTTGGATCGTCAAGGCACATGGAAATTGGTTTGTTATAGGTTAATATTCGTTATATAAAATTTGTTATAAAAATTTGTTATAAAATTTTTTTTTCAACTAAGATTATATAGAGGTGCAGTTGGGGATTATCTATTGATTCGTTATGTGCAGGAATTCATACAAACTGAGTTTGTTATATTCAAGTTTTACTGTATCTATTTCAAATTCAAATTTAATTTTAGGTACAGTGTACTTTACCCGATGCCTCCAGTGCTTCATTTAAGCGTGCTGTCACATCTTGTACCACCATACTCATCGTCACCTGTCCTCTCTGTAGGATGTCCTCTGTCAGCAGCTCTGCAGCATCACCGTATAATGTCTTTGTACAGTAGATGTACCTTGAGTATCTTAGTCTTTGTAAGACAAAACTACCATTTAAATAGTATTCAATAAATCCTTTCTTATTGTAATCAAAAGTCACTAAGTTTTGTTGGATGAAGATCGAGAGAATTTTTTTTACCTGAAGGGAAAAAAAAGAATCATACATGTAAATAACATTTTATGATAATACGCAAGTTTGGAAGCCTATCAATTATTTTATCATAGAAATTTGTTGTAAGTAGGCCCTAATTACTTGATCATCCTCTTGTTTAAAACTGACATATAATATATATATTCAAATCATTTCTGTGCCAGTTAGTTAGATGCATCTATTATTTAGACACTTAGGGAAGAGCTACAATAAAAAATTGTCACAGTTGATTTGAAGAATTGTAAAATTTTCAAGGAAAACAAATTAAAATACCAAAATTGTTTTTAAATGTTTTTAACATTTACAATTGCCTGATTTATCTTGTTAGAGCACAAGTACCATAAATTCATAAAATCCCTCCTTTGCTTGCCAATTGAAAAATATGGAAGTTTTAAAAATCTGCAATGTTTTAATAATTTTCAGATAACTTAAAAAGGAAATTAAAAGTATGCATTTGACAAATTCAATACATCATCAAATCATTAGTCTTGTCATTCTAAGAAAACGTTAGACAGCTCAAACTGGTAACTGGATAGAGATATGTAAATGTACCATACATATACAGTTAATCTCCCCTGATATATCACCCCACCTACCCCTCCCCTTCCCCATGTCCACCATTGTAACTTGATCTGAGGTCACACAAGTTTGCGCAAGATGCAGTTGGGGCCAAAAGAGGGAATTTCTTTTTGGCAGAATTTGTTTACAGCGCATATATTAAAGTGCCAAATAGAAATTCCTCTTTTGAGCTCAGTTCAATTTGGTATGATGGATACAGAGAATCATACACAATTACAATAAATGTTAATTAGCATGGTGTAATGTTATCACAGATTAAACAAAATGATGGATTCTTAAAGATGGGTTATCGTATTTGACCCATTAACTGCCCATACCCCTATAAGCACTACAATCGAGAATCTTTTTACCTGGTTGACAAGGAGATGTGAACCCGAAAAACTGTAAGTAACAGATTATCTGTAGCCCCCAACCCCCAACAGAAGAATGTTGATTGGTTTCCTCAGTAATAAATATAACTTTACCAATATGCCTTATAAAAAATCAACTGTTTACGTCAATAAGCACCCACCTCTTTTTCATGATTTTTGTAGCGCCCTGGGCGCTTTACGGGTCGAACATGGTATTTATTAACATGAATCATAAGTTTTTTTGTATGGCAAGTGAAAATAAATGAACATTTTTGGACTCAAAGGAGGCATGTCAGTCGGAGATTTTTCCCACACAATTTATGAACTGGAAGATAGGAATGGAGGTGGTATTACCTCGACGTTTCCCCACCTGTTTCATACTCTTGTCATCTCTATCAGTTATTGAATGAGTATGGAAAAAAGACATTTCAAGTATTTAACACTGTCGACGTACATCTATAATATACACATACAAAATGTGAGTGACACCTCAACATGGTCATTGTGGAAACCGGTCTACATTATCATAAACATGATTATGAATTTATGTATTTGTGATGTTATGCACGTGTTTACTCCTTCCTTTATTACCTGTTCTGCATCTGTCCTGCATTCTGCGACAATAAATTTAAGGGGACATGGCCCTTTCATAAGTAAAAATTTCCCTATTTTTTGTGCTAAATCACCAAAGTGTTCTTTTAAAAGTAACTGACACACATGATTTCGATGTAGCGACATGATGAAATTAACTCCTCATATTCACCGGAAACACATAAGCGTACGTAAATGGTGATACTTTCAAGTGACGAATACAAACTGCGTTAAAAATCCGGATCATACATTACCAATTTTCTAACATTTAAAAATTTGCATTAAATATTTTTTTCTTAAAATACTTATTAAATTGAATTCATTTATCCATATTTTGTATTTTGTAACTCAAATGTATTTTATATTGTCTTTTCTTTATCACTACACCGATTACTTCCGATATTGGTTTTAAATTCTACTAAAACATGATCAGCCACAATCTCAGCTAGATATCAACAACAAAGAGACAAGACTTACTCAATTTAAGAAATGTGCAACAACATGGACTGACTGGAGTATAATGTGCATCATTGATTAGAGACATCTAAGTAAATAAGCTGTTGTAGCATTTTCAAATCTCTAACTTTGTGTAGGATACTGCATACCTGTCAACATTAGGAAATTTGTCTGGGGTAGAAAATGCGTACAACGGTCGAACTTTTTACGAATGCGTTGTCATTCTGATATATATGCGTGTACCAGTTGCATCGAAATAAGTGGAAGGGGGAGGGGGTACGGGAGGGGTGTCTCCCTTGCGAAATAACAAGAACAAATTGTAATTTCAAACTTCAATATCTGCAATTTTATGCATCTAAAAGGGAATTATTGTCAATAATATCGATGATATATATATATATCACATTTCTTTTAATTTTCTAGTCGACTTCGAAATTTATAAGGAATAGATATAGGCTTTATTTTGAAGTTTTAATACATGTAACTATACATGTACACACGCAACTTGGGAGACTCAAAATGATGTTATGGTCATTGTGTTATATTAGAATGTTTAAAATTTAGTATTTCTTAATTTGTTATAACAAATTTTAAAATATACTAAATTCTGAATATTCTAATATAACAGTTGGATTTGGAATGCAGAAAATAAATAACTAGACTTACCTGGAAGAAATATAATCTCAGTTTGATTGCTAAATATTTGGAAGTATGATAATTCTTAAACTCAAAGGCTTGATTTATTTATTTATTTATTTATTTATTTAATGAGATTTGATAAATAAAAATCAAATCTGCTTTTAAAAAGAAAAAAAAATTATTGAGGTTATATGAATGTGTTTACTGTCATTACTGACATTTTATTAAATTCAATTCAATGTGTTACAAGAAGATATTATTATCTTTGTATAAAATATTATGTAAATGAAATAAAACATCGTTTTTGTATTGAAATCGTCACAAATTTAAGGTACATGTATAACACTGTATAGTATGTGGAGAGCGGACATCATAGAAGACACCACAATCTCGCTTCGATATTTCTCAGCTAAATTTTTAAAGTAAAATCATTGAGGATTGATACAGAAGCTGCATGAAATTAATATAACACCAATGATGTTAATCTTTGATGACTGTATATAGGACAGAAAATATGGATAGTGATTATAGGTGTGGATGTTTAGTCTTTAGATATACAGGTAATCAATCTGTAGGTCATTGTGTAATTACCATCGGCACACGTCCGATAATGACACCTCTGTATGGTCTAATAACATTAATTAATAAACAGGTTTATTAGTCCTTGTTCTTCTTCATGACTATTTGGAAGATATAGGGGACTTATATAACCTAGAACAGATGTCTTAATACTTCAATGATATGGAGCCGCCAGAAATTTCAAGCTATTTTTTGTCGCCAATTAATAGACTGAAAATTACAATTTAGAACATTTAATCCTGACAAAAATGTCTACCGATCGCCGGAAAATGGACAAGAAGCGGTAGAAATATAGGGAAATCGGTTGAAAATTAGAAAAATCGGTAGAAATCGGTAGATTTTTTCTCAGCGGTAGACAAGCGGTAGATGAATAGAAAAATTGGTAGACTACCGCCGAAATTGGTAGACTTGACAGGTATGATACCGGTAGCCTGATATCCATATTACAGAGAAAGGGTTGAAAATCTTATTTAATATTTATTTATTTACTTTTAAGATAATCATTTATTTTACCTTCTAATGGCATTGGTTTCTTTTTCCCTGTTTTGGCTTGCTTTTGCGTTTTGTGATTTTTTTAAATTTTATTTTAGTTTTGTTTTAATGTTTTTTGGTTTTTTTTTACATTCTAGAGTCTACCAAGAATTTTTACATTTGTAGCGGTGCAGGGGGTATCGTCCTGGATAGCTCAGTTGGTAAGAGCATCCTGCTAGTGTTAGGAAGGTCCTGGGTTCGATTCCCAGTCTGGTCGCACATTTTTGCTCACCTGTTACACATTTGCCAAAAATCATTATGGAGTTGTCACCAGCTTTAGGTGAAGTGCTAGATACATGTACAACTGTTACAGAGAAGGTATTTGACTATTTTGACTTTTCTGTCTCGTTCTTTAGGCAGAAAAATAAAAATAGTAAAATATGTACCTTCTTCGTTGCAGCTGTAACTGTAATGTGCAACCTCTTTTAAACACAATATATACAAAAATATTCCTCAATTTAGATCGAGCTACCTGCTAGGATACTGATTCGTGGTACCCCCAGATTATAGCTAGGGTACTGCCCTAATTATAAAATGATTGTTACAATTTATTTATATGATGAAAAACTAATTGTGAAAATCAAATAAATCTGAATTAACCAAGTAAAACGAAACAATATATGGTTACTAATCTAAGTATCTATGAAAACCTATTATCTACAAGCTATACCGATACATATAAAATATCTTGTGCAAACTGCTATACACTAAAATTGTCCGTACAGGTGTAAATATATAGGCACCTCAGTCCAGCTCATGCAAAAAGCTCTTTCCGGCTCAGTTTTACACTGGCTCAGTTCAGCTCATCTACCAAGCTCACAGGGCTCGGCTCTTTCTAGCTCACATGGGCTCACCTAAGCTCAGCTCCCAAGTGGCTCACTCCAGCTCAGTTATATAGCTGGCTCACTTAGGCTCGGTAAGTGGCTCACTCTGGCTCAGTTATATAGCTGGCTGACTTAGGCTCGGTAAGTGACTCACTCTGGCTCAGTTATATAGCTGGCTCACTTAGGCTAAGTAAGTGGCTAACTCTGGCTCAGTTATATAACTGGCTCACTCCGGCTCATGCACGTGGCTCACAAGGACAAGATTACTGAATGTCTCCTACCTAGCTTTCTCAATCTACATTAAAATTATGATTAATTATTGAGGATAACTAAAGCAAGGAAAGACTTATTCAGTCACGTCTGATTCTGATTGGTCAATTGAAATGCAACCTGATGGCCAACTTCTGTATATTCTGTGGCATTTGATTGGCTAGTACTCTAGTACATTTCAATCACTGTTTTTCACAAATATTGTGCTACAAATTTTGACCTGTGTACTATAGACCGACACCATTGCTGTGATGATTCTTTTATGTGCCATGTCTACGGTTGCATTGGACGTTTGTTTAAATTTTCATCAGAAAGTCCCGTGACATAATTTCCCTTTTTATGCTGAGGATTTGTCAAAGGAAAAGTCATTATAATTTCTAAAATGTCCTTGGCATGACCCAGTGCCTGACTTTGAACCAGGGACCTTCAACACTCCCATCACCAGCTACTGGCCACTTCAAGTACATGTAGGACTTTGTGTGCAGATAAATATAATAAGCCTATACCACAATAACATTATAACCTTACTTTACATGTATATCAGGTAACTGGGGGTAATTAATGTGACAGGTAACTCAAGATTACCTTCTCATATTTACCATTATTTTTTTCTCCAGGGAAGGAGAGTACAGGTAGCTAGGCAGGTTACATGTACTTGGCCATTGATCTGTTAAATCCCAAGGGACAAAGCAGGCCTATTTACATGCAAAATGCCAAAAGTATTTAATTTCCAACAAGAAAACTTTTAACCTTATTTGAGAGGATTGGTAGTAATAATAATAAGAAGAAACATACATGCAAAAACAAGAAGTCACACAACTTTGTTTTGGAGACTTACATTAAATCATTGGAATGCACTCTGTTGGTATATCTGTTACCTTGATACTAGTATGCCAGTGTGTGACTGTCATTTTGAAGTTAACTTGATCAAGAATTGCCTATTTATATTGATTTCCAAAAGCTAAGTGGCATTTCAGCATCTGATAGCGGGATGTGGGACAACAATTACCATTTGGGTCATACATGTACATGTAGCATATTCTTATCATTAGATAAACCAGGGTCTAATAGACTCTTTTTGTGAAAGGGTCCTGTACCCTTTAAATTGGGAATTTTACATCGTAATTGACTGAAGTTGGTGAAAAAATAGTATTAATTATGGTAATTTTACTATTAAAATTAAAATAAAGGTACAAAACTTCTAATTCATTTATCTCTTATTGAGCTGACAACATGGATTTCATCTGAACACATGCATGAAGGTATTAATTCAAGAGTTTTTGTCTATATATCAAAAGTTAGGTAAATGGTGAACATAATTGGGAAATTTTTGCTCTAAAGATTGGGAAAATATGACTGATTTTGCATTGGGCAGTCCAGGGTATAACCCTATACAGTTATTACAGGAAAATAACAGATGTGTGTTATTGTTGGGACAGACAACTGTTATATCAGGAAAATGTGTCGCATACAATAACATGTGGGTGTTATCGTGTAGTTTTCACAATGAAAACATTCAAAAATTTTATATTGGTTTTCCTTGGCATCACTGTATTTTCATAGCAAGAACAAAAATTTTATGAGCAAATTTAAACCAATGTAAGGTTTATTAAAACGAATATAACACATGTTTGTTATTACAGGAAGTTAAGACCTTTCTGTAATAACTATGCTCTGTTATTACAAAAGATGAAACCACATCTTTCAGACTGTTGGTAGAGAAACTTAAAGCTTTTGCTCATAAAATGTTTTTACTGAACCATGCACTTTAAAGTCCATGGAATGTTAGCCTTAATTTAGTTTGCTAAGGTTTAAATTCCCAACAACATAAAAAGCTCTCTACAGTAACATACATACGTTATTACATGTTACACTTTCTCAAGATATAACTTCTGTACATTTTCACAATAACACATGTCTGTTATTTTCTGTAATAACTCTATAGGGTTATACCCTAGACTGTACGGAATGGGTCCTTTTACCGGACCCACATGTTGATGATATTAACTCATTCACCTTTAAAGACACATTTGGACTGATCTAAGTCATGGATTGACAGCAGAGTCCATTGTTTTTCAGAGATTGATGATATTAATCCCTGTGAACTTTTGAGATCTTGTAAGTCATTTTCGTTAGTAGATCTTCTATGTGACATATCGGAAAATAGGAGTGATGAGAGATTGATTCTTAATTTCCTGTAGATTGGGTAATCCTGGATTATTATTCGATTAGCCCCTTGTTAGTGATATTCACCAGAGATATGGTAGAATTGCAGTTTGTACTTGTTGTTTATTCTTTCTTTATTTCGTTTCAGGAAGTTTGAATTTTAGGAATTAAATTATGTCGGTCAACTATTCAGAAGGTTTGTCACATTATGACCACAAAGGGAAGTGCGGTCAACCTGAAAAATTTGATGAACCACAGTTGCTGGAAGAAAAAATCCAAAAGCTTGCCGACTATATAAAGGAGAGCAAGTACCTGGTTGTACACACTGGGGCAGGGATCAGCACAGCTGCAGGAATTCCAGACTTCAGAGGCCCAAAAGGTTATTTAAGTATAATCACTCAGTACAGTGGAACCTTATTTTAGAGATCAGCCCATCTGGTTTTGACAGTGGTCCCACAATACAGCTTCCACTGTAGGTATAGGTTATAGGTATAACAGTGTAAGTGATGAGCAACTAAAATAACAAATCATTCCTTCATGTTAGAGGTTTCTACGACAAGACCACCTAACCTTGAATGTATTTATCATTTTTTGGTTTTTATGTTATGGCCTAGAGCAGTGAGTTGTCCCATATGAAATTTGGGTTGTATTGTATAGTAGAGATGGCAAGTTGTCCAGTTTTTAACTTGGATGGTGGAGGTGGCTAATTGTCCCATATGGGGTTGGGGGGTGGCAGTTGTCTCGAAGAGTAGAGGTGGCTAGTTGTTTCAAATGGATGGAAAGTTGTCTCAGATATTTGAGGAGTTGTTAATGTCAAACCCCTGGCAGTTGTCTCGAACAGTAGAGGTGGCTAGTTGTTTCAAATGGATGGAAAGTTGTCTCAGACATTTGAGGAGTTGTTAATGTCAAACCCCTGGCAGTATCAGTTGACTGTGGTTTAGGTTACAGTTAGGTTTAAGGTTCACATTTAAGGTTTTTGCTCAAGTTTTAGGTTTAACTCTTTAGCTGGATTTTTGTTTGTTTTAGTTTTCCTTATGGGTATTAGATGTATTCAGTGATGTCAAAGCAGTTTCTTAATTCTGACAATGGACTTCTGACAACTCTCGATCTGATATTTACATTCTACAGCAATAGATCCGGAAAATGGTGTGTATCATGTGTTGTTGCTACTTGAACTTTAGTGCAGATGTACATGTATTATGTATTTTAAGGTGTTTGGACATTAGAGCAGAAAGGAGAGAAGCCGAATATCAACATCACGTTTGAAAATGCTCAACCAACGGCAACTCACATGGCTCTGGTTGAATTAGAAAAAGCAGGTATAAAAAATTTTTTTTATAAAGTATACTGCTAGTATACATAGTTAAAAAGAGAGTTGGTACAATTCATTTTCATTACCGGTATATATTTTAGTAAATTCATGTTTTTTTCATTGACTCCTCAAGCATTTGTCTTGTAACCAATTTTTACTAAATTTGATTCACAGAAAGCTGAGGTTTTGATTCTCATTTGGTATATATTCCATCAAAATCAAATTATTATTTCTGGAGAAATACATTATTCTTTATGGGAGTAAAATTCCAGCAGCATCATTTCAATGTTTATTACAAAGATAATTAATAAGTGTGTGACATAATTTATGAATACAAAAATATAACCATTGATGTCCAAGTAATTTATAGATAAAAACAATAAAACTATTACCAAAATTAGGTCCCAACGCCTCCTGAAAGTGTGTCATTTTTCATTTACTTAGAATGATAACCAAATTCAAAAGATCAAACAAATACAGAATAAGACACCATTGAAAGGAGGATGCCAAAAAAATATTAAATAATGTGGTCCTTTGTAATTTGTTTGTTTCTGATGAAATTTGTTTACGGAAGTGAAACAGACAAATGTTGATTACAAATTTTGTTTGTGTGTGTGTGTGTGTATGTGTGTGTGTATCTGTGTGTGAGTATCTGTGTGTGCATGTGTGTGTGTGCAGCAAACAAGATGGACTCAGATGAGTGAAAATATTTTATATTTTGTCATTTCTTTAGATTGATACATTTTGTACAAATTTTATGTGAAATATCATTGCTGAATAATTGTGATTGACAAAGTTATCAAGATTTTAAAATCGGCCATCTTTATTGGTTGCAGGGATAGTCAAGTATGTTATAACACAGAATGTAGATGGTCTACACATTAGATCAGGTTTTCCAAGAAACAGACTTTCAGAACTCCATGGAAACATGTTTGTGGAAGAATGTGATAAATGTGGAACTCAGGTAGGCAACTGATGCATTCACAGATATTTGTAGCTCTGATCATATAATAAATCACTTAATGAGTAGTCAGATGCTTATTTAAGAAGTAAATGTGTTACATTGACGACATAGTTTTAACTGCTGTATTTACCATCTGTAAAAGCAGGAACAGCAGGATTATTTATCTGTTGTTTTTTCATTTAAATTTTAAATTCATTAGATTTATGCCACGACAAGAATTTTATTTGGAGACACTGCCAAATACAGGTACATTGATAACTTAAGTCACATGGTGGCACTGCCAAATACAGGTACACTAATAACTTAAGTCATATGGCGGCACTGCCAAATACAGGTACACTGATAACTTAAGTCATATGGCGGCACTGCCAAATACAGGTACACTAATAACTTAAGTCATTTGGCGGCACTGCCAAATACAGGTACACTGATAACTTAAGTCATATGGCGGCACTGCCAAATACAGGTACACTGATAACTTGAGTCATATGGAGACAGCCAAATACAGGTACACTAATAACTATAAGTTATATGGCGACACCACTAAATACAAGTACACTGATAACTTAAATCATATGGAGGCACTGCCAAATACAGATACACTAATAACTATAAGTCATATGGAGGCACTGCCAAATACAGGTACACTAATAACTATAAGTCATATGGAGACAGCCAAATAAAGGTACAGATATAAATTTTACGTTATATGGCAGCACCGCCAAATACAGGTACACTGATACCTTAAGTCATATGGAGGCACCGCCAATTACAGGTACACTGATAACTTAAGTCATATGAAGGCACTGCCAAATACAGGTACACTGATAACTTGAGTCATTTCGAGGAACCGCCAAATACAGGTACACTGATAACTTAAATCATATTGAGACACCACCAAATACAGGTACACTAATAACTTAAGTCATATGGAGGCACTGCCAAATACTGATAACTTTTAAGTTATATGGAGACACAGCCAATTACAGGTACACTGATAACTTAAGTCATATGGAGACACAGTCAAATACAGGTACGCTGATAACTTTTAAGTTATACGGAGACACTGCCAAATACAGGTACACTGATAACTTAACTCATATGGAGACAGCCAAATACAGGTATGCTGATAACTTTTAAGTTATATGGCGGCACCGGCAAATACAGGTACACTGATAACTTAAGTCATATAGAGGCACCGGCAAATACAGGTACACTGATAACTTAAGTCATATGGAGGCACTGCCAAATACAGGTACACTGATAACTTGAGTCATATAGAGGCACTGCCAAATACAGGTACACTAATAACTTAAGTCATATGGCTACACCACCAAATACAGGTACACTCGTAACTTTAGTTATATGGAGACACTGCCAAATACAGGTACAGTCATAACTTAACAGTATAAAGAGACACCAGCAAATACAGGTACACTGATAAAAAATTAAACAGCAAAATTTTCCAGTTCTACAGTGGGGGAATATTCTTTGAAAGACATAAAAAAAAATTCCACTGAAACAAAAATTAAGATATTATGGATTGGTAAATTAACATTTTCTGAGTGTGGTATAGTTTGTTTGCTCGTTTGAAAGTGGGGTTTAGTCATTTTTTGCAAAAACTACATAAGTTATATATTTAAAATGCTCATCATTGTTATTTAAAGGTTATACATAACTAAAAATGAATTTTAATTGCATCAAACAGATCAAGGGAAAGTTTCCCATTACTAATAATGATAAAGGTTTCTTTCAAATTTCAAGAAAAATTACATGGTGTAAAATCAAATACATTGAACACACATAATACTGTAAATATAGTTTACAATCAGCATGGTAACCTAAAAATAGTCAAAGTGCCAGTTACTTATTTAATACCCCTCATGTTTGAAAATAAATCCCTTGATTCAGTATCATTTGGCCATGATATCCAACGGATGAAATTAAATTTATATATATATATATATATATATATATATATATATATATATATATATATATATACACACACATAGGACATTAAATTTTTACTCCTTTTCACAGAAAATAGGTGTAGTCCTAACTTATCACACACTTAATTCATGCAGATTTTTGATCTAGGTAAATTATGGTTGTTGTACTAGACACACTAGTGTATGTTGAAAAGTAATTAATTCCCATGGTAACCCTTGTACTTGAATTTATTATACAGTACATCAGAAGTCAGCCTGTTCCAACAATGGCACTTAAACCTACAGGAAACCCTTGCACAGCACAGAAAGTTGGAGGTCGTAGATGCAGGTATAGTTGGAATTAAAGGAACAGAACATTTTCGAAAGGAAAATGTTAATATATTACATTTATAAATTGCATATGATCTTATCAAAAGTTTATTCACTGTTTCTTAAATTCAGATTTAGCAACACCACAAATATAGCAAATATAAAACCACTTGAAGCATCTCAGCTACTATTACTGTAGCTCTTTTTCACCCTGTGGATCACAATCATGGGTTGAATTTAACCCTTTGAATCCTGGAGGTCGGAAAAACAGGCTGTAATATAAATGCCTGCATATCCTGGTGGGATGTCATTTTGTTAATAAGAATTTTTTATAGCCCTTATTGACCAATTAGAGCTCCTGTAACATCTTTGTACTTGATAAACCATGCTTCTAATGAAACTGTTGAACATTTCTAGTAACATTGCTCAGTTACTTGGCTAAACATTGAGTAAAAGGCACTCAACCATGTTAACAGCTGATCAAGCTCACGGTCTGATGTTGAACTCTGATGACAAGGAACATTTTTGTAATGATGAATATGGAGAAAGCGATTTTGAATGAGAGTTTAATTCAGACAACTCTGTAGATAATTATGAAAGTAGTGATTCATCGCAATAATCGGTTAACAAACAAAAAACAAAGGAAATGAGAGAGATTTGAAATTTTGGTATTTCCGTCCAGGAGCCCAGGGTGGAGAACGGCTCATTTCAGGTGGCCAGGGTTCAAAGGGTTAAAAACAATGCAATAAGAAATATTTTTTTAGAAACAAATATTTTATGATAATAAATAAATGATGAGATTCTTTGAAAGCTCACCTTAATATGTGTGTGCATTCATCTTTTCAGAGGAAAGCTTCATGATACAATTTTGGACTGGGAAGATTCTCTTCCTGACAGAGATTTAGATTTGGCCGATTTACATTCAAAGTAAGTTTATGGAATCTTGTGACAATTGTAGACCAGAAATCATTCTACTCGACAAGTATATGAATTTCTGCAAAACAATTAAATTCTTTATCAGATGATCACAAAGGATAGTTTCATCTATTGTCATCAAGTGGAAAGTTTTTACCGTATTTTCATCAAGTGGGTATAGTTTTTAGCTCATCTCTACAAAATTGAGGGGTGGGGGTTTATGCTACGCCCTTTCTGGCATGGGGTTCTGGGTAAGAAGATTGGTTGAGATTAGGTTAATTGGGGGATGTAAAATATGTTGTTGTTAGGTGAGCTTTGTAATCTCGGATTACTGTGTGTGTTAGCTGTATTGTCATGAACTAAATTTTCACAGATATTTAAGTCCAAGCTGAAGAATTTTGAATTTCTAAAGTTTTAATTTATGTTATGAACTAATCTGTCACCCTAGAGAACAGTATTTTTGTAAACATTTTCTATTTATCTGAGGATATCTGAAAATCAGTGATCTACTATTTTAACCCCTCAACCCTTGAAGTCACCTTTGGACTTGGCCATTTCAAAGAATGGTTAAGTCCACTGTCAAAATTCAGGGATGTATGATTTAGAATAAAAATTTTATAATGATTTTACATGAAATATTAAATTGTTCTCTCCTGAATTATGACAGTATACCATACTATTTATTGATTTGGGCGAGTCTAAATGTGATCACATGGATTGATGAGTTAATATACAATTATGTTTAAAGCTGAAAATTATAAAATTTCAGGAGAGCCGACTTGAGTCTGACTCTTGGAACATCACTTCAGATTGTGCCTAGTGGAAACCTACCGCTTGCAGCAAAGAAAAACAATGGCAAATTAGTAATTGTGAACTTGCAACCAACCAAGCACGATAGACATGCTACCTTAAAAATCAGTGCATATGTGGATGAGGTCATGATTGGTTTATGTAAATTACTTGGGGTTATTATTCCTTGTTACCACAGACCAACCACAGTATTACAATCGTTACATACGAAAGATGAAAAACCTTTCAACGTCATAATACAAGACCGTGAATTAAAACCTGAACAGGATGAGGGTGACACAAAACTTATAACTTTGGAAAAAAAAGATGTCAAACATTTAACAGACCAAGATGATGGCGATAACAAGTACTCAGTATATAACAGGATCAACTCATTAGACAAGGCGCATCACCAGTCGATATGTAAAACTGAAATGGATATAATGCCCGATACAAAAGTCATACAAGTGAAAATTGAGGCCTCGAATGACCATATAAACGAACATTGTGTGAATAATGATTCAATAATCTTAGGGAGCAATGATAAAAATACTGAGGAAAAAAATTCCATCTGTGATAAAAAATGTGGATCAACAGTACATGATATAAAAAATCCACAGAAGGTATGTACAGAAAATAGTGGAACTGAAACTGACTGCAGAGATAGTGGTGATTTGAATCTGAAGGCTGTGGACAATAGCACATGTAGAAATCACTCCGAAATATTTTGTGCAAAAGAGTCATCAAATGTAAATGTGAACTTGAAAAGAACGATTTCATCGCATAGTGATAATAGTGGTCCTGAAGAAAATGCAAAGATTCAGAGAAGGGATTGCTGACATTTGATATCCAACATTTCATCTGTAAAAACAGTCCATTTGCTTACAATGAGCATCACAGGTGGGAAGCTCTGTGCCTTACAAGTGGGAAAATGTGTCTCATAAGTGTCAAGTACTCAGGTGAGACTCAAAAGCAAGGTTCTGTATCATGGTTCACTGCGCATATCAAAGAATCTTCGCTTCAAAATTAGTCAAAATTTGTGGCACTTCACCTAGAGCTGATGACATCTTCATATAAATGAAAAATTCTTGATGGGATTTTAAACAACAATAAAACACATTCAGATTGTCTTGCTGTAATGAACTCTGAAATTTTTTATTCCGTCAGGAAATTGAAAGTATACTAATAAAATATGTTTTCATAGCTTTTTGATATCTCCTTTTTTCTTCATATACACATCCACACACACACTATATATATATATACAGGGATTAATCTAGGATTTGGGGGAATATACCCTTTTCTGTGTCAAGGGGGAAAATAGCCGGGGTTCCAAGGGGCTGCAGGTCCAGGGCAGCGCCCTGGTGGGGGGTCCCAGGGGGGGCAAAGCCCCCTGGGCCGAAAACGATTTTGAGCACCCTTAGATTTGCTCTCCTAATAGCTTTGAAAGGGTGTTACTCAGCATTTTGTGAGGAAGAGAGAAGAAAGAAATCATTGTTTCATTTTAAAATTTTAATTGCAAATAAAATTTTAATGTATCAAATACATCTTCATTCTCTTATGTCACTGTAGACCTGCAAACCTTTCAGATAAAACAGTAGTAAATTTTAACATCAAAAACAGTCATTTTTGGACAATTTAAATTGAAAAAGGGAAATTGCTATTCAATTATACTTCTTTTTTACAACTGTAACCCTTTGCCAGGTAATTATAATACAGCCATGTATATTTACTTTCGTATTTATTCGACGAAAATAAGCGCATATCCGATGATTCATTTGGCTGTGGTACCGGTGATTTGGGTCTACAGCCTTGATCATGACTTACATGAAGCCCGTTATCGTGACCCTGGTCTGACGATCTGGTCTGACTAGTGCTAGCACTTGATTCATGTACGACGGCAACATGATCAGATGATTCAGAAACATCTTCTTCAGTTCGGCTTTTTTTCTGAAATATTTCTGTTAGCTTTCTACTGCCCGATGCATCACGTTTCGTCAATTTTTTAACATAGAAGCCGTCTTTGTGCGACATGTTGACTCACATGTTTGACCGAAATCCTCATGTCTGCATCAAATAGGCGCTTACAAATATTCATGTACTCCGAACGCATTTTTTAATCGCTTTAATGACCATGATTTGCTACAAGTGGAAAAAAGGCGGGTAAATGACAACTTGACAACTTCCTGTTCGATCTCTTGATTAACAATCTATCTTCGAGTCACGATTGAGTGCAAACAATTTTTTTCAGGCGGGGGAAAATGAAACAATAAAAAACGTTATTAATTAAGTGAAATTAGGGAAAATTCAGCAAGGTGGGCAGGGGACACTACCGATACTATTTGGGGATACTACCGGTGGAGTTGGGGGAAACTACCGAATACCGGTAGTAAAACGGCCCTAGATTGGTCCCTGATATATATATATATATATATATCCGCAGTATATATATCTCCACACCCATGCTATACAACTACAATATACTCATCCACACTATATACTTATCCACAATATACATAGCCACACTATATATATATATATATCTATATCCATATTATATACACCTAAAATATACACATCCACACTATATACACTTATAATATACACATCCATATTATACATGAAATGAAATGAAAATTTTCCAAGTTTAACTTTTTTTTATTTTTGATCAAATTGTATTACAAAAAGGTTTTATATTCATATAATACTGACTAAATTATCATGAAAAAATACACATGTGTAGGTAAAATCATAAAATGATACAGTGAAACCTTGAGAGACCACTCTAATGAATGACCACCTGCCCAGTGAGACTACATTCTGAAAACCACTCGGTTAAATTATCGTTTGTATAAAACCTCTTGTGAGGGACCATCTGTCTTTAGACACCAGGGCCGGAGACCATAAACAAGGAAAATTCTGAGACAAATTGTATTCTCAAAAGTTAAGGATTTACTCATATGAGTAAAACTGAAAACTCATGTACCATAAAACGACTAAAGAATTTCCTCTACTGATGTAAGATTGTTATGGGACTGTAAATCTAGTCCAGGACATACATATGTACATCCCAAATTATGTCCAAATTCACTTAACTTTGATGTTTGAACATCATTCTAGCCATAATCCATGATTAATTATTTAAAAACCAACAAGAGGTATAAAACGTGTAAAAATCAAATAGGCAGCAAGTTTTGTGGCATTAAAAAGGGAATACAGTCAAACCTGTGTTTAGCGGACAGTTGCCGGACTAATCAAATTGTCAGTTATAGAGGTGTCCACTAAATGAAGGAAGACCATTTACTACTAAAACATTCATGCGCATTATCAACACAACCATCCTTGTAATAAAGTGTTCCAATGTAATACAAGGAAATGAATATGAAGCAACAACACAAAATAAAAGATGGTAAGAGTGTTTCTCAAAATAGAAGTCAGGACATACAGCTTAGTGAGAAATTGCCTGTGGCAATGGAAGAGGCTCTATGTGAGAGTGGTCGCTAATTCAAGGTTAAAAATAAGGAAACTGTATATTGGGCCAACAACTTTGTCCGTCGTCGGATGCGGGAGGTGTGCGTTATTTATAACAGACGCTAGTAGTAGAGTTACCACCCCCTTGTAGCAGGTACTGATTGTGATATAATTTGTTTGTGCGTAACATGAGAAAAGTTATCAATTGCAATGTCATATGTTTGTGTGAAAATGATGTTGCTTTCACGTGTAAAGACATGACATCACAATCGATATCTGCTGACATGGGAGATAACTCTGACTTACAAAAAGACTATATATAACAATGTAAATCAGGACCTCAATAAACTGTTCGTTAACAGAGGGTGTTCACTGAATTAAGGTATCCATTTTGGCAGGTATTACTGTAGATATATAACTTTTAAAAAAGATTAAAAACGTATTGTAAAATGCAAATACATGATCAAAGTCAGTAATATATACATATAATATTTATGACGTATAAAATAAACAATATTCAAAATACAAGTAAAATAGTATAAATATAGATAGATAAGTGACTTGAGACATGCACTGGGGCACATGTATCACACTAAATTTACACTGTCCCTATGGTTAATGTAAACAAACATCGTATGGCCAAAACAAGCCAACAGAAAAAGTAGAACTGGTCTCCTAAACCTACATGTATATCACTCAAACAACACATTGTTTTTGAAAGTCAAAGGATTAAACATATCCCGAAATACTCTAGGGGGATGGAGACCCATTAGTATTTACATTGTATTTATCTGGAGGCGAACATAGGGGTGGCTGTTTTCACTGTTAAGAATTGTGTCAGTATTTTATCACTTGAGAAAGAAATTTGTCTGAGAATTTCTTTATGGTCCACAACTTTACTCAAGTTGATAAAATTCTCAAGATTTGAGTAAAATTTTGATGTTGAGTACAAAATTTGTCTGAGAATAGTTATATGGCCCTGGGCCCACATTTCTGTGGCAGAGCCAGAGCCAGTGGTTTTTCAAGACAAGTCTGACTGTATCTACCTGTGCCACTTATGAAAAAACCTGTATATGTATGGCCTACTTGATTAAATGTATAAATGTGAAAAATGTACTAAAAATTTATACTAAACTAAAACAAAATGAGAAGGTGGCCAAAGTGCAAAGTAAAACATCTGGAATTAAAATTTCAAGGTGAAAGACGAAAGGTCAATGTAAAAGATGAAGGTCAAAATCAACTAATGTCATCTTGTTCTATCGTGTGAAGTTATAATGTTTCAATTTTACGAACAAACAGACAAACATCGTCATTTCATAGACAAGTATTTGCTTTGCAATCTGGCCAAAAATGATAAGCACAAGAAATAATAGGCCTACTAATTGGCATATTTAATTGAATGGATTAATGTTAACCAAATAAATAAACATGTAAGTATCTATCAAAATACATGTACAAGGTAATGGCATGCTATGTCTGACTAGAAGTAATATGGCATTTATAGGCACTATTTCATTCATTGTTGCGAGTCAAAATTTCATTTTCGTGTAAATTTATGTTTTGGTAATTACTAAATATGTTGGATTTATTTACATCATTCCTGTTCTGTTTGGGTTTACAGTAAAACTGTGTTACCATAGTAACTGTGTTTGAGTAACACTTTGTGTCCATGAGAACTAAGTCATGCATGAAGATTTTAAAGGGCCATAACTCTGGCAAAGATTGACAAATGTTGGTTATAACCAAATCCTTCTTAGGACTTATTGATATAAAGCTCAGATCCATCACCAAATTTGGGGAAGGAAACTTGAATTATTTAATTGAAACCCCAAAATTTCAAACAAATATAAAAAAAAACATTAAATATTTTACATTATAATAATTATTATCATTATTATAACTGTTGATCTATCCTACCCTGAAAGGTAAGTTTAACTGTTAAGCTATTATCAAGGGATCTTTTCACAGAATGTCATTAATTTTTTTTTTTCATTTTAATCGTAGGATATTTCTTTTGAACTGCATGAAAAGGTATCATGCATTGCATTTTTATTTTAAAGATTGCAGTTATATTACATTGGGAAAAGAGTGTGTAAGAGGCTTTGAGAGTTCTATATTTAACCTATTTATATACTAATGGGGTCGGGTGACTTACCGAAACATGCTTCAGTAACTGAAACACATTACAATAACTGCAGCAAGATACAAATGTTGTAGTATATATATTTAAAATGTATTTTGTAACATGATATGTATAATAATAGATTTCTGAAACTCACTAGATATGAATCACAGTACCAAAACAGACAGAAAAAAGACTGACCCATTTCGGTAATTGTAGTGTTTCGATCTTGTTTCAGATATTTATTCGTAATTAATCTATAATCATACATAAATCATGTTACAAAATACCGAATAAGCAGAATATTTTTCGCAAAGACTCAACTTTGGCATTATTAGCGAGGTTGTTAAGATCACTAGAATTGAATATCACTAACAATTCATTACTCAATGGAGGTAAGAGTTATATTTTTCAATCATAAAATCGCTGAAATTATATACCATATTTTAATCTGCTAAATTTGACACTTATACAGTACATTTTAAATAAATACTTCAACATTTTTATCTTTTTCCGGTCATTGTGGTATGTTTTGGGACTTGTTTCTGTCTGTTTCGTAATTCTGGTGTGTTTCAGTAAATTACCCTACCGTACAAATGCTGTAAATTGTTAAATTATTAGATTTCAACTAATCAAGCAATAACCAAATACGTTTTAAGTGAAATAAGATTTGGACCTAACTGATCTATAAATAAGCACCTTTTTGATGACAATGTACAGAGGATATCCATTATTTTACTCTATGTGATTGTCTCTTAATTATCATCAACCATGATGATTTTGAAGCCATTAACAGTCATTATGTGATTGCCATTCTCTGTGAAATCTCCAGTATCCTCCTCCATGTCATTTTGCCTCCCTATCTTCATTATACCATCTTCTATGTACGTCTCTAACTTCACATCCTGGAGATCTCCGTTACCCTCACCATCTTCAGAAAACTTGCGCTTCATTTTAACTTTCATTGGCAAACATTTCCTTTCAAAATTTGGTTCAGATGATTTATCATTTTGCACTTGAATTTCATCATCAGTATCATTTTTTTCTATCTTTATTACTGCACTGCACCCACCTACCTCTGTAGATGTTAACATATGATTGGTTTTTGACATAGAAGGTTCGCAGGTATTTTGAATTTTCCTAACTATCACCGGTTTGGAGCTTCTAGATCCAGACCTGTCATTTGTTACATTTTTTTGGCTGATTTTTATGCTATTTGATGATGGATTTACTAACATACTCTGGTCACTGGATACACTAGATGGAGATGGCAAGATTGAGATGTTCCCATTTTCTGGTGATGAAATATTGAATGGGTATAACTCTAGCTGCATATCTGACCCAAGGCAAGATATAAATTGGTTGGGATTAAAAGGGTACACACCACACTTTTTGAATCCTGATGCCAGATTTTTCCATGACAAACATTCATAATAAGCGTTACCGGCGACGGATGTAACATCCTGGATAGCAATAGTTTTTTCTTTTGATTGTCCTGTGAATTCAGCACTTGCCTCTGTTGCAAAAGTTTGAAACTGTCCAAACAGACCAACATCAAAGGGTTCGAATGATTCCTTGCACGTGTGTGGAGGCAACACATACAAATAAATCTGGTACCGCCGAGCCCACTCGATATCGTCCAGTGATAGAAATGTACTATGACCACTAT
This sequence comes from Atrina japonica, assembly GCA_030159075.1. NCBI lineage: Eukaryota > Metazoa > Mollusca > Bivalvia > Pterioida > Pinnidae > Atrina > Atrina japonica. The sequence goes on along the minus strand of BROG01000267.1, from coordinate 288,327 downwards.
ACAGGAGAATCACTCCTTTGTTGGATTTTCCAGTTTGAACAAAACGGTTAAAGTGACCCGTGATATACTGTCTTAGGATAGATGTGCTTGAATCTTTCAAATAGGTCACAGCCTGAGTCCCAGGCGGGGCATCTGATGTTAAGTCAGAAGAAAATTTCTTGCCAGAAAACAAAAAATAAGGTGGAAGAGCTGTGCCAAGGGCATTACCACAGCCAATCAGAGTAAACATTGGCATTGCCTTGGAACTGCCTGATCCCGGATTTCTATCAATCAGTAAATGTGCTGGTCGTGTTTTAGGATCATTGTCCACGAATATACCAATTTCATCAATTTTATACACAAGTTCAGGGGTAGCAAACAATTGATGCTTGATCATGATTTTGTGTAATTCTAAAAAATAGGTTTTGACATTTGCTGGGGTGAATGTATTTTCCGGATCAACAGTCAGCATTGAGCATCTCTTAATGAAATTGTTATACCATACATCAAGAGACTGGGAATTAGAAGTTATGAGTTGCATCGACTGTGACTCAAGTGTCTTTGCAAGAGAGCAAATTTCTTCTTTGCCCAAAAAATATCCAAATTTAGCCATAAGATTGATATATTCCATGATCTTGCCTTCCTCAGGTATGTTGATATATATACTAGTATCACTACTTTCAGGTTCATTAGCATAATTAGTATCTTCATAATTAGTTGTTATCTGTTTATTTGGAGCCTGACTTATCTCTGCTATTTCACTTGTTCTACTCTCGTTTTCTCTTTTTCTTTTCATCTTTTCTTTGAGTGTACTTTGGGGAATTCCAAACATCCTGGCTGCTTTACTAACAGAAACATTTTGTTCTCTGATATACAAAGCTGCTGCAATTAATGCACTCTCACTGTACTGTTTGTACGGTTTCCGTGTACCGAGCCATGGTGAGTCCGACACGACTCTAAAACCCTAAAAATAAATTCTGAATTGAATTTACAGTTAAAAATATATAATTCATATTTATTTGCTTATCTTATGTGGTTTGACTTGACTGAACAAGTGACAGGACTACTTAAAGCTCTTGTTACTTGTACCTGTAAGGGAGGGAGGGATGGATTGTGTGTCTATTTGTCTCCATCTTCAGTACCATCACACTTGTACAACTTGACAAAGGAATCAAATTGCAAAGTTTTAAGCCTAAATCTAGACAAAGAGACTGAGAGTGGTAAGGGTCTAATCCCTAAAAATAAAAATCTGGCTCGATCAGTCAACAAATCTAGGACTTTCATTTTGGAAATCTAGTGCTGTATCATCTGAGGTGTGGTGTCCTCTATAGTGAAAGCACTAGTGAAAAGTATTGAGTAGTAACAGGTGGTGACCACACTAGCCATAGCTTAACTTCAGTACATGAATATAAACACCAACAGTCCAGCCACAAAAGCTAGCTATCGGACTAGACAGTTAATCTATCTATAACCATCATTTATTGGCCAGTACATAAAGTTATAGATAATGGGGAACTGATTGATCTAAAAAGCTTTATAAGGTAAAAAAATATGGGAAATTCATGACAATGAAAAATAAATCAGTGATAAGTGCCTGTTGATTGTACTATTACATACACCACTCTCCAGTCTATTTTTAAGCAATAAAGTAAAATTTGCATATATTACAAAACAATTATTGACTTCAAATGACTGCTTGACAAACTTTGCATTTCTTTGTGCGATATATCCTCACATTTAAAATCAGTAATTATTTCATTGTTATTTTTCACCACACTCAACTATTTTTCACTTACATGGCAGTGGCAAGTCTTCTAGGGCAGAAGAATCCAGTTATAATTTCTCACAAAATCAACTTAGGTTCTAGTGGGACTGAAACCTATGCTGACAAGAGGTTCAGACTTAAATCTTTAAAGTGCAATGCTCTATTCATTACTCGGTCATGGTGGTCCCTATAATAAGTAATTCTATAGGTCTACCAAGGTAAAGTGGCATATGTTCATCAACACGACGAGTCTTATCATAACAGGGGTGACAGGTTTGTTTTCAACAACAAAATTACTTTTACACAGTAACACAATTTATTCTACCAATTTTATCCTCATTTCTGTACTAGTCCTTTGTAGCATATTTGGTTATGTCGATTGCCCTATGACTCTGGTTCGAATCTCAATTTTGACCTTTTTTTTTTAAAAAAAAAAAATTAATTGTCAGCAGAATTGTATGCTGTGGTTATGGTTGTTTATTGTTCTATTTGGTGGTAAGCCTAAACATTTGAGTCTTTTAATAAAGATTTTATAACAATGTTTTTTACATTCTTTATATTTTCTTTTGTTTTTGTTTTTGAGTTTAATATGTAAGCCTATTTGTTAAGTAAATGTTTTTGTTTTTTGTATGTTTGTTATTTGGTGTGTATGTTTGTGTGTGTGTATGTTTGTTGTTGTTTTGTGTTTGTTATTTGGTTTGTGTATTTTTGTTATTTGGTTTGTGTGTGATTTGTTGTTGTTTTGTGTTTGTTATTTGGTGAGTGTGTGTTTGTATTTTGGTTTGTGCATCTGTTTTTTTGTGTTTATTATTTGGTTTCTGTTGTTGTGTTTGTTGTTGTTTTCTGTTTGTTATTTGGTTTGTGTATGTTTGCTGTTGTTTTGTGTGTTTGTTATTTGATTTGTGTGTTTGTGTTTGTTTTGTGTTTGTTATTTGGTTTGTGTGTCTGTTTTTGTGTGTTTGTTTGTTGTTGTTTATGTGTGTTTGTTATTTGGTGTGTGTTGTAAAATGTTTTGTATGTTTGTTATTTGATTGTGTGTCTGTTTGTGTGTCTGTTTGTTGTTGTTTTGTATATTTGATTGTGTGTCTGTTTGTGTGTGTGTGTTTGTTTGTTGTTTTGTCTGATTGTTATTTGGTGTGTGTGTGTGTGTGTGCATTTGTTGTAAAATGTTTTGTATGTTTGTTACTTGATTGTGTCTGTTTGTGTGTATGTTTGTTGTTGTTTTGTATGCTATTTGTGTCTCATTTCTGTGTTTGTTGTTGTTTTGTGTTTGTTATTTGGTTTGTGTGTTAGTTGTTGTTTTGTGTTTGTTATGTGGTGTGTTTGTTATTTGGTTTACGCTTCTGTTTGTTTTTGTTTTGTGCATTTGTTATTTGGTTTGTGTGCGAGTTTGTTGTGCTGTTTAGTGTGTTTGTTTTTTGGTGTGTGTGGGTTTGTTATTTGGTTTGTGCATCTGTTTGTTGTTTTGTGTGTTTGTTATTTGGTTTGTGTGAGTGTTGTTGTTTTGTGGTTTTGTTATTTGGTGTGTGTGGGTTTGTTATTTGGTTTGTGCATCTGTTTGTTGTTTTGTGTCTTTGTTATTTGGTTTGTGTGTGAGTGTTGCTGCTTTGTGTGTTAATTTTTTGGCATGTGTGGGTTTGTTGTTTTGTGCATCTGTTTGTTGTTTTGTGTGTTTGTTATTTGGTTTGTGTGAGTGTTGTTGTTTTGTGTGTTTGTTATTTGGTTTGTGTGTGAGTGTTGTTGTTTTGTGAGTTTGTTATTTGGTTTGTGTGTCTGTTTGTTGTTGTTTTGTGTGTTTGTTATTTGGTTTGTGTGTGAGTGTTGTTGTGTGTTTGTTATTTGGTTTGTGTGTGAGTGTTGTTGTTTTGTGTGTTTGTTATTTGGTTTGTGTGTGAGTGTTGTTGTTTTGTGTGTTTGTTATTTGGTTTGTGTGTCTGTTTGTTGTTGTTTTGTGTGTTTGTTATTTAATTTGTGTGTGAGTTTGTTGTTTGGTGTGTGTGAGTTTGTTGTTGTTGTTGTTTTGTGCATTTGTTATTTGATTTGTGTGTGAGTTTGTTGTTGGTGTTTTGTGTCTTTGTTATTTGGATTGTGTGTGAGTTTGTTATTTGGTTTGTGTGTCTGTTTGTTGTTGTTTTGTGTGTTTGTTATTTGGTTTGTGTGTGAGTGTTGTTGTTTTGTGAGTTTGTTATTTGGTTTGTGTGTGAGTGTTGTTGTTTTGTGCATTTGTTATTTGGTTTGTGTGTGAGTGTTGTTGTTTTGTGTTTGTTATTTGGTTTGTGTGAGTGTTGCTCTTTTGTGTGTTTGTTTTTTGGTGTGTGTGGGTTTGTTATTTGGTTTGTGCATCTGTTTGTTGTTTTGTGTGTTTGTTATTTGGTTTGTGTGTGAGTGTTGTTGTTTTGTGTGTTTGTTATTTGGTTTGTGTTGTTGTTTTGTTATTTGGTTTGTGTGTCTGTTTGTTGTTGTTTTATGTTTGTTATTTGGTGTGTGTGAGTTTGCTGTTGTTGTTGTTTTGTGCGTTTGTTATTTGGTTTGTGTGTGAGTTTGTTGTTGGTGTTTTGTGTCTTTGTTATTTGGTTTGTGTGTGAGTTTGTTATTTGGCTTGTGTGTCTGTTTGTTGTTGTTTTGTGTGTTTGTTATTTGGTGTGTGTTTGTTATCTGGTTTGTGCATTTGTTTTTTGTTTTGTGTGTTTATGATTTGGTTTTTGCATCTATTTTATTGTATTATCTGTTTATTTGTGTTTTATATTGTATTGTTTTTATTTTTAATTTTTTTTGCATTGTGAGTGTAAAATTTGTTTCTTTTTGTTTTGCTTTTCTTTATGGGAGGTTTCTTTATTTTCATTATTTGGTCTACAGAAAAAATAAACAAGACCAAGGATTTGAAGTTGGAGGGGTGCAAATATAGAATATATATTCGCCGAGCAGACAGAAGTGCAAAGAAGTTTGGGAAAATTATTAATTTTCTTAATTTTTATAGAAAAAATTAAAGGTTTTTTAGCTACGGTGTCAACTTTAGGATGTGCTACCTCACCTGAACCGTACCCTGGTCACTGCACATAATTTTAAGTGTTGCATAAATTGTGAAACAATAGCCCATTTTAGGGTTTTAATATCTGTCATATGAAAATTATTAATCAATTTGGAATGCCATAGGCTCATTTTTTTTGCATCCAGATGCGAAATACATATCTGACTGGCAATCCACTAATAAATCTAATTGATTATCCCTGAGGTGTATTAAGCAAGCATAATCCATACAAGACAGAAATGTTATGGCCTGTGGATACCCACTGTAGGCTATGTAGAATACTAGGTCAAAAATTCTGCCCCAATTAAAAGCGAGGATAATTCAAAATCAATCTGAATTTCGGCTTAGTAACCTGTATACACTGAATTATGACCTATTTATTCTTAAATAATGCATCATTGATATATTTATTTCACCTGAAATCAAATTGGGGGTCGGGAGTTTAGGCTTACTCCTAAAATACATTTTGGAAACATGAAGTTTGGAATCGTGATAAGAATTTCTCTAGCTTCCATACACAAATCACCTTTTTTCCCCATGGTATGCTTCCTAGAAATATAAATTTTAAAAGCCCAAAGGGTTAATTATCAAAATGCTATTTATACCAAATGTTGCATTAAATTGACCAATCATTTAAGTTAACAGTTACAAATCTTACTGTTCTGTACTAATTTTATTTCAAAATAAGTAAAGGTCACTTATATCTAAACCGGCATGCAACAGACATAACATTTTTTATTTGTTAAACATGCAAACCATAACAAGATGAAATTGTATCCTGCACAACCCTATTTTTGGAAATAGGCAGTGGAGTTATGGTTCTTGACAGAACCCAGATGTGCCACTTTACCTTGGTATACCTGTACATGTATGATATTCAAGTTTTCAAAGAACAAAAAAAAAAGCCACATCTGGCTGTTTATTTATCCTATCATTTTTATGAATCTAAGTTACATTATTTTTTATAAACATGATGCATACATGATTCGTGTGGATGGATTCCTCTAATGCTTTCCCAACTGCTTCCTCAAAATTATGTTTTTGTTTTAGCTCTCTGGCTATTTCTTCATAATCCCTCTCCTCCGTAGGCTGGATTTTTGAACCATATCCCTAAAGAAAGAAAGAAAGCAAATTGAAATTACCATGGCAACCACCAGGTGATATGATCCAGGCAAACCAATCAAGAAAAGAAAGTACCAAAAACATTGTCCTTACAAGAATTTTCCTACTTCCTAAATTCTGGGTCCAGGGTCTAAAAAAATGGCCTCTGAAAACCTCTGCCATAGAACACCATTCTTCAGATACAACATTATATCTAGTTAAGATGATTATACATCAACAAAGGGAAATAACTCTACAAATGAGGACAGTTTCAAAATCTACATGATACTCTGTCTTCCCAAGATGTATATCTTCACTAAATACTGGGAGTTATACAACGTTATAGGTGTTGAAGTTTACAGCCTGTTAAATTATTTCTCTCCAGCAAAGTTATTCATATTTTTCAAATTTGACTGAATAAGTAAATATGTATATATTTGTGCATTGACATTTTCTGATTCAGAGTAAGGACACACTTCAGAAAATAGGCAAGAAAAGTCAATGACTCAGAATTTCCTATCTTTAAATAGCAGCATGGGGGACTGATGGCAGTTAAAATTGCCTATATCCTTTATCATTACATGTGTGATGCATAATATATTACATTTTGCTCTTTAGGCCTACTGTTATAAAATTTCCTTTTACTTTATCCTAGAAGACTATAAACCATTTGTATATTGAAATCACTGTAATTCACTTACTTCCTATATCAAACATATTTTGTAATACAACAATTCAAAATTTTAAAGATGCAAAACACTTTAATAACACCAGTTGCAAGCAGCGATACTGAACATGTGTATATAACCAGAAGATTACATGTCTGAGGTAAGACTACATGATATTCATATTAAGAGTATGTGATAATTGCTATTTTTAGAAGTTGGAATTTCAAAATCACACAGTGTTGTTCTATGTGTGAACGAAGGTTTATAAACACAAGTATTTATAAAAATATTCGCTAAATATAAATCACTTATAGGTTCCTTTATCATTTTACCTGAACACTGTTTCTTGTAGACATAGAAGAGATTAATAGTAGAGCGTTTTTGCCATTATTGACACCTTTGGATCTTTTTAGATCCAGAGTGTGTATTGAGTTATTATAATTAGCAATGACATCATTATCCCTGATAGATAGTCCCAATTGTTGAATAGGGCTAAATATTCAGAAGATGACCAGGTCATGTATCTAAATATAGCCAAGGTGAACCCTGTGCATAATTATGGACATACTTCCACAATTACTGGCAGCTTAAGAAATGAATGATCTCAAAATGTTAAAAAAGATTAAGAAACACGGGTGTTAATATAAATTTACAAATACCAAAGTATTAATCATCAGGGGGTTCAGGAACTAACAGTGCATTGTTTGAACTTGCAACTTGAAAATGGAAATGACAAACTTGTTTGATCTTGTCCCGGAGTGTTGATGATGGCACACCAAACTTTGCAGCTGCCTCTATCATTGAACAACGAACCGTATTAAAATACAGGCAAGCTGCCAACATCGCTTCTTTAGTGTAATTTTTGTACGTCACACCCAGATCCTTAAGTGTTTCAGATGACTCCTGTAAGTTTTTCAAAAGTATACATGTAAGTAGGAGTTCATATCAAAAATACTTTTTGCAACAAGATGCCAAAAAGGACTGAAAAAGTTACCTGTAAACGACTTTATGAATTACTTGAGTCCAAACATCTGCAAATCCCTGTATCGAGAGGTCATTTTATACTTACCTCAAATACACCATAGTATGCTAGAGTATGGTACATATAGGAAAGACGGAAAATTTATTTTTTGCACAAAATATAAACCATGTTTACTGATTATGTACACCAAAATATTTTTAAATACAGTAAATGCAATAAAACCTCTTTATCTTGCCACCTCAATTTTTTATGCCATAATTTTTGAAGGTCTGCTTTTCCAATTTTCCCTATAATTTCATATAAGGTTTCTCTCATTCTATCGTTAAACTCCTTTACAATATGCCAAATTAGGGCTGAAAAAATGGTGGCAGTATCACAAGATTTTACTGTATATGAAGTTGTCTGTAAACCATTATATGTTCAACATGTTTGGTGACTTAACTGAACAGCAGTGATGAACTGTGTACCATTTAGGATTAAAATTAGGAAAAATATATATACATTTAATTCATATAGTTCGAACCTTGGTATTTTGTGAAAAACCAATTACACTGTACAAGACCTCTGAGACTCATCTTTATCTCACTTTTCGTGATATTTGATATGTTTAAGGACTTGAATGCAGGTTATGAAGACTTAAATACTTGAATTGCAACACCTGAAGGGTTTCAAGCGATTTAATGTAAATAAACATGTAGTAAATACTGAAGAAGGGCAGAGTTCTTCATTTGACCTCTGGAAAAGAGCCTAACATTCTGTTGAACTGGTGATTTTGTGGTAAAAATACAGCCTTAATAGGTAAATACATATGTTTATTGAAAATTCTGGTTTACTTATCTCAGATTCTGACACACAGAGGCCCTAGATTTCATTGAAATTAAAAACAGAAAAATGTAGTAATTTGTATAAAATCTGTGTGAAAGAATTGTCATTTATGTTTTTGTTTTTGACAGTTATTTTCTTCATATGAATAAATAAAATACATGTATTTTGAAAAAAAAAATTTGCATTTATATAAAGCAACGTACCAAAGTTGGTTTAGGTCTGACGAATAAAAACTCATGTGAAGAAAATCAAAATGTTACCAAAAAGACAAAGGAACAAATGGACAAACCAATACCAATCTCTGGGGTATACAGATACATTACAATAGAAGAGAAACATGAGTAATACCTTTGAGGACGATAGGGAGGTAACCATAGAGATCTTGGGCACAAATGAAGAACCTTGGACATCAGAGCTATTTTCCTCAGAATGAGACTGTACCAGATCATCTGAGGTATCAACAGTGTTGTCTGCATCAATGACTATGTACTCATGTGACCTTGTGTTGGTCCCTGATATCTGAAAAATCAAATGCAGTTGCTAATGCCCAAGTTTTGATATTTAGGTGCTGCATGTATGATGTATATCAAATTTTAAAATAGGGAAGGTTTGTCAGCCATTTTTAAATACAATGAATTTGAAGAGATTCTTGTTTTTTCAAACATTTTTGTGTATTTTTACATTTCTCAGCTTCAATAAAATGTTGCTTAACCCTTTCGTGTTCCTATTTAAGGTACTTATAAGTACTGTATAAATTCCAATTAATTTGATAAAACAATGAGAATTTCAACACCCTTCACTTTATCAGCTGTAACTTTCTTATTTTATGTGATATTGAGCTGAAATTTGAAATGCAAGCTCCTGATATGATGTACCTTTCGATAACCTGATTGCATGTGCACTAACAGCAGTTAATTACAGGTGAAAATTAAATAAACAAGGTAATTAAGAAAAGTACAAAGAATGTACATCTTTATATATCTGTAATTCATCATGAACATTGTTATTTTACATGGTGCATAGCATATCAAGTCCAAGAATTTTTACACTTTTACCTGTACAAAGAGAATAATATCCAATTAAAACACAAGGTAAAGTCCATATTCTTTGAATAATAAAATGTAACAATTATTTCTAGTCTTCATTGTTTTTAGTACATGAACACAAGTCACTTGATAATCCAAATTGAAAAAAACAGTTTATGTATGAATGATAATTTTGTCCAGTTAATTGCACACCTGTGTAAAGGTAAATATACCTGTAGGAAAAAAAAAACAAAAAAAAACTCATTTTAGTCAATATCGAAGATATATAAGGATCCCCGATCGTTCGTTCCCGAACTCCAGTAATTACAAATTCGGGGTAATTTCCTGATTCATGATGTTAATGCAAACGATGGATCCCTAGCTGTTGTTGGCAGCCATTTTGGGTCCCCGTCTCCAATTTTTTGGGCACATTCTTATTTGTCTCGCTGGCCATTAATTCAAAAAAACAGAGTGGCAGAAACAACAAGAAATAATCTAGCGGTTTAGCACTTGCGTGTTCCGTGACTCGGCCCAGTTTCTTCAGGAAATCTGAAACACGTACGTCTGAAAGTTTCCTTGTCCACGAATCGTCTGAATTTACAAAATTACATCGTCACCATCGTCATTCTCGTCGGAGTCCGAGTTCTCAGAATCAGTGTCAATGTCCGAAATTTCAATATCGGACTCGTCCATCATCACTTGCATCTGTCTTTCATGTCGTTCAGTTGCTTCCTGAGAATCTGTCAGGTCGAAACCCTCAAAATCAGAATCACAATCACTCGATTCCATTTTGAATTTCAATTTTTTTCTTCCGTTATTTTTCCTCACTTTCTGATCAAAATTTTCACACTTTTTATGTCTTATTTCATATAATGACTAGATGCCCGTATGTGACGCTTCACAAAACCAGCGAGATTTGAAAGTCTTTCTATTTCTGATTGAATCATCAACTTAAAATAGACAGGTAAACACGGCCGGTAATGGCCGTTTAAAACCCATACGGACGCGGCCGGATGCGGCCGGTTAAAGCATGATAGGGTTAAGTCGCCAATTCAAAACACTTTAAGTCCAATATCCATAGAAGTGTGGAAAATCCCTGCGGATGAGACTTAAAACTGAGGTTCAATGTCAAAGGAAGACATGGCATGTAAAAGAACCATCAGAGCATTGGCGTCAGGTCCACTATTACACACGCAAAAAATTGTAGCAATTCACCTAAACCTGATCACATTTCCACATACTGTATTCAACCCATTAACTGCCGATGTCCCTATAAGTGTGCCCCTCCCACTTTCTAAACAAGATCAAGAATCTTTCCTAGCTGGTTGACAAGGAGATGTGGACCTGAAAAACCATAATTAACAGTTTATCTGTAGCCCCCCCCCCAGCTACAGAAGAATGTTGATAGGTGTCCTCAGTAATGAAGAATCAATAGTTTTATGTCAATTTGACTACTACATCAGTGTTCTAGGATTTTCCTGCATTTTTAACTTTACAAGAGAAAGTTCATACTTGGAGATGACTTTCCCACAACCCAACTTAACTTTCCCCGACTTATTTTGTACATGAAATAATTGCTCTTTGAATTTATATAGTTATTACTTGTAATGATTGAAAGTCATAGGAAACAAATTTCATATAATCCCTTTAAAATGAAAAACTATAAAGGAAATGCATGTCAAATACTTGCACTTCCTTAAAAAATATTTATAGTAAAGTGTTGTTTAATGTTTGTCTTCCTTGACTGTGATTGTTGCACCACAACTGAACACCCGTTTACAAGAATTCAAATGGAAAAAGCCAAGGTTTCTGTGTACATACTTTATGATTTGTGTCTGTTGTGTATTGTGTACGGATTGTGTATAACATCTACTGATCATAAAATACTGTAAGCTGATGCCTGTCATTTTCTGAATTTTAATTGCCAAGCAGGCTGATTTTTGACTAACATGATAAATATGTTACTTGCTATTCAAAATCTAGAATAACTGCCTCAATAGAACATCAAATTCTTTTTTGATTTGTTGAAAGTTGGTCATCATTCAGCTGAACAGCAACAGGGGCCCAATGGCACCAACAGCAGTAAAACTGAATAACCTAAACAACTAGTAAATCTAGCACTCTATTTCCCAAATTAAATTAACTTTTTTGAGTTGCTCAAAAAGCTCTTTTAAAATTAATATCAATTGAATTCAAAATGTGAATTGATGAAGCAAGTGATGTACATACTACATGTACATGTATCTACTTTGATTCTCACGACATGCTAAAACAGCAGACCTGAAAACAATATGCTAGAGAATGACTATACGGCAGAGTTATAAAGCTGATGTTTATGTTAAAATTACTTTTCACCCAGAAACTTGTTTACATACATTGCACCCATGTGTAATGATTTATAGCAATAGACTTAAAACGGATTAAATTTAACATGTATACATTTTTCTAAATACTTTGAAAGATTTCAATACATCTATCGATGTTTAATTAAAGGAAATTATAATTTACAGCGTAATGTACGCCTAATATACATTTACAGAGCTAATCGGTGCGATGATTCCGTTGCCTCGATGTTCATGTAAAATATGAGGGACTTTCTCCCAAGTTTCAGTCATCGTGTTTTTCAATTCAAATGGATACATGTTTCCGGCTGAATAATGATATGAAATTTTGAATGAAGAAAACATACTTGTTTTAAATACAAGTGATCATTTCCATGTCGCCAAAGTTTTCCTTTTGATAGTTTATCTTGTTCAAGACGGAAATCGGAAAATGAAGAGCAATACGAGCAAAATTAAAATCTGAATTTTCATTGGATGATAAAATTATTTTTTATGACGTAGGGATCATATCTATTTTAGTTCTAAAATTGCAATGATGGTATTGTCCGCATTTGTACTGAAATGCCAATTTATTTCATATAAGAAAAACAAATTTACAGTCAGTAATAAAAAAAATCATGCATGTATTTATTTAATTATTTGTTTAACTTGCCCACGGGTAATAAGAGTTTGAAAATTGACTTTCCCATTTCGAATATTGACTTGCCATGGGTGACAGGAGATGGGAATCCTAGAACACTGCTACATGTTGATTCCATTAAGCGCCCACCACTTTTTTCCTAATTTTATAGTGCCCTATGCATTTAATGGGTCAGAAACTTTTGGCAGTAGGTAAAAATACAATTAATATCATATGACATTGCAAACACTGTGATTGTATCTAGACACTAACTTACCTGACCCTGAGATATATCCATGTACTCCAGGAATACATTTTCATTGTGTTCATCCCGATCATCTTCAATTACAATTATCTTTTCTTCACTGTCATCCAAACTAGCCGATGACGATGAAATCTGACACTCACTTACAACAACTGACTCATCTGCTGCAGCCTTAGGTGATAAAAGAAAAAAATGAATGAAAACCAACATACTCAACAGTGTTTGTTTAACTCTTCACCCCTACAGACCATAATAGACTAGCCTTGATCAACAGAACAGAGCCTGCCACTTAGATACATATATAATATTCTTGACACCATGACACAAAATGAGAGGCTGACAAGGCCTTACTGATCACTTCAGCACTAGATTTATCTACTAACCCTGTGGGGTCATACAATTTACAAACATTGGGAAGTTTTAAGTCACACTCAACAAAGTGTCAGTTATATGGTGGTATATCTAGCAGCCAGTTTTAATGGTGGAGGAAAGAACCTGGTTACAATGTACCAGGAAAAAGACCACCAGCCTTCTGCAAGTGATTGGCAATCTTTCTCACAAAATCAGCTTACTGGTAGGTTCCAATGTGACTCAAACCTAGAGATAAGAGACTTCATAGATTAAAGTCACAACCAAACTATGGAATCAGAACAACCAATACTAAGAGATCACAAAAACCAATGCTAAGGGATCACAACAACCAATGCTAAGGGATCACAACTACCAATACTAAAGGATCACAACAACCAATGCTTAGGGACCACAACAACCAAAACTTAGGAATCACAACAACTAATGCTAAGGGATCACAACAACCAATGCTGAGGGACCACAACAACCAATGCTTAGGGACCACAACAACCAATACTTATGGATTACAATAACTAATGCTAAGAGATCACAACAACCAATACTAATGGATCACAATAGCATAAACAACCAATGTAAGGAATAACAACAACCAATACAAAGGGATCACAACAACCAATACAAAGGGATCACAACATCCAATGCTTAGGGATCACAACAACTAATGCTAAGAGATCACTACAACCAATATTAATGGATCACAACATTCAGGTATTACAACAACTGACACTCAGGCATCCCAACACACAGCACTATGTGATTATGATACATGTAATTTATGACTTTTAAGTCAGGGATCACATGTTTTCTATCATGTGATGGCAAACATTTCCCGATATACAGTATACCTTGACATTACTCCTAAGTTTTCGTTTGTAGTAAGAATCCTGTGTCGCTACTGGTGGAACAGACTGGTCGATGGGAGTTTTACCACTGACTCTGTCATTGAGCGTGGAAGGAGGAACTCCAAACATGCGAGCCGCAGTTTTGACTGGTGTGTTGTGCTCCTTGCAATGTTTATAAGCTGCCACAAGTGCACTGTAATCATAATTCTTGTAACACAACCGACTGGATTTTCCCTTTAACTGAAATACAAAAATTTATAACCGATATTTACATCCTGTAATTAATAGATATATACATGTATTAGTTAATTTTCAGAAAATTCCATTGGCAACACAATTGGGAATTTTAATGTGAACTTGTGTCATACTGGGAAAAATTGTGTGCATACAAGGAAATCTAAATGCATTTTTCAAATGCAAAATGCATTTCACCTTACATTATAATTTTTTTTTTTTTAGTCATGAGCTCAACATCAAATTGTGAATGTTTCCATCAAATTGAGAAAATATATATGCATTTTGCATTGGGAAGGGGCCCAAATTTCAGCCCCGTGGATACTATAGAAAGAAACCCTGTTTTACCAGAGCAAATCAACTGACCTTAATATGTGATGATTTATATATAGTACTCTTCAGTACTTTACCTGAGTAAATTGCCTGACCTAAATACTTGATGATTTATACAGAACTCTTCAGTACTTTACCTGAGTAAATCAGCTGACCTAAATACTTGATTATACATGTATACACAGTACTCTTCAGTACTTTACCTGAGCAAATTGCCTGACCTAAATACTTGATGATTTATACAGAACTCTTTAGTACTTTACCTGAGTAAATCACCTGACCTCAATACTTGATGGTATATATAATACTCTTTAGTACTTTACCTGAGTAAATCACCTGACCTAAATACTTGATTATACATGTATACACAGAACTCTTCAGTGCTTTACCTGAGTAAATCAGCTGACCTAAATACTTGATGATACATGTATACACAGTACTCTTCAGTACTTTACCTGAGTAAATCACCTGACCTAAATACTTGATGATACATGTATACACAGTACTCTTCAGTACTTTACCTGAGTAAATCACCTGATCTAAATACTTGATGATACATGTATACACAGTACTCTTCAGTACTTTACCTGAGTAAATCACCTGACCTAAATACTTGATTATACATGTATACACAGTACTCTTCAGTACTTTACCTGAGTAAATCACCTGACCTAAATACTTGATTATACATGTATACACAGTACTCTTCAGTACTTTACCTGAGTAAATCACCTGACCTAAATACTTGATGATACATGTATACACAGTACTCTTCAGTACTTTACCTGAGTAAATCAGCTGACCTAAATACTTGATTATACATGTATACACAGTACTCTTCAGTACTTTACCTGAGTAAATTGCCTGACCTAAATACTTGATTATACATGTATACACAGTACTCTTCAGTACTTTACCTGAGTAAATCAGCTGACCTAAATACTTGATTATACATGTATACACAGTACTCTTCAGTACTTTACCTGAGTAAATCAGCTGACCTAAATACTTGATTATACATGTATACACAGTACTCTTCAGTACTTTACCTGAGTAAATCACCTGACTTAAATACATGTACTTGATGATATATAAAATCATCTTTATTACGTTACCTGGGCCCGAAGTCACCAAATTTACTCAATACTCAAGCTCAACTAACTTTTGGCGATTTTAAGGTAAAAAAATGCAAACTTTATTCTGTAATTGGACATGTTTGTATATTGATGGCATACAAATGTAAGTGATGATAAAAATTATTGCCCATTTAAAGAAAACTTCATAAATATTAAAACTATGCTTGAGTACGTACTCAAATCTTGAGTACCATACTCAACGTATTTATTTGTTTTTTAAACCGAAATCATAAGTGTGACGCAAAAATGTATATGTAAATGATTAAAAATAATAATATGTTTCCTAATCACTAAAATCCAATAGTTTTATAAACAATTTTTTAGTTAAAATAATGAAATAAAAGTTGAGCTTGAGTATTGAGTAAATTTGGTGACTTCAGGCCCTGAGCAAATAAGCAGACCTAAATACTTGATGATTTGTACAGTACTCTTTAATACTTTACCCGAGTAAATCACCTGGCCTAAATACTTAATTGTATATATAATACTCTTCAGTACTTTACCTGAGTAAATCACCTGACCCAAATACTTAATGATATATATAGTACTCTTCAGTACTTTACCTGATGAACAAATCACCTTACCTAAGTACTTGATATATATACAGTACTCTTCAGTATTTTACCTGAGTAAATCATCTGACCTAAATACATGGTACTTAATGATATATAAAATACTCTTCATTACTTTACCTGAGCAAATAAGCAGACCTAAATACTTGATGATTTATACAGTACTATTCAATACTTTACCTGAGTAAATCAGCTGACCTAAATACTTGATGACTTACACAATACTCTTCAGTAACATTGTTTTTCAATAATCATGGTTTATAATTACAATTAAAAACAGATCAATATCTCATCCCTCCCACTTTTAGGGAAGCATATACTGGGGGAATATAAACCTAAAGCCTTTGTATTACCGGCCTGTCAAAGATTTATTTGAAACAGAAAATGATGAACGTTTAACATTAGAAAAGTTTCCAGGTTAATGACAAACTGACTGTCAAACATGTATAATTTTGGACTGTTTAATTTTGGCCATTTTAATAGGGTTGCCAACTGTGCAAACTTAAATGATGGCAAAAGTATCCCAATTTACAGTAGCAAATTGTAAACAAGATATGACATACAGCAGGGATTAAAGATATGAAAACTATCACACTGCGAAAATAGAAAACCTCAATATATTGCCAAACCTATTAAACCGCCAAAATATACAAAAAACAAAAGGTGGCAGTTCATCGGAGGACAATTCTATATATAAAGTTATGAAATTTTAATCATAAATGTACATGTAGATAAGTAAATTATAGTAAAATTAGGTAATATATTTTATGAAATACAAAAAAAAATCTTATTTTTAAATGAACAAGAAATAAATGAAAACTAACTTTTGAAATTTGCATTATATTAATTTTAACATAAATGCACGTTGTCAATTGTATAATGGTAACAGCATAATTATATACAATTCGATTTAAACTTAGGATAGAAACTGCAGGTGATTTGTACAGTATATTTGTGCATGAATCTAGGTTTATCCAGAATTTTTGTAAAATGATTATAGAGAAACAGTAAGAAAATTTAATATTCAAAATACAAATGGATAAATAAAATATATGTACATGACAGAATCAAAACATTTGTTCCAGTAATATTTGCTCAGCTGGGCAAGTTATTAAAATGTTAATTTAAGCCAAGGCCTGGTTAAATTATAAATGATGTTATATAACCATTCCTTAATTATATATACAGTTAATTGACTCTCGAAGTCCACAGGGCCACCAGAAAACTTCGAGGTTTCAAGAGCTCGAGGATTCAAGAGTTCCGGAAATTGACATTTTGACCGATGCTACACAAAATAAGGTGGGAATGTTTTTTTCGTAATTCATAGGAATTTTGTCACAATTCATGTACATAGTTTTCAAACATAAAAAAACGTGTAAATACATTATCTTTATTATGTTGCTGATTAGGATATAAACAGTCGTCAACATATAAGGCCTATAATGATTCAGCAGCCTACAGTACCGCTAGATCTAAAATTTAAAATATGACTTGGTTGTGACACTTGTACTCGAAATTGTATTTTTAACATGCATCTTATACAGTTTTTCTGTTTTGATTGATCTTAATAGGTAACTTTCCAGTTAGCCCGGATTACTGTTATAATCCTGCTTTTATTATCGCCATTTGGGTGACTCCAGAAAAATGTTCCTGAATGTTATTTCCCGTTTCAATAATATATAGATAACCCCCATAGCACAATTGGTAAAAGTGCCCTGCAAGTGTTTGGAAGGTCCTGGGTTTGATTCCCGGTCTGTCCACACATTTTTCTCTACCTGATCCTTTCAGTAATTTGGCATTCAACTAAATAACCCACTGTGGTATGTTTTAAGAGTCTCTTGGATTTCTTTATACAAAATAAATTTAATGCGCTAAAAAGTAAGTATATTTCCATTTAATTAACATACGTTGCGAAGGTAAATATGAAAACCAGAAGAACATATGACATATGAGGAACAAACTCGAGGAGGCGCGAATAAATGCAGGATTGTACCGGTAATCCGGGCTAGCTCGAAAGTTCCCTATTAATTTACAACCTGCCAATCACAACTCAATTCGGTCAAGACGTTCTTGTTACCCGGTTATCAAAACACCTTTTGTTTAACCTTCCAAATAAGGATCCAGTGTCTTTCTAGCTTTTGGCATTGAATTTTTATAAATTCATCGATAATTACTTGGAAAAAATTCGGGACTAGTACAAAACTTCGAGGTTTTGACATTCAAGTCATCAAGAGTCACCTGTATGTATATACACACACACACACACAAACCCATATATATTATATATAGATATACAGGGATGTTATTAGAAGATGGTAACAGGAGTATTTAACCCCCTACTCTCAATAAATAGCCGCCTACTTTTGACAAAATTACATAGACTTCTACACAAAAAGATGGAAATACTCCTGCTACTTTGACAGTTTCAGCTGTTACTAAAATAGTTAAAATGACATCATTGATATATAATATAAATAATTATACATAAAACAGATTAATTAACGCCTGTACCTGTTTCCGTTTCATTGTAGTCTTTCAACATTTCTTAGAGACAAAACTGTCTACATATATCACATCCTGGTTTTCAAGACTGTGTAAGTGTCAAAGATTTCTGTAACACATGTTCAGATCTGGAAAATATATTTTATTAAATATTGTACTTTTAAATGCAGAAAATTTTTTAATGAATAGATGAATATCAATGTCAGAAATACTGCAATGTTACAGCTTAATTGAGCCTAAATTGATCCAATGTGGAAGTTTATCTGTCTGCATATACTACATACATATCATTGGTCGATAATATGCACGAGTCTTATGGTCTTAGAAATTGTTATCATTATTTGGCCCCTATTATTATATATATTTTTTTAATTTTTGTTGATATATAGTCAAGTTCAACACATCAAGTAATAACCAAAAACATCCGCTTACAGCTAAATAAAAATTGTAAAATGCCCATTTAAAGTTATCTTATATATTAATTTTATAACAAGAATTTGTCTTCTAAAACAAAATGTAGCCTACATGTATATTCTGCATCACATGTAAAGTTTGTATCCATATCCAAAAGGCATTACAACTATAATAACAACATTCTTCATAACAGAATGTGAGAAAACGAAATTCCAAGTCAACTCTCCACCGCCGTCCGGTTTTGTCCTTTATAATTGCCTTAAGTGAGCGACGCTATCCAAATTTGGCAAATATTCGTCCTACAAAAACGCACAAACACAACAAATCGCGCATATTTTCTTCTGAAAATTTGTTATTTATTCGCTATTGATATCATAAACAAAATGATTTAATCGCTGTCAATATTAACCGAACCTAGAGGAAATCAACAATGATTATCAGTGACAATGTCCAATTTTAGATACACACGAATAAATTCGGTCAATATTCGTAATATTTCATACACAAATTACAAGATTAGTAGAAACTAACCACGTGATCTTACCTAGTGAAGACGCAATGAAACAAACGTAGAAAGAATATAATGATAACCGTTATAATCGCTGACAAATGATCAACAATTTCGGCGACGAAAATTGATTTTCGCCAAAACGAGGATTCGATTATGGTTAACTTAAAATGTGAAAACTGAAACGGTCATAAAATACACCTCCGGAATTATATGTACGGCTTAGCGATTTTTTCTTCGTCGGAGTTTGTTCTTGTCAGATCTAATTAGTTGGATCTATAAGCCTATTTTGTTTACGGCTAGATCAATATATAAAAATGCTTTGCCCCAATATTAGAAAGACTCGAGTTAGAGCATTCGACTCGCAAACGGACGACAGTGTCGGATTCAAGGGCACGAAAGGGGAGTACGCCCCCTCTTTGGACGCCAAAGTATAGACGTTTGTACACTAAAAGTCAATTCAAACGTCTAGACCAAAAAGGTTAAAAACCTGTATTTTCATAAAAAGTTTGAAAATCAATAGAAATAAATTGCCAAAATTATTTTCGCGCCTCGGTCGGCAAAACATTTACGTGTGTGTGTGTGTGTCTATATATATACATAGGCGTCGGAAGCAAATTGAAAGTGTGTGGGGGGGGGGGGGGGCTAAACCAACTTAAAAAACACACACACGCCAGAAACGTCAGGGGGCTAAGCCCCAATTTTCAACACCTATTTCTATCTTTGCAAAAAAAGTGGGGGGGAACCCCCCTTAGCGCCCCCCCCCCCGTTCCGACGCCTATGATATATACATGTATATATATATATATATATATATATATATATATATATATATATATATATATATATATATATATATATATATATATATATATATATACTCTTTCGTCCCTCGAGCTTGAAATCCTAGATCTATCTTGGTTTGTCTGTATGGATTATGTTTTGTGATTACCCTACATAACGGTAAAGAAATTTTCGTTTTCGTTTTCTTTACGTGAGATTACATATATGTAGGCCTAGGAACCTAGGCGGACATAGGGACGTGTACGCCCCCTATCTCCCACATTTTTTCACATACAAAATTTTTATACATTATCAACCCGTCAGGAATATATTAAAAGGCTTCCCAGAGCTTTTAAAAATAATAAAAATTCTGAACTCCCTCATCATGCTCACGCATTTGTGATTGCTGAAACTAAATTTATTTTTGAGAAATGATACCTATTTCAATATTATGCGATATTTGGCCAGAATAAAACCGAGACGCAATGTGGTAATTAACTCTCTGGGCTTTAATAATTGAAAATTTCTGGGAAGCATATCCTGGACCACGGGAAAATGGTGATTTTTATATCTGGAAGCTAGAGAATACATCTTGTAAAGGTGACAAGTGTCATGCCTTTCCTTAAGGCTACATCTCAAATCTGGCTCCTTTCACTGTACCAGTGTACGTAATACATATTTCTGGTCACCTATGCGATAAACAGGATGTGAGACAGGGAGGAGTCTGGTCACCCACTGCTTACAAAATCTTCTTTGACCTCTTATTGGATCTCTTGCGGCAAAGTGGTTTAGGTTGTTATGGTAGGTCAATTTATTGTGGAACCCCAACTGTAGCTGACGACATATGTCTCGCTTCAAATTGCCCATACGAACTGCAAGCAACGCGAAACTATGCAAAACTAGAAAACTAGTTACCATAAGTGACTCAAAATCTACTGTACTACAGTACTGATCACTGGAAGTCAGGACATTGATGACACTGAATGGCTCCATCCTTAAAAATCTGGTACTGCAACACATTTTGGTATAACCAGGGAGAAAAGTATAAAAACTTATTCAAGTACAGTGGTGCAGGAGCGTATCAATATTGCTCGTAGAACAACATATGCGTTGATAGGAGCAACATTGCAAGGCGCGAATGGTCTAAAACCATGCATCTCATTACACTTGATTCGAACCTACTTAGTTTCACGCTTAACTTATGGACTTGAAGCCATACGACTGGCAGCCAAGGCTCTAACCGCTATCTGTAAATATTATAAGCGGCTTTTTAAACAGCTTCAACAACTCCCGGACAAGATGACTGATTCAACTTGCTACTTGCTGCATGGTGAACCGCCATTTACGACAGAGATACATAAGATAATCTCTAATACCGCTTTTGGTAGAATTGTCAGGGATCATGGTTCTATTGTGCATCAACTCGTATGGCGACAACTTGCCACAAAACAGACTCGTCAAACAGTTGGTTTATAATGGTGAAATCTATACTGGAACAGTATGGTCTACCTTCATATAATGGTCTACTCCAAAATCCACCAGGAAAATCAACATGGAAAGAACTTGTTAAATAAACAATAAATAGTCACTGGGAACAAAAGTTTAAGAAGGATGCAAAAAGTCGTCTCTAAATTGTATTGACATCGACCGCATCCCACGTGGGAAGTCACATCTGAAATGGAAAAGTGCTAGTCTTAACACTTATGCTGCAACAAAGGCAGCGGTAAAATGTAGGACACTGCTGGGAGTATTCACATTACAAGCAAATAGACACAATTTTAATCACTTTGAAGTTGACTCTACCTTTCCAATGTGTAAATAAGGACCTGGGGACAGAACCCATTTCCAAATCCTATGTCAAAATCTGACTAGTACGAGACAACCTTTTCTGGATGCTCTGGAAACAACTATAGAAGAAATGCTTCTGGAATTATATCAACAAGTAATCGAAAACCCATTACAGCTCACTCAGTTTATATTAGACTGTTCGTCATGTCCATTTGTGTTGCCTCAGTATTACAACAGACTTGAATACATTAGCAGAGGCATGTGTTACCACTTCATATATCACGCGGTACTGCCTTGAATATTGATAATTCCCTTTTTTTTTCTTTTTTTTTTGTGAACACTGACTTTTATCATATATTCAAGGTTGGGTGATTGAGACCTGACAGCGGTCTTAGTGCTTTTAGTGTGATATATTGGGTTGCATGTTTATCCTATGAAGTGCTGCATATATAGTCAGCACTAGAGTTTTACAAAAAGTGGAGAAAGAGTACTACTACTACTACACAACAACAACAACAGCACGGCGTCTACTACCAAGGTTCCTACATAAGTATACATGTATCTTCTTCCCAATACGGCTTTGGACGAGCATCAGTGCACAGTGGTTAAAAAACTCGTTTTGAGGAATCAATTTGACAACCTCATAAAACAAGACTCCCCGTAAGATTGGTGACTTGACTTGTAGATCGTATCTTCCATGTTCCTGGGAAAGCTTGAGGTGTTCCTTCGGAGAAAGGCCAGGATTATGATTGCCATCGTGATGTTACTGATGTGGGTTCCCCAAGAATCCTTGCTGTCAATGACGACTCCAAAGTAATTCACTTTGTGTATCTTGAGGATTTGTCAAGGTCATGTTGAAGTTGGATGTTGCCTGTCTCGGTTTGCAGTCATTTGGAATTTGGTCCTTGTCGAGCGATGCTTGGAAAATGATAGTACGCGCTGGAGCCAGTACACACGACATGGACTTGAGGAACCAGGTGGATATTTGGTTTAT
Organism: Atrina japonica; assembly: GCA_030159075.1. Taxonomy (NCBI): domain Eukaryota; kingdom Metazoa; phylum Mollusca; class Bivalvia; order Pterioida; family Pinnidae; genus Atrina; species Atrina japonica. Next base: position 265,250 of record BROG01000267.1, on the reverse strand, counting down.
GCACTGGCCTTGTGGTGATTTGAATTATTGTTCAATAGTTTTCCCAATCTACCAACAATGGTGGTGATGTCTGGAATTGCAGCATATGGCTAATGTCTAGAATAGGGTTGTCGTTGACATCCGCTTTAGTAAAACCCGATGGAAATTGTTTGTTCAGGTAGTACGCGCTGAAGCTAGGTTTATCAGGTGGTGATGAATGAAGAATGCAATCCACTAGAAGTGAGAGAACTCCTGATCCGTCCGACGTGTTACCCTTTATGTAAGTGTTTGACTTCTTGGTGGTTGTATCATCACTTTCCATATTGTTGATGTAGCCAGTATATACTGATTTACATGCATTCCTGCTCTCCTCTTGAAGCTGATGATAACACCTTCAGTCTGTTGAACTCTGAAGACCTCAGTCTTTATTTTCATTATCCCTGCTTCTATCAGTGTAAAAAGTAGCATCATTGTAATCCAAGGACCAAAGGCAATTGTATTATCTTTGCAGGGTTAAAATATAAAAAAATCGAATTGTAATTTTCATATTTATTTTTGCTTCAAATGATTGTGAATTTTATATGTTTTGAAATTGTGAAAATTGTTTTAGTACAATCACTTATCACTTATTCGGTATTCCAATGGGTGATATCACCCATTAGAATAGGTGATATCAGTTACTGAATAAGTGATATCACCTACTAGAAAGAGTGATATCATTTACTGGTATTAAAAAGTAAAACGGCGCCCCATACGACCAGATGTATCCAGTGTAGCACATCTACTTCTTACCTAGATTTATTTCTGTCTATTGGGAAGGACGGTCAAGTTATCACGAGCGTCCCGTTCCTGGGTAGTAATATCCCGTCTTTTCCTTCCTATGACGTTTTCATTTCAAAACTTATCAATAAAGATGTTTAATGCTAATGCAAACCTCTGTGAAATATCATAATTTCATGGTATTAGGATATTCCACAACATAGTCTACATAACATTTATCCATTTACTAGTCACCAATTAAAAGATAGTTCCACAAATCTGCTGCAGTAATCATGACAAGTTGATTTGTTGAAAAGGGCAATTTATTCTTATTTATTATATTATGATATATTATAATGAAGAAGTACCAATGGGAATCCGAAACTCCATATCAAACTTGATATCAAAACGGTCTCATCACGCAGAACAATTGCTAATCCCAAACGGGATAGGTTCAGGTGTCCGGAAGGAGTCAGCATCCCGTCAGCATGCCACACCCGCCGCAAATGGTCCATGGAAACCTCTCGAGTTCGGTGAAAAGGTCATTCATGAAAGTGAACATTATAAAAAATATTATTGTCCTGAATCAAACAGATCACTTTTCCATATATCAATGATTGTGGCTTTTGAATGCTCCCAAAATTCTTTAATTTGAACCCAGGCTCCATCAGCTCCCATTCTTCTATATTCGTTATCGGGTTGTGATTGGAACTCGTATTCTCCTACCACGATATACTGGCATAAACCTGCTGCGACACATGTAGGTAATATATCTATTTCCTCCACTGACAGAGTCCCGTGTTTTAAATATCCCGTGAGGAAGTAATTCCCGATGTACAAATTACTGGGCAAACGGACGGTAGTCATGAAATCACGTATTACCATAGCAACCTCGAAAATGAAACAGGAATATTCGGTATCGTTAAAATCTATAAGTCCATATTTCTTTTTAACGTCACCCGGGTCATCAGTGTGGTATATTGGTTGTAGTTGACCACCCTGGTTGTTGACTATGATATTTAAATCATGAATATCCCCATGTATGATCCCTGTGGAAAAAAATTATAAAAAAATCATGTTCATTTTCATTGACAATTTTTAGTGCTACAATTAACTTAATAAATGTACAGATTATCATAGCTACACCGTGGATCACTTTTATCTCGCGAGAGTTGATACACGTACGAGGAGGACTTATTCGCGAATTGAAATATCTAGCGAAAACATGTAAGTTTATGTCGTCATACATTTGTCCAAGTATAAATCAATACGTTTGACCTATCGACGTTGTTTATACAAAATATTAAGTATGCAAAGCAGCGCTATCATTACTTATTTAAACGATTACACTTCTGAAAATTACAAGAGGTACGGATATGATGGAAAATATGTAATCATATCTGTCGTGTACAGTATATAGATTGTATACATGTATGATCGTTTCATTAAAACGTTTGTGTGAGTTTATATTGCAAGTAAAAAGAACACACAAAATGTCTCAGATGCCTAATTCCTCGTCAACTTCGTGAGTTTTAATCATAAGACGAGTTTTGAAAACAAGGCAATAAAATGATTTGTTTCAGATAAAAGTAATATCTAATAATAAAAATATTCAATGAACGAACTTTGAATGAAATCACTAGTATCGCAATGATTTTATCTTGTGGACTAAAGCTAACGCTCTTATTTATTATAAAAGTATTTTAAATCACACTACCAATACGGTGTTTTAATTCATCAACCCCTGAAAAACAATGGAATCTTCTGTAAATCAATAACTTGGTCCAGCCCAAATGTGTCTTTAGGGGTGAATGGGTTAATGGAGAAATATACCCGGGATAACATGACTGATAAATGGGTAAACTGTCTGACAAACTCAATCTATGATCCAGCAGGAACCAACTCCGCGTTAACTAGTAGGTGAGAAGAAACTTTAGTGTTGGAGCGCCATGCTTTAAACAATAGATAAATGTACGATTTACAGCGGTCTCGTCAACCCTACGTTATGGCTAAGCCAAACAAATGCCAATATATATAAGAATGGGTTGAACGTGGTGTGAAATACCGAGGAATATCAAGTCGCCATCTTATCGGGCACTTTTGATGCTAATAAAATATTGTCACGTTCTTACATACTAGTACCCGGTATATAAAAAATCTAGATACCAAAGTATAAATCTTTAGGATGTCCAGGATATAGGTACAAATTTGGTAAAATATGAACAAACAAGGATCACTTGAAATCAAGAGGTGGAATCAGGTGCCATGGAGGAGCAAGCATGCCCTGTCGACCGGTCACACCCGCCTTGAGTCCACAGTCAAATAAAAATTAAATACGTGAGGAACAAATCCTCGTCACAATTGGTACAGGCGTCTCAACAACTGCCATCAAACAGGTAACTCAGCATTTCACTTTGACGTTTGTCAATTATCAACCACAAAGGTTACATGTGTATAGCATAACACAAAGCTACCAGAAAAATGATTTTACATTCCACATTGTGAAGAATATAGATCAAACTTAAAGTAAGTGTATATCAAATTCAAAATATCAGAATATTTCCATACTTTCAGATTATTGTTTATATAAAATATATATTTATACATAATAAATAACATAACTTAAGTATTCTCTTGTTATAAATGATAAAGACATTTACAGTGTAGGTAATACATTTGTGTATTTTTACCAGATTTGTACCTATGTCCTGCACATCCTAAAGATTTAACCTTTTCACACTAATTTTATCATTTGGGTTAAAATTTACAAGTTCATTTGAATTTAAATGTGGACTCGCTGCTGGTGTGACCGGTCAACAGGGGATGCTTACTTCTAAACGACACCTGTGTATTTCCAGAGGTCCATGTTTGTCCAATGTCCACAAGATTTGTATATTGTCCCCTAAACATCCTGATGATTGTTACTTTGCTATGTGTCAATTTTATATTTATTTTAAAAAAAAAATCTAAATAGTGTATGTATGTAAATAAATCTTATATTGATTTCTGATTTCAGTGTTTTTTGTTTCTGGTCATGCATTACGTGTTTGAAATTTCTTTTTAGATAAATTGCCCAATTTCAATGATTAACTGTCCAGTAAGTTATCCGAAAGTTATTGGTAACATTTGGACAGTTACAGTTAACTTAATGGACACTTATAGGTAAATTATTGGACAGTTACAGTTAACTTAATGGACACTTATAGGTAAATTATTGGACAGTTACGGGTAACTTTTTGGATAGTTACAGGTAACTTTTTGAACAGTTATAGTTAATTTATTGGACAGTTACAGGTAACTGATTGGGCAATTACAGGTAGCATTAAAGAAAGTAATAGGTAACTTTTTAAACAGTTATAGGTAACATATTGGACAGTTACAGGTAACTCAATGGACATTTAAAGATAACCTTTTGGACAGTTATAGATACCTTTTTCAATAGTTATAGGTAACATATTAGATAGTTATAGATAACAAATCGGACAGTTACAGGTAACTTACTGGACAGTTACAGGTTACTTATTGGACAGTTAAAGGTAGCATATTAGATAGTTACAGATAACAAATTGGACAGTTACAGGTAACGTTTTGGACAGTTTCAGGTTTTATTAGACAGTGTGTGATTAGATCAGCACAGTTTACCTGAAAATATATCATCATGACGAATAATATTATCATTTACCATTGTATATGTTTGAAGCAAATGTTTCAGTGAATGAAACTTCAGTTGAGCTAGATTCATAGATAGCTGTATAACAGTTGTATTTAAAATGAAATAAAAATGTGATTTGAAACAAATAAAAACAGTTGTTTAGATAGTCATTATCTTTTATTTATTTATTTATTTATTTATTTATTTATTCATTTATTCATTATTTTATTTATTTATTTATTTATTTATTTATTTTCTGTTACCTTTAGTCAGTTGATCATAAACCGGCAATACATTCTTCCGGAATGCCTCGATAACTTTCATGACCAAATCTCTTTTTTCTTTGCCCTGTAAGACAAAAGACCATTTGTGATATGAGGTAAAATGAATCGCAGTATTTAAAAAAAAAACTTTATATGGACAATCCATTACGCTTAAGTGAATATCGGATTTTGTCACAAACAAAATGATGACGTACCCAGTCAGGACATGTATAGGGAGAAATTCACCTGCAAAAACAATGGTTTTTGTCTTACGTGCATTTCAGAAAAATGTGAAAAAAGTTAAAGCAGTTTAAATATCATAAGCATAATACCAAAGTTATAATACTCAAGACGATCGTTTCTGTTAATTAGACTTCATCAGTTGAGCTCCAATTTTAAAAAGATTAAAGAGAAAGTGGTATCAGACAAGGCCAAATAATAAATCTTAACGTATAGTCAAAATCCGTCTAAAAATAACCACTGTAAAAAGATGAATTTATAATTCTAAATGGTGCTATCAGTGCGAAATATAACATTAGTATAAGATTATCAGCTCTTACCGACATACCAGGTACTAGATTTATGTATATCCAAGGGGACTCAAACGGTCCACCAGCAGTTGTTATAGATATTATAAACATAATACCAAAAATATAACAAATATAGACGCACACGTGCAAATTAAACAAGGCATCAATTTAATTGTATTCAAATGTAATTTTATTCATACAGAGTACAATAGACCCTTTAGCATTAACTGCAGAACTGTGACTTTGTTTGGCAAAATGATACAGATACCCCCCAAAAAAGAAAGTCGTTATAGTAACTGATTCTGATTTTTTTGACGTCATATTCCGGGGAATCATTTTGCCAAACAAAGACTTGCAAAGTCACAGGACCGCAGTTACTGCTATAGGTCTATTATATGATACTGTATAATCTGGCTGGGGATTTTCGCCCATTGTTATTTTACGGTACAAAACATATTCACTCCGTCTTAAATTCGCCCTAAATCACCATAGTCTTATGGGTGACATGTGTGCCCGTGCTTTAAACATTTATCTTTAAATGTTCAATTCCATTTTAAATTCGCCCTGTCATCCAAGGGCAAAAATTGCTCAAATTAAACGGAGGCGAGAATCTCATTACATGTACACTGAAATGGAATCTACGGCAATGACGTTCATTGGAATTTCATCTAGCAAATTTCCCAAATTTGAGTGGCAACTTCACTTCTATTTACAAGCCAGAAAAACGATTGAACTAAAGTGACATACTTCAATATGCTGTAGAATTTCCTCAAGCCTACAGAAATTATCCATACGCCAAAGACTATCTGACTGACAGGAAGTGAAGTCACAGGGTAAAGAAAAATTCTGAAAACAAAAATAAAATAAAATATGTGAGAATATAATATTATATTACTATTATCACAAATGCCAAAGTATTAATCGTTAGGATGTTCAGGGGACAATATAAGAATCTTAGTGAACATTGCAGAAACACGGACCTTTGAAAATCCAGAGGTGCCATCACGTGACACGAAGAAATAAGCATTCCCTGTTGACTTGCCATACCCACCGTGAGTCCACAGTCAAATACAAATGAAATAAGAATCGATGTAGATGATTCAACAACCGCTATCGATTAGGTAACACAACATTCATTCACAAAAACATGGTAATTGCAAAGAAGGTAGTTATACCGACCATAAAATTTGCAAAATGTTGACATAAAACACGATTCCTGTTATCCTTGAAGCGACAACTTATCAGTATGCAGTTTGCCTCTGTATATAAAACGTTCATTTGTTGGACACTTTCTGGTCTATCGTCTTTGAGTAACAGGTGACAAAACGTTCCATACGGTTGGTTTAAGTATTTGCATGTTTGGAACATGTCTTAATTTATCAGTGTTAAGAATGCTAATTAGTATTCTTACTATTTTTTGCATGTGCAACAAACCATACAGATGGTCGGTCATCCAGTGCAATCCTATCATGTTTGTAAAATTGGAAGTAAATTAAATATTATAAACATAATTCCAAAGTTATAATGCTCAAGACGATATCGTTTCTGTCAATTAGACTTCATCAGTTGAGCTCCAAAAGTGTGTGTATTTTCTAAAGATAAAGTGGTATCATACGAGGCCAAATAATATCTCTAAAAGGTCTAAGAGTAACCACTGTAAAAAAAATTGACGCTTTAGAAAGGAGAAATTAACTGTGTTTCGATTTTTATATACTTTTCTTATTTGTACTTGATGTACACTAACAATTAAGAGCTAAACACAGGCATAAAAATCTTATATTCCTATATACTTTATGAAAATAAGGTCAGGTCTTGTGTGGTATTCATATACAAAATGTAAGATTGAGCTGATCAATTGCAATAGAAAAAGTGTCAAACCTGGGTTTCTCAAGCAATTTTCACAAAATATATAGGTACATTGGTATTTAAGAATTGTTATGCTTTTGTATATCTCTTTTTTGTTATTGTATAGCAATCTAAGTAGTAAAATGGGAAAAAAAACAAAAACAAAACTACAACAATAAAAACACAGCCAATGCCCCTTTTAACGGATCTCTTAAAACATAAACTTGTTATTAAAGTTACCTTCATAGAATTGTGCATGAGAGAAACCAATTCTCCAACTTCTGATATAACGTCTGAAGCGTTCAACCCCTGTATATTATTGTTGAGTGGACTCCCAGGTATATAAGTATATATTTGTATAACGTATGCCTCCTTGGTACCCTCATCATCTGAAAACAAAATTCTGAATCATGGTCGACGTGGTGATCGTCATTATATACATGTATCAGAGTTTTTGAAATTCACCGGTCTTACCAGAAGAAACGATAAATTTTACAAAGGTCTGGTGAAATCTATCTGATAACTGGTCCAAATGACCAGTAATTTTCCATTTCTTTTCGATTGTGTATATATACAGACCAGTTAAACATTTTCCTTGACCAGTGAAATTCCTTTATTCACTAGTCCAGTCGATCGTTTTATTTCAAAATGTCAGATATATATAAATACTTTAAATCATTTATATAACATCATTAATAAACTTAGTATTCATCTTATTTTGAAATGATATAATACCAAAAAGAAAATGACATTCTCTTATAACCTTTGTTTTTAGGATGCATGGGTAAACGTGGGTGACCTAGCTAACGTATTTGTAAACTAACAGGGAAAGAGTCCAGCAGCCTACACATTAAAGTTGGTCCCCGGAGAACTGCATTGTTGAATTCAGTATATTCAAGATAATTTAACAAATTACTCCGGGGAAAAAACAGCTTATCGAATACCTGTCCTGCTCCGTTTCCATTAAAGTTTTAGTGTCGCCTTAAACCATCGGTATGCTCTTAACACAAACGACAAATATATACATATTCACCTTTAGGACTGTATACATGAAACCATTCACCATTACTGGACTGTATGATAACTGAACAAATAAACCCATCTTGTGTAAGATGCTGCATCATTCTCCGCCTGACATCACACAACACGTAGTTAAACTTTTGTGCATGTGAGGCTTTTATTACTATCTGTTTATTAGAGTCATTCGTATCAGTATGATTGGATACTAAATCAACCAAATAGTTTCCATCCTCGAATGATGGCAAAGTGCTAATTTCTGAGATGTTCCTTTTCTCGTAGTTACCAATAATTTTCTCAATGTCAATGTATGTTAAATGTGGTTTCTTTTCCATCTCCGCAGTTCGTAGGAACTTGTTTATACAATTGGATGTATCTAAATACCCCAATTAACCACAAAGTTATACAAGCAGTGTACGTGTCATGTTGTAAATTTTGAATTCACTGGGTGGGTGTAAATACACAATTTACAACATGATAGAAGGATGGATGCGGAATACATGTTATAAAATCTTATAATAACCAAGTACATGTAAATATATCTCGTCTGAGCACTAATGGGACACGATTTAATATTATTCTTTCAAAAATACATTCATCGGAAAATATGCATGACAAGAGAGACGATAAAAATAAGTTGTAAACAGACCTTCGTTTTGTACCGTTCCGTCACAGTTTGTCTAAATAGTATGTAGTTTCAAAGAAAATCAACGTACTGAAAGTACTGATACGAGGTGACGATTGATACAGCTTTCAGCAGGCAGCTGCCAGCATTTATAAACATAAAACATGAGAAATCGATCTCTGAATGATCAGATCAGTTCTTGTATAATTCAAGCACGCGTATGTGAGTTAGTTCATTTTGTATACAGTCACATGGCGCGAATGAATATAAAAGTAGTACATTCGGGGTTCACTTTTTCTACAGATACTATTTTAACTTAACGATTAATCTTATTATTAATAGTCCGCATCGTCAACTGAATTCCACACTTTGTTGTAAATTCAGAAACGTCTTCATTCTATATTTCATATTCTGTTGATCATCAGACAAGTGTGCATTCCGACTTCACCCCACAATTATGAATGAATGCTGGATCTAATAACATTTACTGCAAAAATAAGTAGCTCGGTTTCATTTTAATGTCCAATTAAATCATCCACTAGCACGTCTAAATTTTTTATCCCAGACAGACCTTTAAAACAAGCCTAGATGGCTATAAAAAATATATCTCAACTGCCATTCCAAATATACATCATAAAAAACCTGCTGCTTCGGGGGGTGGGGGTGGGGAGGATTCTTCCAAATAGGACTGGACTGTTCTTATTTTCAGTCTGTAAACAAAATAAACGAAGTTTAGTTTTTCGCGTAATCCATCTTCATCGACGTCAATGATTTATCGAATAAATGTATATGTATAATATTCCTACACTGGATTCTGGGTTTTAGTTTGTAAAATATAAAAACATGTGATTTGTATCTTTTGATTGACAAAGCGTAATATGATTTTCAAAAACATATAAACAATCGTATTGCAATTCAACGAAATGTCAAAGGAGATTAATTAACGCCATATATATTACATCTAGTTCAGAGGAGTGCCAGTACAAAGTTACAAGCGATATGTAAGTTTTTTGGTCGATAAACTGAAATATCTCAAATGTTTTCAATACTTCAGTTACAAAGTAAAAATGATCTTCAAGACACCTTTATCTTGATGCTCTGTTGTACAAAAATAACGTCTTCTGTCTCGGTGTGTTCTATATCGAGTAATGATCGAAAGTGTCGTCTGAAGTGAAGTAATGTTACTAGAATGAATCATTGTATCGAGTATATCTCTTCTTCTTGTTCCTTGAATGATGTTTTACACAACACTCAACATGTCATTCAGTTTTATGGTGACGACTTCCATTTCGAAAGCCAGAAATCTGAAGAAACAACATCTTCATTTCTATTTTATGTTTCACGCTTGTAGCGAATCAAAGTTTTAAACTGTACGTCTACATTAAGTTTTAATATAAACATTCACCAGGCTGTCCATATCCGCAAATTATCATTAGTCTAAATAATCATGTGTTTCCGAGACTACAAACGAGCAGTCCCCCTTTTTCAGTAAATTCTGAAAGTTTGGGGAATTCAGTTTCTTCTGCTGAAGTGATCGCTGTTCAGTTAATATATATATATATATATATATTAGCAACCTCTAACTAATATCGCCTAACCCTGGTGTCAACAAGTAAGCCATTTATTTTAAGTACTAACCTCTATCTAATATCGCCTAACCCTGGTGACAACAAGAAGTAAGCCATTTATGTAAAGTACTAACCTCTAGCTAATATCGCCTAACCCTGGTGACAACAAGAAGTAAGCCATTTATGTAAAGTACTAACCTCTGACTAATATCGCCTAACCCTGGTGACAACAAGAAGAAAGCCATTTATGTAAAGTACTAACCTCTAGCTAATATCGCCTAACCCTGGTGACAACAAGAAGTAAGCCATTTATGTAAAGTACTAACCTCTGACTAATATCGCCTAACCCTGGTGACAACAAGAAGAAAATATAACCGTAGCTAATATCGTCTAACCAGGTGACAAGTAAGCCATTTATGTAAAGTACTAACCTCTAGCTAATATCGTCTAACCAGGTGACAAGTAAGCCATTTATGTAAAGTACTAACCTCTAACTAATATCGCCTAACCTTGGTGACAACAAGTAGTAAGTCATTTATGTAAAGTACTAACCTCTGGATAATATCGTCTAACCAGGTGACAAGTAAGCCATTTATGTAAAGTACTAACCTCTGACTAATATCGCCTAACCCTGGTGACAACAAGAAGTAAGCCATTTATGTCAAATACTAACCTCTGACTAATATCGCCTAACCCTGGTGACAACAAGAAGTAAGTCATTTATGTAAAGTACTAACCTCTAGCTAATATCGTCTAACCAGGTGACAAGTAAGCCATTTATGTAAAGTAGTAACCTCTGACTAGTATCGCCTAACCCTGGTGACAACAAGAAGTAAGCCATTTATGTAAAGTATTAACCTCTGGATAATACTGCTTAGTACTGGTGACAATCGAACGCATCCTTGATTTTATTACCAAATTTGTTTAATCTTTATCACTCTAAGGAAAAAAAATTATTTCCAGATTGTTACAGAATAATACAAAAACAGATTGGATAAATAACATTCTTCCCTCGATCTACGATTTTGGGGGCATTAACCCTCTCACCCCTAAATATGTAAATGGTATGCTCTATGTCATTGTTTATACCAGTCTATTGTGGTCTGTAGGGTTGAAAGGGTTGAATTGAACGGGTATTAACCAGTGTGAACATTAATTGAAAAACCATTATTGTTTTAAAGAAAATGGACCACATTTCCAGATATCAATAATCTCAGATTTTGAATATTTCCAAAAATGTTTAACTTGAACCCAGGCTTCATCAGCTCCAAGTCTTCTGTATTCATTGTCAGGTTGTACTTTAAACGCATGTTCCTTCAAGACGAAATACTGACATAATCCTGCCGCGACACATGTTGGTAAAATACTTATTTCTGTCTGTGAAAGTTCCCCTTGTTTCAAATATCCATCGAGAATATAAGTCCCAATGTCTAAGTTGTTTGCTAACTGGCAGCTAGCCATGAAATTGCGTATTACCATAGCGACCTCGAAGATAAAACAGGAATATTCGGTATCGTTAAAATCTATAAGTCCATATTTCTTTTTAACGTTACGTGGGTTATCAGTGTGGTATATCGGTTGTAGTTGACCATCCTGGTTGTTGACAATGATATTAAAATCATGAATATCCCCATGTATGATCCCTGTAAAATATGAAACAGAAATGTCAGTGGTAATTAACACTGAAGTTTGCATTCTCTGTAGACAACGTATATGGCTACAGATTGTCATAGGGCTTGGACTGACGCCTTATACATGGGAAATATAACGGTCGTAATAATGACATTATTTGAATAGCCATCTTCTAACTACACAATGTTATTCGAAGGTATTTGTTCAGTCGCTTTCAATTTCAATTTGACTGTGAACTCACAGTAGCTGTGTATGTTACAGGACACAGAGAATGCTTCCGTTGCACCTGCTCTCATCTATGGGTTATCCACTGGTCCGTGTATAACACTGACATTCTACTATTCTTTACAACTTTGGTATCTATATTTTGTACATCCCTATAATTTTAACTCTCTTTTTGGAAGTATTAAACCATTTATACTTTCTTTCTGAAATGAAAGAATTCATAAAAAACTGTTGGAACTATATTCACAAGAAAGTCCTACAATAATTATTGCTCATCATGTTGATAAGTACCCTTGTACTGCTTGTGCAATATGACAAATTAGCGGGTTTTTTTTATTGACCTCGTCTGCTTCACCATCATATGCTGGGCACATTTATTTTTGTTTGATTTTATTCATTATTTATTTGTCCAATAATATTCCCCTATTATTATTATCATTATCATTATTACAATTAGGCCATTAGACTTGAGCTCGGATGAACCTTTTGTTTTATGAGAATTCTTCTGCTTTTCTGTAAATAAATTTTGTGTCATGTATTTTATCATTATTATTGTTATTGTTATTTTTATCATTATTGTCGTCATTATTATAATCATGTTTGCTTCGTTGTTTTACCTTTAGGCAGTTGATCATAGACTGGCAGTACATCCTTTCGAAATTCTTTGATAACTTTCATAACCAAATCCCTTTTTTCTGTGCCCTGTAAGACAAATGCCACTTAAAACATTAAAAAATCTCAATCTCTCTCTCTCTCTCTCTCTCGTCGCTGTATTATTTGACGAATTGTTAAATGTATCACAAACATTGTAAAAAGGAACCTGGAAATTGTATCTGTGCTTTTGTTGTTTAGCCATGAAATAATAAAAAGAGTTATGGTGGAAACAAGATGGTAGAATAAGAACTATGGCTACAAATCCACCAGGATAAAGTGGCACATACCAGATTCGAAAGATTAAAAAAATGATGTCTATTTTTCGAAAAAAGGGGGGATAAAACATATAACTTTGATTTCACGCATTACTGTTAATACAAGTGTTTTGTGCATGACACCCTGTTATGTGACAGACCTATGTCCAAAACACATTATCCGAATTTAATATCAAACCATTCCATAACCTCGAAATTAAAGAACTAATCGAGTGTAATACATACTTCAATATGTTGAAGTATTTCTTCTAGCCTACAGAAATTGTCCATGCGCCAAAGACTCTCTGACCGACAGGAAGTAGTGTCATACAGCAAAGAAAATTTCTGAAAAGTAATAGCCAAATATAATTTTATTCAACATTGTTGCCATAGTAACAGGATATATAACCTATATTTTGATCAGTCAACGCATCCTCTCCCTGTTTCTTAGTATGTCGCTATAGGGTCACATGCAAGTGATTGCGTAGATGTGTCATGTTGGACCAATGCGAGGAGTAACGAGTGGGCGGTTTTTCAGTAGACTGCAAAACCACGCTTACACACAAACACACACACGCACACACACACAACGACAAACATTTCTATAGCTATAATATACATGTATATGGACGACCAAGGGCTATTTGTCTCCTATAATCAATATTTAACTTTTATTTGAGTCATGCAATACATAAACAACAGCAAGTAAAATAATTATTAAATATATATATATTTAATACTATAAACATAATACCAAAGTTTTATAGCTCGTTATATAGATCGTTTCTTCCAATTATACTTCATCAGCTGAGCTTCAATTTTAAACAGATTTTCTAAAGAGAAAGTGATGTCAGACAAGGCCAAACAATAAATCTAAAAGTATAGCCAAAATCTAGGTAAGGGTCTTTTTTAAACCGAGGAGTCTCAATGCACAAACGCATTCAAGTTACCTTGATAGAATTATGCATGAGAGAAACCAATTCTCCAACTTCTGATATAACGTCTGAAGCGTTCAAACCCTGTATATTATTGTTGAGTGGACTCCCAGGTATATAAGTATATATTTGTATAATGTATGCCTCCTTGGTACCCTCATCATCTGAAAACAAAATTCTGAAAGTTCAAAACTAAAAACTATCTTTTGGAGTTCATAAACTAAAACAATTTATCAATAATTAAGCAACCACCACCATCATTTTTAGTAATCATCATCATCATCAGCAGCAGCAGCAGCAGTATAATCAGCAACAGCAGCAGCAGAAATCACATCTTAGTTCTATTACCGGCATTATAACCGTCACTCAAATATCAGTGTCATTGCCGTAATGATCATCAGCAGTAACAAGCATCAGCAGCAGCATCAGTAGCCATCATGTCAAGTAGCAGAAACAAGAGTATCCATCACATTATCATCAGCAGCATCAGTAATCATCATCATCAGCAGCAATAGCAGCAGCATCAGTAGTCATCATCATCATCAGCAGCAGCAGCAGTAGCCATCATCATCATCAGCAGCAATAGCAGCAGCAGTAGTAGTAGTAGCTATCATCATCATCAGCAGCAGCAGCATCAGTAGTCATCATCATCGTCAGCAGCAGCAGCAGTAGCCATCATCATCAGCAGCAGCAATAGCAGCAGCAGTAGTAGTAGTAGCTATCATCATCATCAGCAGCATCAGTAGTAGTCATCATCATCATCAGCAGCATCAGTAGCCATCATCATCATCAGCAGCAATAGCAGCAGCAGTAGTAGTAGTCATCATCATCAGCAGCATCAGTAGTAGTCATCATCATCATCAGCAGCATCAGTAGCCATCATCATCATCAGCAGCAATAGCAGCAGCAGTAGTAGTAGTAGCTATCATCATCATCAGCAGCATCAGTAGTAGTCATCATCATCATCATCAGCAGCAGTAGCCATCATCATCAGCAGCAGCAATAGCAGCAGCAGTAGTAGTAGTAGCTATCATCATCATCAGCAGCAGCAGCATCAGTAGTCATCATCATCGTCAGCAGCAGCAGCAGTAGCCATCATCATCATCAGCAGCAATAGCAGCAGCAGTAGTAGTAGTAGCTATCATCATCAGCAGCATCAGTAGTCATCATCATCATCAGCAGCAATAGCAGCAGCAGCAGTAGTAGTAGTAGCTATCATCATCAGCAGCAGCAGTAGTCATCATCATCAGCAGCAGCAGCAGCAGTAGCCATCATCATCAGCAGCAATTGCAGCAGCAGTAGTAGTAATAGCCATAATCATCATCATCAGCAGCAGCAGCAGTACCAGCAGTAGCCATCATCAGCACTAGCAATAGAAGTAGCAGCAACAGTAGTAGCCATCATCATCATCATCAGCAGTACCAGCAATAGCCATCATCAGCAGCAGCAGTATCAGCATCAGTAGCCATTATTATCATCGGCAGCAGCAGCATCAGTAGCCATTATCATGATCAGCAGCAGCATCAGTGTTAACAGCATTAACCTCATTAACAAATATCAGGAACAGCATTAACAACAACACAAGTAAATATACGAATACATTGATTAAATAAGTTTTGTTGATGTTAGTATTCATTTCAAAGATCCAGCGTGTCACTCAAGTAACCTGCAACACATTGAAAACAATCAGAGCCACAAAACAGTAAAATATTCCTTTCAAACTCTAGCGACGACAAATCCGTTTATGAATTAATGTTTTAACAAAACTCAAAATTATAAGTACGTAGGCAATGGAGCAGAAATATATATATATATTCACCTGCAGGATTGTATAAATGATACCAAACACCGTCACAGGACTGTATGATATTTGAACAAATAAACCCATCCTGATTGAGATGTTGCATCAGTACACGTCTGACATCACACAACACGTGATCAAACTTCTGAGCAAGCGTGGCTTTTATTATAACATGTTTGTAAGAGTCACTCGCTTCCACATGGTTCGATGCCAAGTCAACCAAAAAGTTTCCATCCTCGAACGAAGGCAAAGTACCAATTTTCAAAATTGTACTGTTCTTAAAAGTATTGTAAATGAGTTTTTCAATATCAGTAAATGTTAAATGCGGCTTCTCTTCCATCATTCCAGTTCGTCTGTAACAAAGTTATGAGACTGTTCTGTGGAAACTAATTCACATAACACCTACTCTGGTCTACTCTGTGAAAAAAAAACGCGCCTGCTTTATTTTACCGTCATCAAGCTCCACCCCTTTACGCTAAGCACATGCATATTGGACAACAGACAATCGTTACGGTCAAGGTCTTAAAGTTGAAAATTTGGGTTTTAGAGAATTGATATTTCCATGTCATTCGGGAGCCGGCCTGGCTCATTCGGTAGCGCGCTCGACTCTTGATCGTGAGGTCGTGAGTTCGAGTCCAGCCGGCGGCAGGCGGCAGGTTGGTTTCCTGTATGTCGGATGAGACACATAAAACCGAGGTCCCGTGTTACAGTAGGTGTCGGCACGTTAAAGAACCCTCACTGCTCAATGCCGTAAGTGCCGAGCATAGGTCAAAATTTGAAGCCCTTCACCGGCATTTGGTGACGTCCCCATATGAGTTATGTTAAACAATAATAAACAAACAAACATACAGTGCACGCTTGAAAAATAAAATCGAAAAAATGGACAGAAAAATGAAATGTGCAAATGTAACACAGCAGACTGCTGTTCAAAAACACGCAAATGCCAATAGCCACATCCGCATTGCAGCTTTCACCCGATATATTTAAATCCAAAATTAATATTGATAATGTAAAGATGATGATAGTCTAGGCCTATAACTGAATAAACTAAAATGGCCGACATCAACGAGATAACAATCAATCCAAATTATTCTTTGACCAAAATACTTATAGATCAAGTTCTACACATGTTCATGTATTGTCTTAGAGACATCTCGATTTAACTCGGTTGATGTACCTGCAGTGTAACAGTTTCTGAACTACTAGAGCAATCTGTAAAGAGAATTTGTCATATTCCAGTTATAAACCAGTGGTGTTTACGACATATGTTGGCAATAAATAAGAGGAGTCATGCATTAAAGAACACCAATGGTAAATGAATAGTTGAAAGTTAAATGAACTGAAAATAGATTATAAATAGATATATGCCTATATCTAATAGAAAATGAATATCAGATAGAAATTAATATTTACAAGTAGTAAATGAACATATTAATAGATATCTACTACTATAGAAATGGGTGTTTAATGATAGAAAAAAATATCAAATAGAAATGAATGTCTAAAAATATATCTAATAGAAAATGAATATCAGATAGAAATTAATATTTACAAGTAGTAAATGAACATATTAATAGATATCTACTACTATAGAAATGGGTGTTTAATGATAGAAAAAAATATCAAATAGAAATGAATGCCTAAAAATAGAAAACGAATAATAAATAGAATCAAGTAGAAATGAATACTTAAAACTAGAAAATAAACATTAAATAGAAATAGAAGCTGAATATAACATAGAAATGAGTACTGATAGGAAATAAATATCAAATAGACATGGAAAATAAAAAATGAATATTAAATAGATAAATAAATAAATAGAAAAAGACGATACACTTTTGTGTGTCTAAAGGCAGGGATCATTAGTTACAAAATGAATTGTAGACAGATATGCATTCTGTAGTACAAATGTTACATTAAAGTTTTGCCATTCAGGGTATCGAAAACTATAACAAGGTTACATTGAATGAATATCAACTCTGAATTTATTAAATTAAATATTCTTAATATTTTTCCTACAACAACAAATTTCCCTTTTGAATATTAAAACAAACAGGGATACAAAAATCACTAATTTACCAAAATGTTAAGTTGTTAGTACCGCATTTTAGCCAAAACATCTTAATGTTCACTCAGTACTTATGAAACCAGTTTACCATTTTGTCAGTGATGTAGGAGGTCATTACCATTTTGTCAGTGGTGTAGGAGGTCATTTAAAAGCGCTAGATAAACTGAAATTACTATTATCATACAAAGGTGTCACTCTTACATTTCCAGTACAAATAGTAGATGGACTACCGCGTAACGTTCTGCACAGACAGACGTACTTGCAACTGGATACCATGAGTTATGTCAACGCAAACACACGTGCATAAAAGAGAGACTGGTTCAAATGTAAAACCCGTATCAAAATGCCATTTTACAGGACCACACCAGCAAATCATGCTGAGATCAATATGCAAGTGGAAATCTGTTGAAAATGACATAATTTAATAGTCCAATAGAAACTGGCATTCGCCTTCTCTTCTCGGAAAAACAGCATCAGGAGAATTTCGACTCGAAACTGACTTCCTGAAACACAACAAAATTACTAACGGCTGTAAGTACATTTCCAGTTCCTATAACATAGAGAGATGTTAGATCGTTTCTTAGAATGTTATCGCTCATGGTGGAAGAAGTCTTGTTGATGCTGAAGGAAAGTGGTCAACTTCAGGGCAAGAAATGCTCGCAGAGAGAATTCGTTGTTATAGAATCTGTCTTGTGTCATGACAATTTTACTCAATACTCAAGGTCAAACAAACTTTTTATAATTTAACGATGAAAAAACACACCGAATTTATACTGCAACTCGACATTTTTGTAAATTTATGACATATGTTAGTAAATATTGATGAAAATTGCAGTTCATTTGGAGAAACCCTCAGAAATGTGAAACAAAAAAAATAATTTCAGTAAATATTCAAATCTTGAATTTCCTTATTCAAGGTATTGTTCACTCATAAATTTGACCGATTGTTTTGGTGCAAATAGAAACAAAAACTATAATAATTGTGAATGTGAATAGTTAGTAAAGTTATCGACTTTGGGCCCAGGTAATTTGTTGTTCAATACCAGGTTAGTTTGATGGCGATCTTCTTTCATATATATGTCTATCCTTCCAGATTTGAAGTATTCCCTGTCCGGGGTGATGATAAGATCGATATAAACAAAATCTAGCACTTATACATAATTTTACACTAAATAAGTGACTAAATGTCTGGTTACAATAAATGTTTCCGGATATGCATCCAAATCGGGTTTTCATATCGATCTAGTCGTTGGTTCAAAGGTTTTCTCTTTTTTATAAGATATATCGGTGATTGGTGAACAGTTAAAGCAATTTATGTACATTTGATCCAGAGTAGTATTGGGTAAAATGTCTTGAACAAGATGTAGCAAGGTGGATTTGTACACTAAAGATGATAAACACCTTGATTTGGGTTCAATTGTTAATTTTATTCCCAATTATATCTTCAGTTGTTTTTACACTGTAAAATAACAATAACAATAATGAATACAAGTGTTTTACAAAAATTTCATCAAATAGAGTAAATTGAAAAATATTCCTTTTAATCTACAATAAATAGAGATTTCACTTTTCACTCATATAATTTGAATATATCATATCAATATTACTAACAAATTAGAAATAAATACAATAATTCACATACCCGAATATGTTCTGTGTAAAAATATCTTCTGATTTATATTCAGTTTTGTATTGTTACATTTTCCTGTAAAAGTAATATAAATCATTTGTACACTTGTATATACATTTTATAAAAAACTGGTATAGTTTCTATGAATTCATGAGTTTACAATATTTTACAATATTTAGTTATTTAAATAATTCATTTAATTTGATATTCAATTTGAAATCATTCCCTGGTTCAAATTAGATAGGTATTATTTTAATTCATTATATACATAATACAAAATCTAGCACAATATGATATATAATTCAAATTGATAATTCAAAATACAAAAATACAAGATACTCACAGTCAAGAGGTTTGTAGTACATTAATTGACAAAGTTTTCTACAACAGAAACAATATGTCTGTCTTCTGTGACTGTAAAAATTTGAATCTTTAAGACAATGGAAAACTTATATCCAGTAGAATGGAAGGATATTCAAACCAAAAACAAGTAACCAATAGAAATAGTTTTTAGATAGGAACTGGACAATGGTCAGATCATAAAGAAAGATAACTCTAACAAAATCAAATACATAAGATCACAAGAGTTATTCCTCTTGTACCTGTATAAACCTTCCATATAATATAATTATATGCATAATATACATTAAACAATTTAATTTAGATATTTTACAAAAATATCTCCCTTCCACAAAGATACACTTTAAGTATGAATATCATAATGTATCGGGATTAAAGCAAATGTAATCGAGTGTATAAGATTGGTTTGAAAATTCGGACCCGGTCGGTCCGGTTTTGGACAAACCTATCAATTCTTAATTGAGTCGATATTTACTAATACACGAGCCCGATCTCGTTTCACACAGGAAGTGTAATCATGGTACAGGTACCAGACCCAGGTGGTCTGCTATCGTACTTTTTTGCTTTTTTGGTAAGTCTTGACTGATTTAATGTATTGTCTCGTCCTTTCCCCTTAAAGATCTCGAAACTGCATACCCATTACAGGTGTGAGTAGTTGAAATTACAAGTCATTCCCTATATTTGCTATTGATGAATAACATGCCGCCACGTATCAAAACGGAATCGGAAAGGGGGGGGGGCAAAGGAGGATAAATATTAGGAAATTCTATATTGATTTACTTATAACCTACGTTCTTAGTTATTGTGACAATGATATTGCATGATTTCGGCTATTTAGAACACTATTTTTGAGATTTTTAAAAAATAATTCTTAAGATGCTGAACAATTTTCTCAAACAGAAGAAAAAAAAATATTGTCGAGGTACAAACTAAAGACAAAATAATAGCCTAGCCGGCTACTGGTCCTCATTCAGTAGAGAATGAATCGTGATAGGGGCCTTATTAAGTACACCGCATGCACTTGATTCTAGTTTCTATCGATTCAATGTGGTGGAGAATCACATACTGTAATTTACTCATTTAGATATCTAGGTGATTCTTAAGAGTAATTCTCTGTAAAGACCAAAGAATTATCAAAGTACTGAGAAATGGTATGTCACAGAATACGCTCATATTTACTATATATATGCTAAAACATAATATTGATTTTAAAAATTGAAAAAAATATATATATTGTTGCAAACAGAGAGTTGTTTTTCACAGATTTGTCCTCTTACCCATATAGAAAAAAGGCATTTTTTGCATAGTTTCAAACTTTATTTTTATTTAACATACAAGATATATCAATAATGTAAATATTTTATGAATCAAATTAGACATTCAAAAAAATAAAATCTAAGTGATAATCAGTACAGAAGGTATTTTGCCAACAACTTAAAGATAGGGGGTTTCTGCAATTATCCAATTAGACGAATTTTATGATTTTTTGATTTTTCAAGACTTTACCCCCCAAAAACGCAGCATAGAAATTTTTAAGATACTTTGACCTAAAGTTTGAATAAGTCTTATAGAACAATCATAAAATCAGAGCGGGTAGTTTCTTAGCAACGGTTACTCAAAGTTTGGCTATTTTAAGAATTTTAAAATATAGGTTCAACTAAATTTCCTATCATTTCAAATCTTCATAATATCAACTTTCAAAATAGTAAAATAACAATTTGTCGAGATCACATAATTTATATAATTTCATTATATACTGGCAATATAATATACCTAAATATACCATACCCCCAGATTTCCGCTTTCAGGACTCTTTTGTCTCTTTTCGAACCGATTTATATCTCGTAAATCTTGACTTTTACACACAAAATGCTATTTGATTGTCATTTAATAATATTTTAGGGACACCTATGTTCATATACAATAATTATATTCAATTTATCTTAAGTCAAAAAGCTTCAGATTATTTTAAATTGACCCGACATCTCAACTCCGCCACTTCTGACTACTAATTTTAGGTAACACTGCAAAACGATCCAAAATTTGAGTAATTTTTACTGAAAATAATTCAGAAAGATGTCATTAATTATCACTTAAAAGATTACTTAAATACAATTAGAACTGAGTGAGAAATCAACGATTATTTATTTCGAATCTGCCTCTAATCAAATCCGAAAACACTATATTATCAGGAATCCGACATTAGCATCTTTTCGATCCGACTCTGTAGTATTTACTAAGCGATTACAAATTATGATTGCTAACGGTGATTTTAGTGGGTATATTTAGAAGGATATTATCATAAATGATTGTGATATATACTTTACTTTAAGTTTAAGTATAACAAATTAACTTAAATATCCAATACCTCGATAATCCGACTACTAATTAGTGTGCCAACAAGACAGACGTGAGTCCAAAATATTTTGTATAATTTTCTATTGTGAATGATGTAAAATACCACAATAAAGATTTACAATTATTGTGTTCTTTGAATAAGACTCGACAATTATTTGTTCGATTTTGCCGATTCTCGAATCCGTCTCCGCCTCCGAATACACAATGACAATCAACGTGAGATAGACGCTCTAGTTTATTGCAAACGTATCGTGGTTATTTTTGAGCGCATAACAAACCACGATTTCGATATTGACAGAGTGGAAAACGCATTCAAATTCGGTTTGAGAAAAATCGATAGATGTGGATGTAAAAAACACCCAAAACTTAAAAATTGGTCGTTTTGCGAGTGATATTATGTCTATGTTTTATTGCAAGTACGATTTCATCCACATGTAGTACCGAGGCTGTTCATTTCCAATTTTATTAAAGGGTTCTCTTTTTGCACGGATAACAAATTATTTTGATGTTGTCCAATGAATTAATTAGTAACAAAAATACCCACTGAATATTTTGCTATTCGTTTCTACTAAAAACTAAACTCACTAGAATAAATGAGCGATTTCCTATGCTGCGTTTTTTACAGAGGCCTGATTTAAATTTGCACGGAATTTCCCTATATTAATCTAAAAAACCAACTTTCAACTGGTCTTTTTTAAAAACGGAGGCATTAATCCCCGCTACCTTGTTAATAAAATATGTTAAGATCAATAAGTAATGCAAAAAAAACTCCTGTCAAAACTACAAATATCACAATTTCATGAAATTTTACGTAATATGGCTATTTCCATTAGGTTACTATTCAATATAGATTGACCATTGTTATGGTAACGAGGGGATTTTACTGGAAAAAATTGTAAGGTTTTGTTACTCTCATGCCAGGCTATCATTGTGACCAGCTGCCTTCAAAATTTGCGATATACCATTTCTGACCAATTTTGGTCTTTACAGAGAATTACTCTTAATTATCTAGGGGGCAACACCATTGCCTGAATGCAATCCAGTTTTGTTTTTCAAATGCATAAATTTATGTCGAAAACATACAGGAGTGTATCCAATCTCATATTAAGGGCAACATCAAGTATTAGGATCATTAGCAGTACTGGAAATTAAAAAAAATGACCAGATAAGCCTAAAAGTCATTCAAAACGTCTGATTTGATGGTTTTATAGTACGTTCAATCTTTTCTGGATATACTTGTTTATTGACTTATCTGACGTTCCAAACTTCTTGTTGCTTCAGTTCAATTAAATTTTTTGTTGGGTAAACTGTAGCATTTTAGTATAGATGTCCAGATCAAATGGTGCGTCACCAGACATTGTTAACAACGTATGGGGGGGGCATATAATTACATAATATGCAAATTATTAAACAGAAGATGGCTATGAGTGGAAGTTTTTTGTGACTTACCATTACTCCGAATAGATACATGTGTAAATCCGATATAATATGAAATGAGCATATGATGGTGACATGTTTCAATAGTTATGTCAAAAGTCAACTATACCGGGACATTATTGTACATTTTATTTATTCTTAAAATGGATAATTTACTATAATCTATTGGCTACAAAAAACTTACTGAATTATATTTTTGACAGAGCATCATTATCTTATATTATTTACATAATGCTGAAAAAAATATGTTCGCATTCCGGTACTTAAAATCTCAATATTCAGCTCTTAATTCCATTTAAAGGGATTGCAGTACAGTGCATATTGCCCACTTGTTGAAACACCTATCGTGATCCACCTTCTGCATAAAAAAGAAAGTTTATTTCCAACCTCGCTTCGTTCGTTTGAGTGCTAATATACCAAAGTCATCTTCCTTGAATTCTTCTGCAGGCTTGCAAGTAACAAACATCTCTATCTCGGTGATGAAGCAACCGACCATATCAATATGTTGATAATAAGTTTGTGTGTACATACAAATGTACATTGTACATATACGTGTTCATTTCACAAGGAGCCTTTGGCCTGTGCAATGCCATTTTATTCTGTTCCACCATTAATTGTAGAAACAGAATGACACCAGCATGGTTCTTGAAATTTAGTGGGAAAATTACATAAGATTGATATCTATTCTACTTCCAGAAATAGTTGATGCTAAATTAAACCTGGCCTAAATTTCAGTAATGATCAATTTTAACATTATGTATTTCTTTATACAGAAATTTGTATACATGTATACTTTATATAATTGTTATCTATAATTGTTCATTTTACTAGGTAAATTTGAATAATAAGGGTTTTTAGTTAGCCACAGTCCTCCAAAGTTATTTATCATTGTTTACATCCATAATCAATCAACTGTGTTTTAGTCTCTGGTTCTTGCTACACAAACATTTGTACTAGTTATAGAGCCATGTTTAATTTGTAAACATAAAAAAAAACTTGGAAAAATGTATGGTATAAACATTTAGAATCATATATAAATTGTTGGAATTCCCAACATCTTTCACAATGGAAATATGATAATGTAGCTGTGAAGAAGGTATCGGCCCAGATAGCTCGGTTGGTAAAAGCCTCCAGCTAGTGTAAGAAGGTCCTGGGTTTGATTTCCGGTCTGGACACACATATTTCCTTGCCTGCTACAATAATAATGACTTCAATTTAGTATATACAATCATATTTCAAATAAACAGTATATTTAAAAACTTGTATTTCAAAATACATATTGAACTCGAATTGCCTATGGTCAAGTCAAGTAATTCATATGAACCACTGATCATTTATCTATAGAATCAATATTAAAAGATAAAACATTAAAAGACAAAAGATATCTTTGATAAGGAAAATGTTCAGGAATAATTCTGGTATCGTGTCATGGATTATTTAAGTGGTGTTTCATCAACTTTTTTATTTACAGCTATTTATAGACAGTCTCAAAGCATCACAACTAACGACAGAAGAATGTCGGCATCTAGGTTTCATTTCAACAGATGTTATGTGTAGTTCTTGTAATGATCTGGTCCAGTTCAATTTATCCAATTTGAAAGAAAATTGTGAGAAATGTTGTCAAAGTGAGAAGGAAGAGGAAGGGATATTAAAAGTAAGAAATCACAAATGTTACAGAGCATAAATAGATGAAGTCTTATTGACAGAAGCAATCATTTTGAGCATTTTGTTGTGGCCTCTTTTGTAAACTGTATTTTGGGTATTTTTGACAATATTTACTTAAAAGAAATGAATTTGACATTTTTCCTGCATGGTTTTATTTATAGAAATCAGAATGAGTTGGTTGCCTGTGTATCTTAATTTTAAATTGCAATTTACTATATATATACATGTATGTAGTGGTCCATGTATGAGTACCGGTACAATATTTGAATCACAATGACATGTATCAGACTCAATACCCAAAACTAGGTCATTCAATTCCCAAAACCAGGGCCTGGCACCATAAAACTAAAGAATTATTTAAGTCTAAACAAAATAAAAATTACCCAAATGTGGCAAATCCTAAAATCTGATTTGGTAAGCAGGTTAGTTTGAGAATATTTTCAGATTTGAGTAAATTCTCAAGATTTATGGTGCTGGAACCGGGTCATACCTAGAACTGTAAAAAGGAAGTAAATGTTCCTTTGCCAGATGCTTATCACTGGAAGTGTAAAACACGCCTAGTGTTTTGGATGACACTAAACAACCAAGGTCCCACATCGTGGTAGACAGCCAGTGTTCCCAGACAAGCAAAAACCTGCGTGAATCACGCAATTTCATTACAAAACGCGCACAAAATCAGAACACACCACATGCATTCAAACGTAGTGAATGCCTATCACATTATCATTTATATTGTCATTATGATGTTAACAGTGATGTCGGGTCCTTGTGTGGTATCCTTACTTTGTAAACATTGTCAGTGATTATAAAACAATTTATCCTCAAAATTGAGTGTATTTATGATACTTTTTCCAGTCCCAACTTCAAATACTACTGCATGATTCTTATCAGTTGAAGGTTAGTCCCAATGAACACATCTTGCATTGTCCTTACTGAAGACATCAACTTCAAAGTGGGGTGCTAAGATAAAGGAATGATTTGAAATCTTTGTAGATTTTGATTGTGCAATTTTTGACACAGTATCTAAATACTTTTGAATCCCAATGCTATCATAACATGAAAGTCCATTAAATGTACATGTAGTTGTCAGAAGATGTTGAACAAAGTGCATTATCCACACCTAAGTGTATGATATCAAAATATATATATCTACATTAGATCCAGAGACACATGTCTATTAATGGGAGGTCGAGATGAGTACAATAAATCTTTTTTTCCCTTTGATATATTTTTTTATGTGTACTGCAGATTTGTATCCTTGCACCCCTATTTTGCTACTCAAGGTGTACAAAAGCCCTTAATCTGAAAAAGCAGTGGAAACACTAGACAGGGTACACTAAACAACTCTCACTTCTTTGGCATTATTCTATTAAAGTGGTCAAAATTTGCAGCACTTCACCTATAGCTGGTGACATCCCCATATAAGTGAAAGAATTTTGATGAGATGCAGGATGACAAAATAAAATAATGTAGTCTTTGACATAAGTTGTCAATCTGTTGTCAATGCTTACAACATTACGCTATCAATTTAAAATGAATGGTTTGATGTGTACAATCAGTATCAAATAAAAAAGAAATAAGATGTTAGTTTTACTTTAAACTATAATAATAATAATGCTTAGACTTTGTATCACTTACTGTTGCAGGTACCATTTGCAGAGCTGCAAGTGTGCGGATGAAAATTGGGAAGGTTTCCACAAGTTCAGGGTATATTTAACATATTTTTTTTACAAACATTTATTATGTTTCCTATATAAATCAGTTACCTCACAAGTATGATTGTTTCATTCTTGATATGTTATCAAATGTTAGGTAATCAGTCTTCCATTTCGATGTCATGGAGATAGAAGATTAGTGAGGCATACCGTATAAGTGGAAATTTTAGCAAGATGCAAATTTAGCGTTTTGTCCTAAAAATTTGATATGTAATTTAAACGTGAAATATTGTTTGCAGTTTTATGATTTAAAAAAGATAACACTTGCCTACGATAAGAAATGAATTCTTAACAATATTCAGTTTAGCGATCTCAACTACATGTACCTCGCTCCAAAATTGATTCCTCGCCAAAATTTCTGCTGATACAGTATTATTTTTTATCCATATGTTAGTCTGTAAGTAGCGTTCTGACAGATAACTCAGTTAGAAGATTGGTGAGGCATATTATCTTTTATCCGTATAATGAGGCATATTATTTTTTTATCCGTATAGTGTAGCGTTCTGACACACAAGTCAGTCATTATTGTAATTTCTCTCTTCAAGTTTTGACCGATTTCAGTATTTTGCTTTATTTCAGTGAAACTAGGAATGAATTTGATAATGGTTGAAAATCAGCAAGATTTGCAAGAGTTTTTGGAACTTACAATATTTATGAATGACTTAGTTCTCACAGCCTCTCTTTGGCATTGTGTTTGTCTAACACACCTTAAGTGATCTAGTGCCCTCCGAGATCATGGAACGTTCATCGTTGGTCATTTAACTTTCACTATCTTTCATTAACTAGACCACTGCGCTGATTCAATTCACATTAAGCATTTTAAAACGATAACAAAAAATGTAGATTTTGTGAAAACAGAGTTAGAGTGGACAGAAAGGTCAAGGGGAAATTCAAGACTCTTTTTTTATTGATGTTATCTATTGTGTTATGGATTTTTATTCTGTATCATGGTTTTAGCTGGGTTGTGAAGCAAATACTTGTCTTTGAATTGGTGAAGTATGTTAGTCTGTCTGTGTCAACAGTTTGGTTTGGCAGTTATTTTTAACTCTTGTTTTATTCTTTACCTATCACTATTGATATACATAGCTTTGCAATTCAGCCATACCACCTTTATTTAGCCATACCGCCTTTATTTATATGCCTTTTATTCAGCCATACCGCCTTTATTCAGCCATACCGCCTTTATTTAGCCATACCGCCTTTATTTAGCCGTACCACCTTTATTCATACCGCCTTTATTTATACTGCCTTTATTTTATTTAGCCGTACCACCTTTATTCAGCCATACTGCCTTTATTTAGCCATACCGCCTTTATTTAGCCATACCGCCTTTATTCAACTATATGGCCTTTATTCAGCCATACCGCCTTTATTCAGCCATACCGCCTTTAGTTGTTTCTTCTTCCAGTTTAGAATTACATATCAGTCTTTTCATTTCAGCATTTGTCAAGAGTGACCGTCCAAAACAGTTTCCAGGTTTGGCAGTACGCTATGTTAGGGGTGCAGACCCAGTCATCAAGTTGATGGATGATAACAGGGCTGTTGTAGAGGAACTCGGAATTGACAAATGGAACACTGATTCTGTGGAAGCCTTTTTACATGAACGACTCCGTAAATAATTATCATGTGATTAATTGTAATTATGCCCAAAAACAAATCTTTGAAACAACCAGCTATTTGACTTGCAGAGTATGCGGTACAATGTAATACAATTAAGGTTATTTAAAGAAATAGCCTGGTTGAGTTTATAGAAATAGCCTGGTTGAGTTTACTGGATTCTTTCTCATCTATCTCTATATGAAAGGTGTACATTAAACCCAGGTGGGTTGTATACCTAGATGTTTGAGATGGTTAAGACAGTTTTAGGGTGTCATTACTAAAACACAAATCATTCAGAAAATTTGAATTACATCAGATTTGGAACGTTGCTGTAAAGAAAATATTTATTTCTGTTCTTCCTAGGGGATCCCTCAAAAACACACGGTCTTTATTTATAAATCATTCTAGGATCCTCCCTTCATTTTTTGGTTTTTCTGAAATCATTTGAATAACCTACTGTTAAACATTGAAAGTCAATCATGACTATATTTCGCTGCGGTAACACTTAAAATGGTACATATTTACTTTTTAACAACATCATTATCAACATTTTTTATCTGTAATCGTAATTAATCATGCAACAATTCTATCATCTCAGCCCATATTTGGTCATGATATTAAGTGATTAAATATATTTCCGAAATCATTACGTCTATTCATGTCATGTAATGGAGAAATGACAAGTTCATTCTGTGTACAAATAAAGTGCTATCATATGTATATGAGATGATTCATTAAATTTATTAATAAACATTTTTGTTTACCTTTTGTTTTGTTGATTTTCTTTGTATGTTATTGTTATGTACCACCAACATTTTTTCACTCTATATATCAATTTCTTACACAAAGTTGTCGATCCTTACACTTCTCAACAATCTCTGTCAACGTCTTGACTTTTGCCGGATTGTGGCAAAATATATAAATCTTCTATGGATTTTGCTCGTTATAAGATATCGGTCTTTTTTGCATATACTTTTGGTGCTGATGTAGAAAATATATTATTTGAGATGAAAATGCTTTTTAGAAATAGATATAAATAAAGGGACTACTTTTTTGCGAAGAGTTTGCATACTCTGTGTAGTTTGGTTATTATATACATTCTATGTGTTACATGACCATGTGTTTTGGGACTTCTATTTAGGCGTTGACAGAGGTTGTTGAAGAGTGCAAGAACTGACAGCTCTGTGTAAGAGATTGTCTATATATGGGGTGTCACCAGCACTGCATGAAAGTGAAGTGTTACAAATTTTGACCTGTGATAAGGGTTAACGTTAATGCAGTGAGGGTTCCTTAACCTGCATGCCGATATGACATGGGACCTTGGTTTTAAATTCTCATCTGAAAGACTAGTGGTGTTCATTTGCTGAACAGTCAGTCAATTTTTTAAAGTTTTATTAACTTGATTTTTTTACAACAATTAACAAACAAGTTTATAGAAAAATATTATATATAAAAATGTCTCATGTTAGCTCTAATGTTGGTGGGCGGGGTTGCTTGCTGTGGGAGGAAAGTGGAAAAATCACACATGCCTGAGCAGGGGACCACCACATCATCTCTAATTTTAGGACCAAATTGAGGTCACATTGTTAAAAAGTGTGTTAAGTCACTGTGCTATCTGGACACTCCAGTTATAGTTATGGACTGGTCCAGATAATCAAACTTTGGATGTTCATACTCCAGGTCACTGCAAGTGGTTTTCTGTCAGCTGAAAACATCACAATAAGAGGTGCTGTACTGTGTATATTTAGCATGAACTTTCCTTCACATCTGTACTTTGAATTTACCAGGTATATAAACAAATAGTGTAAATTGTTATTCCTACATAGATTTATCAGGATTATTGTACTACTAGTACATGTACAGTGTGTTATAATACCGGTACATAGTGTATTGTACTACCAGTACATACAGTGTATTGTACTACCAGTACATGTACAGAGTATTGTACTACCAGTACATACAGTGTATTGTACTACCAGTACATGTACAGTGTATTGTACTACCAGTACTTGTACAGTGTATTGTACTACCAGTACAGGTACAGAGTATTGTACTACCAGTACAGGTACAGAGTATTGTACTACCAGTACAGGTACAGAGTATTGTACTACCAGTACATGTAGTGTATTGTACTACCAGTACATACAGTGTATTGTACTACCAGTACATGTACAGTGCATTGTACTACCAGTACATACAGAGTATTGTACTACCAGTACATACAGTGTATTGTACTACAGTGTATTGTACTACCAGTACATGTACAGTGTATTGTACTACCAGTACAGAGTATTGTACTACCAGTACATAGTATATTGTACTACCAGTACATGTACAGTGTATTGTACATGTACAGTGCATTGTACTACCAGTACATGTACAGTGCATTGTACTACCAGTACATGTACAGTATATTGTACTACCAGTACATGTACAGTGTATTGTGCTACCAGTACATGTAATTTAAGGGATAAACTCAATACATGTATTTGTACATGTAGTGTATTGTACTACCAGCACTTGTACAGTGTATTGTACTACCAGTACAGGTACAGAGTATTGTACTACCAGTACAGGTACAGAGTATTGTACTACCAGTACATGTAGTGTATTGTACTACCAGTACATACAGTGTATTGTACTACCAGTACATGTACAGTGCATTGTACTACCAGTACATACAGAGTATTGTACTACCAGTACATACAGTGTATTGTACTACCAGTACATGTACAGTGTATTGTACTACCAGTACAGAGTATTGTACTACCAGTACATAGTATATTGTACTACCAGTACATGTACAGTGTATTGTACATGTACAGTGTATTGTACTACCAGTACATGTACAGTGCATTGTACTACCAGTACATGTACAGTATATTGTACTACCAGTACATGTACAGTGTATTGTGCTACCAGTACATGTAATTTAAGGGATAAACTCGATACATGTATTTGTATTGGAGATTTAAGGGACATAACTCTTGATATATGTATTTGTATTAGAGATTTAAGGGACATAACTCTTGATATATGTATTTGTATTAGAGATTGAAAGCCACATTCTGAGTTTTGAAATCACATTGTAGGAGAGCTATTGTAACATTTGACAGTTTCTTTAGAAAATCACTCCTAACATAGGAAATGAAAAAAATTTCAAAAAAATTATCGTATTAATGGAGTTATTAATAAAATTTCATTGGAAATATCTAAATTTACTTTGGTGAAAGATGTGACATTCCATATAAAGAATCCTTTCTATGCTTTGGATATGATTGGCTGACAATCTGAAGAGTAGTAGGTATTTTCCTTATATGGTATGTCAAAAGTTTTGATCACTTTACTGTCAGCCAATCAGCAAGAATATCGGGCATACGTAATGGAGGCTGGACGATATGTACATGGAAGTGAGTACTGGTTCCTAGAAGCAACTGAACAAGTTTCCTATAGCTGCAAAAAGAAATATTTAGTTAAATGGATGATAAGTTGCAGTGAAAATGTACATATCACAACATGGTCCATCTTGCTATGAGTACAAAGAAGCCAACTGATTTTACCAAACAAAAAACTTAAACTGATGACAGAAATTTGGCCAAATCTATTTCCTGTTCAACAAGGTTTAATCAAAGCAATATAGGCTAACGTAAGATTCATTTAGATCTGTACATGATGTGCTGATTCTAACATAGGCTGTTTATCAAGGATCATTTTGAACCGGTATTTGGTTGTATTTGCATTTTGCTCTTAATGCATGTATTTGTAGTGGAGATTTAAGGGACATAACTCCTGATATATGTATTTGTACTGGTGATTTAAGGGACATAACTTGATACATGTATTTGTATTGGTGATTTAAGGGACATAACTTGATACATGTATTTGTAGTGAAGATTTAAGGGACATAACTCTTGATGCATGTATTTGTATTGTAGATTTAAGGGACATAACTCTCGATGCATGTATTTGTATTGAAGATTTAAGGGACATAACTCTTGATGCATGTATTTGTAGTGGATATTTAAGGGACATAACTCTTGATATATGTATTTATATTGGTGATTTAAGGGACATAACTTGATACATGTATTTGTAGTGAAGATTTAAGGGACATAACTCTTGATGCATATATTTGTAGTGGAGATTTAAGGGACATAACTCTTGATGCATGTATTTGTATTGGTGATTTAAGGGACATAACTTGATACATGCATTTGTATTGGAGATTTAAGGGACATAACTTGATACATGTATTTGTATTGAAGATTTAAGAGACATAACTCTTGATGCATGTATTTGTAGTGAAGATTTAAGGGACATAACTCTTGATGCAAGTATTTGTTTTGGAGATTTAAGGGACATAACTCTTGATGCATGTATTTGTATTGGAGATTTAAGGGACATAACTTGATACATGTATTTGTAGTGAAGATTTAAGGGACATAACTCTTGATACATGTATTTGTATTAGAGATTTAAGGAACATAACTCTTCATGTACGTATTTGTATTGGAGATTTAAGGGACATAACTCTTGATGCATGTATTGGTTTTGGAGATTTAAGGGACATAACTCTTGATGCATGTATTTGTATTGGAGATTCAAGGGACATAACTGTTGATACATGTATTGAATCTCATTAGGTGTAGCGCTGAATTTACTCAGAACACACCAAACCCCAATCAGGAATCCTCTATTTTCTTCCATCTATATTAAGAAGAGTCTTCTTTTTTCAATTTTGAATGTGGTTTCACATTTTTCATTCTAAAATATGTTCTGGGACTGATAAAAATATGTTGCGCATAGTAAAAATAAAATGCGGACTACACATGTAGAGAGGTAAAAATTGGCGGCAAGTATGACCTTAATTCATGGCTCAACCCTTCAGTGTACGTAGGATGAGATGTTCTGATGGTTAGTGTAAGTATCACAGTAATGTATTATGTTTATGTCATAATCTTTTATTCTACAAGTGCAAGGAAAGACAAATTGGAAAGGGTCACAGGCACTTGACTTGGGGGGGGGAAGCAGAGTACTCAAGAATTGGTCTATCGCATGGCATAGGCTATGTAACCTACAACACTATCAACAGTACTTAATTATCGGTCACCCCATTGAAAAAAAACAAGTACCCGTACGTTCCCATGTGTCACATCTATGTTTCATGTTTGAAAATGGACATTCAGAAATTAGCACTACGGGTAAGGCTAGTTGTAACAGTAACACAACCACAGTCTGAATCACCCGGTGCAGGTCTACTAGTAGTACTATATGTAACAAGCATACAAAAACTTTCTAATTATAGCCTACTTGTTAGTACTACACAAGTCTGACCAGGTGCTTCAGACTCCTGGTGATTTAAATATGAGGGCCCTAATTGGGGGAGGGGGTCTGATCATGGGTAACAGAAAATAAATTTGGCAAACCATGAAGGATGGGGAATGTAATACTCATATTTTCAGTTCAGAGTTCTGTAAAGGGAGATAACTCAATAAAGGAAAACTAACTCATCACAAGTAACATACCAATGTAAATCCAATATAACATACATGTATTTTAAAATTAAATGAGATATCTTTAGTGGTCTGGGATCAGTATAGCCAGCTATGGTGTGATTTCATCTCCAAGACTTCAGTATGTACCATGACAATATTTTTTTCCCTACTGTTTGAGAAACATCTGATGATTGATCTAAAAACAATCTCACAAAATTATGTTCTATATGTAACCGGGTACCAATTTCATAAATGAAAAAGTCCGTAAGTTCTTTTCAGATGATTTTATTTATGACCAGATTCATCATTTTGCACATCAACAGAAGCATGAAAATATATAAACGTCTAATATCTGCCCTGAAATACAAATTGAACAAATTGTTCACTAAATGTACAACTATTATATTGCAAAAATAATATAAAGAGAATAAAACGATTTAGTAACACGACAGATATGATAAAATATTATAATATACCTTTGTGTGGCACAGAGCATCAATAATTTCGAATATAACGGGTATGGGTGTGGTTGGTCACCAAAATTGAACGCTTTCGTCGTTGTCATCGAGCAGCAAGAGCAAGTGTCTCAATCTTGCCGTGCACAACCCTTTTTATACTACCAGGGTGGCGTTACATAACAAACTTGTTTAACAAGATTCTTATTTTTAGATGAAACAAAATATTCTGGGTAATGAACAATTACTTCAAAATAATTCTTTAATAATAAATTCAAGAAAGACAACTTTTCCAATACATGGAAGAGTTATGGTTCGTATATGAACGTATACTGAACGTCAATAGAGACATTAAGAACGACAACTTCACGTGGTTAACTTGTAAGAGTTATTTCCCTTGTATGAATTAAATAATTATAAAATGGTGAAATTCAACCCTGTTACATATACAGCTGAAATAATTTTATAGCTGGTTACATGTCCTAGTTGGTTGCTGGTCCCTGACTAGTATAGTATAAATTAGGAATTTTAGTTCTATATACTGCCATATTTGATGGCCCTAGCTAATGGGTTGTATTCATTCTACGGATTGGCAATATTTATTTGTTGGCAACTGTGATGATGATTTTTTATTTTCTGTGACCCATGAGGCCAACTTTTAAAAAAATGTTGGTTTGCTGAACCATGACTCAAGATTGTTTTACCGTGAGCATGTAGTTTAATTTTCTTTTTTGAAAACTATAAACCACATATATGTACAATATAAGCAATGCCAATGGGACATTGGGAAAATACTGGAATCCTGGTATAATAAAAGCAATTTGTAGAATGGCAATAAAAAAAATTTAGGTCACAAGATGTTGATTGGGTAAGTTGCGTCACAGCAAACCAACAATTGTTTATGGACCAATCATTTACAGTTTGTCAAGTGACATAACGATTATATAATAGATCATAGATCTATTTAAAGGAGGTTCCTACCCTGAATACTTTATTTGACGAAATTATGATAGTTCAGATCACTTTAAAGGAGGTCTCTGTGTTAAAACTCTATTTGGCAAAATTATGATAGTTCAGATCACTTTAAAGGAGGTCTCTGTGTTAAAACTCAATTCGACAAAATTATGATAGTTCAGATCACTTTAAAGGAGGTCTCTGTGTTAAAACTCAATTCGACAAAATTATGATAGTTCAGATCACTTTAAAGGGGTTTTCTACCCTGAATTCTCTATTTGAGGGTATTCAGGGTAGAAACTTCCTTTAAAATTATCTTTGTTATGATATTCCAATTAAAAAGAAATTGATCTACATTTCAAAAATATACATAACTCAGTCATTTCCGGAATCTCCGATGTTGGTTCATACTTTTAGATACATATGAATAACACCGATGAGTTACGAATGTTCAACCTCCTTTAAACCAATCTGAACTACCATTCACCACCTCAACATCTTCCGTTTCCGGTTTTGATTGTTGTTGTTCAGAAGAAGATTCGCCAAAGATATGCCGCTTTTTTGACAGTTTCTATTCTTCTGCACCAAAACTGTGGTTTGTAGTAAGATATTTAACTTGTTTGATATGTTTTTATTTCGTTTATACACTTAAAATGTTTTTGTAATGTTTTGTTTGAATATACTAATAATGCGGACCCCTAACAATGACAGTTCTTTACGTGCAGTAGATCTACTTCACCTGCTGAGTTTGTCTAGACTACTACAGAGAATATTCAGAACATTAATTTGCCATTTCTGAAACATCCGGTTCACTTGAGATACTAACCAAGAATAATTTTAATGTTACTTTAGCACTTGAGTAATCTTCATATCTACTTCATGTTCATGCATTGATCAAAGGATGGCCTTTCTTTTCAAAATCAAAGCCTACCATTTCGGAATTTTATTTTATATTAAAGTCTCTCCCATATTAGGTAATGAATTTCAAAATGAATTTGTAAAGCAACCAATTGTCAAAATTAAAATATTTAACTGATATAAATAAAAAAAGAAAAAAGTTTATCCTATTTCTCTTCTACATACTTTTTTCTTTGTTTTGTCGCTTCAGTTTTTGAAAATACTCATCCTACGAGAATCTCTGTGTTATCCTTGTGATGTCAAATAATTGGGTCATATGAGTAATCATTAAAATTCTCGTGCCTCTCTTGACAGTTGAGTTATATGAAGGAGAATAACTCCATAAGTACGGAAATTTAAATATATATATTATTGTCGTAAGGAATCAATGATTGTTTCAGATCAGTGAGCCAGGCTAAATCAGTATGACCAGTAAACGTTCCCTTTCTTTTACTTCTGCTCTCAAACTTCGGAAGATGGTGGTAATTACATTATGTGAAAATAATTTGAGTGCGAATATCTAGTACAAAGCAGATTAATTTTTATTTGTCATGGACATGGATAATAAATGGAGTATGTATAGGATACTGTGGGTCGGACAATTTACCGAAACAGACTACAATTACTGAAACAGACCAAAACACACCATAATAACTAAAGCAAGATACAAATATTGTAGTATATATACTTAAAATGTATTTTGTAACATAATTTAAGTATAATTATGGCTTAATTCTTAATAGATTTCCCAACAAGACCGAAACAGACTAGATACATTTACAGTACCGAAACAAGACCAACCTGTTTTGGTAATTGTAGTGTGTTTCGGTCTTTTTTCAGGGATTTATTCGTTAAATTTAATCAATAATTTTACATTAGTCATGTTACAAAATACATTTAAAATAATTATTTAAGCATTCTGTAGCCTGCTATGGTCATCATTGTGCATTTGTGATGTGTTTCGGTGTTGTTTCTGTCTGTTTTGGTAACTAGTGTGTTTCGGTCTTGACTCATGTTTTGGAAATTTATTCAGAATTAATCCATAAATACTCATAAAGCAGGTTACAAATTACATTTTTAAAATATTTGACAACATATATTACGACATTTCTGTCTTGGTCAAGTAATTTAAGTGTGTTTCGGCCTTGTTTCGATCTGTTTCAGTAATTCACGTCTGTTTCGGTAATTCACGTCTGTTTCAGTAAATCACCTTACCAGAATACCGCTACCTTAAATTTAAGTGGTAAGTATCAACCATTTTACTTTAATCGGCCAAAACCAATGGACAAAATTTACCTGGGATTGCCTGGAGACACAGAGGCTCGTATTTTGGCTAGAATTATATATTTTAGATTGTGTTTATAGTGGAAAGGGATAAAATAATTTTGTTACCACCAAATTTTAAATTTAGTTTTTACCCTTACTTTCTAATTCATCGTCACAATTCTACGAATTAGGCCTACTGAAAACACGGTACAAATGACATGTACCTAAAACACAGTGTAATTTGCAGAAAACATGCGTGTATGGACTCAAAACTCATTCAAGGAAGTAGAATAACTATAACTTTTTCAGTTTTTGTTAACTGAATCATTTTTGCAAAACGATTTCTATTAAAGAACCGCTACTTTCCGAACACTGTTATTAGATAGGTAATCGACTCTAGGAATGATGAATAAATTTTAATTATAGAAATATTTTAACATGAAGTATTATCATTTACTTTTAAAAATAAGTTATTGTTTATTTTTTATGTACATGTAATTATTCCATTAATACCTGGTAGTTTACAAAAAACCCCAAACTTGTTACTCAACAGCTTACAGTCAGGTTCAACATACATGTACCATACGAGTTGATAACAGTTCAACATGGCAGTGGGGTTTAACAATATCTGACATGGAAAGTTTTTGATATCACTACGAGAAACATTCAGAAGCTAAAATTTTGTCGTTAGAATAAAAATGTATTTAATTGATATACTCAAATGCATGTTTTTAGTAATTTGTACTGTGTTTTCGGCAATTTGTACATGTACCATATTTTCGGTAAATGACTGTTTTCAGTAATTTGTAGGACAGGTCTCATTGCATTCTTGTGTTTCCTTGATAATATTTATAAAATGTTAATTTCCCTTTGTCTACTTTCTTCATGAAGAACAAACAGTGAAATACTAGCTATACTCTGTTCAGAACACCTTTTGAAAGTTCTCTGTGCAAAAGTAAGAGAGCTAATACAGTGTTAGTCAAAAAGTAAACACTACCGCACTCTGCATTGAATAATTTTAGATTGAAAATACAAATTCTTCCTTTTGTGAAGAGATCTTTTAAAATGTGTGCCCTTGTGCTTGAATAAGAGTGAACATTGTTGTTTTACAAATGTTGAAAGTTGATAAATAAACCTTCATACTGTGTTAGTTTGAACTCGCATTCAGGGCTCACCCTGCCATTAGCCATTGACTAATTTTTTTCAAGATTGACTAGAAAATAATGTAATTGGCTAATTTCCTGGCTAACATCTTTGGTTTTGTTTGTATCAAACTGTCATTCAAAAGAGAAAAAATTACTTAGTCACTGACAACTACTTTTGACTATGCAATTGGCATCAATTGCAAGTGCATGCTTGATTGGTACAATCTGAATTTTTCTAAAATTTTCACAATTAAATCTCCAGACTTGCAAATTAATAGTATGTCACATTATGGAACATGTACATGTATATATATAAAGTTTCCACTTGTCACGCACATGTTACATTGTAACTGTACGTTAAATCAAAAATACATTTGGTATCAATATTTATTGAACTGACTAATGAAAGATTCAATTGGCTAAAAATTATCTTGGCTGGCTAATTTTTGGGCTAATAGTTTTTTGAGTCCAGGATGAGCCTTGACAATCTGGGATAATTGAACATAGTGCATCGTGTTGTCAAGAATGTAAAACATTTTGTAGCTAGTGGTTTGTGATTCACTGAAAGTTTCAGTGCAATGAATGCACCACACTTTAGTGCTTTTGAAGCTAAAAAATCTCAAATCTACATGTAGAATTTCAGAAACTGAATTGAATCAAAATTTGTAACCGTTTTCAACAAACTAAGTGGAAAGCACAGTGGCAAAGTTGTTGTACATGTAGTTATTACAGAGAACACCTATCAACATAATTCTGTTGCTGGGGCTACAGATAAACTGTTACTTATGGTTTTTCAGATCCACATCAGATCTCCTTGTAAACCAGCTAGAAAAGGTTATCTATAGTATGTAAAAAAGGGGGAGGGTAACTTATAAGGGACATGACGGCTTAATGGGTCAAATATGGTACTTTGATTTCGTAGAAAAAGGTGATAAAAAGAACAAAACTGCTACCGTGACATGTGTAAAGTGTGTGTAACATTAATATTAAATACTAAAAAGATACAACAACAAGCATGACCAATCACCTATCCTGAAAAAAACCACAGGGCTTCAATTGAAATCACTACTGTAGTGCAGCAAGCACAGGCACACATTTCTATCAATGGGTTGGGGGGCAAGAATGACATATTTTGTAGGTCCCTTAGCTTAAATATGTTATTCTTGACCCCCAAAGGGCCATTAATTGAAACAAGTGCCTGTGGTCTACTGGCAGTAGTCTGTCAACATCATCCACTGAGTAATTGAGCAGCCCTTTCTTTAAGGCTATGGTTGGTCAGTTGGAACCCTGATACAGTATGCCAAGTTTAAGACACTTTTCAGTTATCTGCCAAAACTACCCGTACATATAGCCATAGATAATTCCATTTTCCTGAGTTGTACTTAGATATTTTGTTTTCAGTTTTGTTGACTGGAAGATGAAAGTTTTATTTTTTATATTTTATTTTATGGGCGTTGTTATCAGTGAGTCAAATAAACATGTTATAACAAAATATGATTTATTGTAAATACTGTATCATATTGAAATGACTTGAGAAAAGTTGCAAAATGTCCTACATGTACATACAATGAAGTAATATGGTCAGGAAATTACTTAGTCATGAAATATTTGTAAGAAAACTTTTCTAACATAACACAAGTCATTGATCCCTTAGTTATTGTGAAAGAGTTTTGAATATTGAAGTGGATCTAGATGTGGATGAAAAATGATGATTTTATGATTGTACATGTATTACTGGTCTGTCTTATCATTCAAGGTGTAGTCTATCTAAACATTTATCACTAACTGTTCAGTTCAAGGAAAGTGCACCTCATACTATTGTCACCTTCATTTTGTCTTTAGCACTACATTTACATTTATTATGAATAAATATTTTCAAGTACATATACATTGTACATGATAAATATGTCATACATGTATAGGATAAGTATGTCATACATGTACATGATAAGTATGTCATACATGTAAAGGATAAGTATGTCATACATGTACATGATAAGTATGTCATACATGTACAGGATAAGTATGTCATACATGTACAGGATAAGTATGTCATACATGTACATGATAAGTATGTCATACATGTACAGGATAAGTATGTCATACATGTACAGGATAAGTATGTCATACATGTACAGGATAAGTATGTCATACATGTACAGGATAAGTATGTCATACATGTACAGGATAAGTATGTCATACATGTACTGGATAAGTATGTCATACATGTACAGGATAAATATGTCATACATGTACAGGATAAGTATGTCATACATGTACAGGATAAATATGTCATATATGTACAGGATAAGAGTATGCTCTAGCAGGTTTTCCCATGGTGCTTAAACCCTGCATCATTATGTAATGTACAGTCATGAATACATGTATAGGCAGTCTAACTTTTCGCTAGCTTTTGTGGCTGGGTGGTTGGTGTAACTGTTTATAGTCATGTTAAGCAACGGTGAGCACGGGATAGGGTATGTGAGCGATCAGAGAACCCCTGGTACATGATTGTCACAATAAAATATTAAATGACCC
Organism: Atrina japonica; assembly: GCA_030159075.1. Lineage (NCBI taxonomy): Eukaryota > Metazoa > Mollusca > Bivalvia > Pterioida > Pinnidae > Atrina > Atrina japonica. The sequence goes on along the minus strand of BROG01000267.1, from coordinate 223,929 downwards.
CTTAACAAAGATCAATTACGTCATAATGGACACAAACTTCTCATTGTGTGGCAAATCAATAAAATCATACCACAGAATATGTCATAACTTGTACATATACATGTAATGAATACTAGTAAATGTCAACATATATACATAAAATATATTTTACAACCGGCCCTATATTTCCTATAATTCCTATAATATCCCTAAGTAGATCCCTATATTTTAGCCCGTCCCTATATTATAAAAAGAGAAAACAATATGTCGGAAATTGAAAAAATGACACTTTTTTCTCACAATGTCTCGGTCTCATGTGTAGGTGGCTTAAATATAATTAAGTCAAGTGCCTTTTTTAAATATCTTAAATCATGTGGCACACAACATTCAAGTCTTTATGATGATTGACTTCAACAACAAGATACCAAAACAGCTTTGTATCTTATGTGTGTCTTTACAGTTAAAAAACCAAGGTTCCCAAGTCTTGGTTGCTAGGTCTATCAGAAGTTGGTGCAGTAGTCATCAGAAACTTCAGTTAAGTACATGCCTCAAAATGTAAAAGAGTTTGTATATTAAATTTAATCATGTATGTATATTTTCAATATATTAGATTTGAAAATGATATAATATTTGTCAAAACTATAAAGCCCTATTTTTCAAGAATTTTAGCCCTATTGAAAGCCCTATTTTCTTACCAAAACCCACTTGAAGGCCTGATTTTACTTTTAAAGAATCAATGATCACCAGTTTCCAAATGATCCTCATTTTCAAATAAAAACTGTTTGCACGAATTATTGTATTTTAACACATGTACATGTACATTGATACTCTTTGCTCAGGTATAAACAGAATGAAAAAAATTAAATCTTTTTAATAGAAGTTAATGAAAATTATTAATTTACATTTACTTGCTTTTTTAGGCTATTTGTCACATAGCATTGGTTAGAGATGGATGATAACAGTAAACAGGCAAGGAAGGAAAAGAAAAATGAAAAAGAAAGAAAAAGTGACGAAACCGCCAAAAACCATGCAACTGCCAATCAGAACCAATCAACAAATCCAACCCAGTCAGTAACTGCCAATCATAAAAACTCTCCATCTCCATCATCATTACAAAATCTGCCGCATTCACAGTCATCTTCCTCAGACACATCCTCTGATTATGCCAGCAATGGAAACAGCCACAATTCTAACAGCAATCAGTGTGAAGGAAGTTTACACAATTTGTCTTCGAATATCGTAGCTGCCATTTCATCTCCTGCCACCACAACTGGGATGCCTCTGGCACTAGCTGCAGGGTCGCTATCTTCTGGAGCCAATAGTTTGACAGATTTCGAAAAACAGGTTTGATTTTCTCAGAAAATAAATGATACTAATGATCTGTGAATAGAATAATGAAAATAGAGTAATTAATCAAACTGATTTAAAGACATAGTATCTACGAAAATGGTTATTTTTTTTAGTCGGCAATTTTGCGGAAATATCGAAGATATGACTGAATAATGATCTTCCACGTCGACACTTTTTGTATAATTAGCGTAATTAACGGATAAATGCTGATTTGTTGTCGTCGTCTGTAAGAATCAAACTCATTAATTATGCACAGAAACAATCCCAGAAGCACACGCAATGACCTAGATCAATCGATCAGGATTTTAGCGACTTCGGCGTGAGGACCTACATTTAGACGGTCCTTGAGGCTTATCCATCGATCATGCTCCTTTCCAATATTTATCTTGGTCTTGTTGTATTTCGCCAGAACTTCTTTCCGATTTCTTTTTCTAGCTGAATCTGTCAATTTAACAGGTCGGCCACGATTTGTTTTTGCTTTGGACGCCATGCTTTTCACTATCAACAATGGAAATGCGCATGCGCAAATACACTGTATTATACAGGTCACGCTAAGGTTATATGAATATGGGCGGGCTTGCAAACGAATTTTTGTCGTACCGACAAAAAATAAAAAAAAACGTGGAAAGTTGTGAAATACAATAAAACTATACTTCTATGTGTTTTAATTCAACAATTTTTCGTTTTTATCTCCAAATATAAACATATTTGACCCAAACAATTGAGATTGAAATATTTGAGGAAATCGTAGATACTATGTCTTTAAATGAGTAGTTCATAAACTCTTGAGTTATTCTGTATATGGGTCATTCCGCCATTTTCTGTCCATGAAAGCAATCAAGTATATCACCGTTCAAAGTAGACATATTCAAATAAAATTAAACTCTTTCATAAAGGTTGAATTATGAAATGTATGGACATTTACAAAAAAGGTAGGACTTTGAAAAAAAATATTAAAAAACTGAGTTGAAGTGTTGCAGTTGATCCTTTTCCTTTGTCACGCATGACTGAGTCATGTCCTGTCTAATAGCTAAAGTAAATATAAAAGTAAACATAGCTATTATAACATGTTGTACAAAATTTTAATTACAAAATGTTATTATGTGCACATAAAAAGTTTTTGTCCACGTTCATCCATAAAAACACTTCACCTGAGCTCCAACAGGTAAACTCCTTCTGACCACTCCGGTTTGGTAGTGCAATAGTAAACCCCATTTCAGCATTACAATAGAAAACTTTTAATCAAAGAAAAGGAAATTAAAACAGTATAATAACTGCATTTACATTCACAGAGAATGACTGGTTTACAAACAAGAATGCATAATAAACTGCGTTTTAAAAAAACACTGTAATGAATATTACAATTCAGGATGAATGCTATAATTCCATGCACTGCGCACAATTCACCAGTCACCACACAGATATATACTAAAGACTTTCCTTCTTGTGATATTGATAATATAAACACAAGAAACGTGTCAATATCACACCGTGTTATTTGAATATAATTACAAATAATAATAGACAATCACCGTAATATTACAATGTACAGATATATATTACTACATGTATCAGTATAAATGATAACTCAGTAATATTCAGTTACATATTTCTCCGTGTATTAACAAAACACTACTGTAAGGTATATTTATAACACGATACCCTTTTACAAAATATAGTCAAATGTAAACGTAATTCGTTTATATGGAAGTCTGATAATTTGCAGATATACTAAATACATTGTAAGTGATAGAAACTTTCTTATAACATTCACTGAATTGAAATTCTAAAAACTATTACAAAGTATAGAAAATTCTATTTACATGTACCCCACAACTGTGGAAGTGAATACCAAACAAAATAGTGCCACGTGTGTTGTCTTCGGAAGAGTGAGCAGATACTGCACAAAACCTACAAAACCGGTCTTATATAGACAGACTAAAAATAAACTCAGCTACTTTGGCGATACCAAGTTAACCTATAAAATTACACTGACCATAGTGGGGCTACCATTGGGATATCTACCCGAGAGGTTCAACACAGGAAATCAATTACATATAAACAAAACTATATAAAAACAAAACTAATTTACAAATTTTAAAATACTGAATCAGATTGTGACATCCTTATATCACATGGGTGCTGTACAAAAGTATAAACTGACACAAAAATTAAAGTTGATGATATAAAAAAAAAATGCAAAAACAATTAAGTGGAATAGTACTCTCAATAAAATAAATGTAATAAAAGTCTATTCATAAAAAAAAACATGGCAGCTTGAATTTCTTTAAAAGATAACTTAAATGTGTCACCATATTTTGTCAATACAGAAATGATAATGCTGAAATGACATGTTTAAAGAAAGATAACTATAGATCTCATATGGAAATTTTACTTTGTCATGATGAAAGTTGTGAGTTATCCTTTCAATGTCAACCAGGCGATTTCATGCCCACATACAGAAGATGGTAGGGAGAAATATGACTGTACGTATTCTAAATCATGTGCGTATGTTTTTTCATTGTCATTACCAAATGGTCTATTTGAGAATTATGAAAAATTTTATGACTGTTATTCTTTCCCGGCACTAAAATACTGTCGAGTATATTTGATAAACCGTTCAAATTTTCCAGTAAGCAATCTTTCTTACTGCTTATATCAAATGAAATTTGAGAAAAATGTCATTACCAAAACGGGTCATTACGGAAACATCTGTACCATTTTTTTTTTTTTTTTTTTTTTATTTCTAATAATTTTCCAAATATTCAACAATGATATTCAAGAACAATAGATATATACATTTAACATTTAATTGACAAAGACACAATACGACACACTCATACACTCATCCATCCAAAGACATGTAAAAGACAAAAAGTATAATAAGAAATGATTCCCTTTATGTGTACATTAATTATGGTTTTGTTTGGTATAAAAATCATGATTATATTGATATATTGTCTACATGTGCTACAAACTCTTTGCTGTATAGTATTTATGATATATCAGGCATTAATCTTAATTATTGCCACAGAGGTAATGGTGAGGTAAATAAATTTATTCAACGCTATTATAGCAAATTGGAAAAATATAGCTAAGTTGTGTCTAAAGTGTATTTCAATCAGTGAATATACATACAAATGCTCACATTATTATATATAGATATAACATAAAAATTGTAAATTGTAATAATTTGTACCACAACGTAATGACCTAAATATATTTAGTAGTATATACACGAAAAAAGTTTTAACTACCTACATGTATACAATAACATATCTAGACTTATATGGTTTAAAGTACAAACATAAATTTTCATTTATGAGACATCATACATGTATATGCATACCACTATGTATAATATAGTTATGTGGTTAGTAGGAAAGGTGAGTTTATATGATATTCAACCAGTTTCCCCAATTATTTCTAAATCTTTGTAGATTACCGTTACTAATTGCTATTTGATGGTTTGTTAGTATACAATTTTTAATAGCATGCATAAGTCCTTGTAAAGTTAATTGCTTATTTAAGCATCTCATGGAATATATGTAATATTTAGTTTGCATTAATATCAAGTTTTCCACATAGTTAGCATTTTCTTTTCCGAGAAGGAAACTCTGTTTATGAAATACAATTCTTATTTGTAATGTCTCAAAGCAGAATTGCTCAAATTCATTTAAAAGACCTTGTACCATAGTACATTCCCATAACAAATGTTCAATTGTCTCCTCAACTTCAACACAGAAAGTACATGAATCATTATCTGATTTTCCTATTTTATATAAAAATTTATTAGTACAAAGAATTCTGTGATTTATTCTGTATTGAAACCATTTTAATTTAGTGTTTTTTATAGTAATAAAAGGTATTTGTAAATATTTAGGGATCTCTTCCTTTGTTAGACTAAAAGTGTGTATCCATTTATCTAATCCCCTTGGATTCTCTGTTTTTCTGCTTTTGTTTAAAGTATTATAAATAATTTGTTTATGTTTTTTGCTTTTAATGAGATGAAAAATATGGTTTGGGACGTATGGTGCTGTAATCTTAACAAATTTGTTTTGTTTTTTAGTTGCTTTTACCCACTGCTTGATAGCTGCTATAATTCCGCCATATTCAAGAAAGTTAGTTTGTATATTATATATTTTTTTAAAATCTTCAAATTTTAGAAAATTGCCAGTTTCATCAAGTAGATCATTGATAAACTTTATGTTCTTATCAAACCACGTTTTATAAAAAAACTGAAGAGTTTCCAATTGATATGTTTTCATTAAAAAATATTGGTGTTTTGGCGAGATCTTCATTACTTAATTCAATAATTTTTGTTAAATCTCCCCAAGCTTTAAAAACATCTACCCAAAATTTATTCTGCATGTTAGGAATTACATTATTAAGATAGTCTCTACCACATGCTAATAATTTTTCGCATTTTATCTTTAGTTTAATAATATTGCTCCATGATTTTTCTTCAAACAACAATCGTCTAACCCATGAAATTTTCAAAGATTTTACAAAAAATTTAATATTGGTCATTTTCAAACCACCTGATCTATAGTCCATAGTTATAACATCTCTCTTAATTCTGTCTGGTTTATCATTCCAAATGAAAGAGAAGATTAACTTTTCCAATTCTTTAAAAAAAATTTTGATCAGGAGTGGGTAGAGAAATGAACAAATGGTTTAATACTGGCAGTGCCAGTGTTTTAAGTACTATTATTTTTCCTACAGGTGTTAAGTTTCTTTTTTTCCATTGTTTTAGTATTTTCTTCATAGAAATAAGTTTTGATTCAAAGTTTCGCATAACTATATTATTCAAGTTTACATCAAAAATTATTCCTAGCATTTTAAAAGTACTTTTGCCCCATTCTAGTGGATATTGAGTACATAATTTATCTGCACAATATTTTTTGGATCCAATCCATATCACTTCTGTTTTAGAGTAATTTAAACAGAGTCCAGTATATCTAGAAAATTTATCAAGTATTTCAAAAGCTGTTTTCAGTGACTGCTCACTTCCATCTAGAGTTAGTGTGACATCATCTGCATACAAACAAATTTTATTTTCAGTATCTCCAGTTACAATACCTTAAATATTTTCATTATTTCTGATTTGGGTTGCTAGAATTTCTGTACATAAAATGAACAAATATGGAGAGAGAGGGTCCCCCTGCCTACAACCCTGGTAAAGTTTGAATGATTCAGATATATTTCCCCCTTGATTTACACATGAAGTTATATCATTGTAGAAAACCGATATCCAATGTCTTATTGATGCTCCAAAATTAAAGAAACGCATTACTTTATGAATAAAAGACCATGATATGGAGTCAAAGGCTTTTTGAAAATCAAGTAAGAGAAAAAGACCAGGGATATTTTCTTCTTCAGTATACTGCATTAGGTCATAAATTAGCCGTGAGTTTTCCCCAATATACCTCCCTGAAATAAAACCAGTCTGATCAGTGTGAATTAATTTGTCTAATACAGTTTTGATTCTTGCTGCTATTGCACCTGAGGCAATTTTGTAGACTGTATTTAATAAAGATATTGGACGCCAATTTTCAAGGAAATGTCGAGGCTTATCCCCCTTTGGCAAGCATGTAATTATGCCATGCCTCTGTGTGACTGAAAGAGACCCTGAGCTATAGCTGTAATTTATTGAGCGTACAACAAAATGACTAAGCTGTTTCCAAAAAACTTTGAAAAATTCTGACGAGAACCCGTCTGTTCCAGGAGACTTATTATTTTTTCATTTTAAATAGTGTTTGACCTGCCTCGTGTAGTGTAAGTTCACCCTCTAATTTAATTGCTTCATTTACTGATAACTTGGGTACGTTTGCAAAATTTAATTCAACATCTAGGTGTATATTTTCATTGTCTAAGGTATCTTCTCTGCTTTTATATAAGTTCTCATAAAATTTTTTTGTTTCTCTTAGTATTTTACTTTGTTCATTTATTATAGATCCATCACCTAATTGTACCCTGGGAATTAATTTATTAGTATAATTTCTAGATTCTAAATTGCAAAAGTAGTGTGTAGGTTTTTCACCTTCCTCAACCCATTTTGCCCTAGACCTGATAAAGCCCCCCTCAGTCGTTCTTTTCTAATATTTTCATATTCATTCTTTTTCTGATTAAGTTATTCAATTGTCTGTTCACTCACATTTTTTTCCAGTAATTCTATTTCTTTTTTCAAATTGTTTTCTCTCTCCAATTTGTTTTTTTTTATATAAGATGCATAAGAAATTGATTTTCCTCTTATTTCTGTCAATAGTATTTCTAAAAATAACTCATCATTTATGATGAACTGAATTTCACTGTTTGGAATATTATTAATATTTTCAAAACTGTAGACTCCACTCAGATGTACCATTTTGGTATGACAGTACTGTTACGGTAATGACACAAATATTTTCAAGTTATGTTGGCGTCTAAGCATTTGATTTGAGTAATATTTACTGATAAAAGCAGTTATAAATAGAAATCTATGATTTTATATTATATATACCGGTATATAAAAAGATGGAAATAAGTATTTTAAAAAATGCGGTGGTGACATTAATATAGGATGTCCACTTGACATTTCTTTATGAATTATTCTTAAAAAAAAACCACTTTCCACATTTGCGGGGACACAGTAGTTGTTTTTTACTTGAAAAGAAATGATACACTTGTATATACATAGCAATGTATCAACGAAATAGGATCCAGTAACAAAGGAAATTGTAGTATGATGTTTTTGTACATGTAAACTGATATAAAAATAAATGGACACATCGCTTACCCGCACAACAGACACAGTTGTTGACCCCAGTATGTATAATTTCTGTATTTTTAACCTTGAATAACTGGACAGTCTTCCTATGATGGCATTCCACTGCTACAGGCAATTTCTCACTAAGCTGTATGTCCTGACTTCTATTTTGAGAAATGCTCCTACAATATTTTATTTTGTGTTTTTGTTTGATATTTATTTCTTTGTATTACACCGTAACAGTTGATTACAAGAACAATTTTCATTGATTATGCATGTACATTATACATGTACGTATGAATGTTTTAGCAGTGAATTGTCATCCTTCATTCAGCAGACACCTCTCTGTAAAAGACATTTTGATAAAGTCCAACAGCTGTCCACCGTTTTATTATTCTTATCAAATTGTAAGGATACATGTACATGAAAGAACATTAACTGCAGATGTAATGCAGAAAGTTTCTGTAAAATTAGCCATGGTAAGACTTACATGTACCATTATATGATTATATATATAATGTTTATTATCTGGATTTATGATTTTGAGGAATTGTCCTATTTTTGACAATTCAAACCCTTTGAAATGCCCAATTGTTAGCCCACCATCAACAGATGGTGTGCTATTCATATGACCCTACATCTGTGGTCTGTCCTGAACAATTCTTGATACCACTAGTTCTCAAAAAGGATGGAAGGGATCTCCTTGAAATTTGACATGAAGGTTCCCCTTGAGATGTAGTTATGCATATTACATTTTTAAAGAGATCAGAATCCAACATGGCAGACAGACGGCCATCTTGGATTTTTACCAAAGGAAGTTTGTTACCGCAACCATCGTCCGCCTGTCCTGAACAATTCTTGTTACCACTAGTTCTCAAAAAGGACTGAAGGAATCTCCTTGAAATTTGACATGAAGGTTCCCTTTGAGGTCTAGTTGTGCATATGACATTTTCAGAGAGATTGGATTCCAATATGGCTGACAGGTGGCCATCTTGTATTTTGACAATGGAAGTTTGTATTTCTCAGAATGTACTGAAGGAATCTTTTTGAAATTGATTATGTAGGTTCCCCCTGAGATTTAAATGTGCATATTACATTTTCAGAGAGATCAAATTCCAAGATGGACACGTGTTGGCCATGTTGAATTCCATTCTCTCTGAAAATTAATATGTTCAGTTCAAGTTCAGTTTTGCTATATTCTTGTGAAAAAAGTATTTCACAGACATATGGAATAAAGTTCAAATTCAACGTTGAGACACAAAATAAGAGAAAAGAACAGTCTGTCATAGTGTCATAGATCAGACCTAGATCATTCCATGGTGGGTGCCAAGATCCTTCTGGGATCTCTTGTTACATGTATCATTCAAACCCTTTGAAATTCCCTAATTTTAGCATTTAAGCCTTTTGAAATGCCTTGGTATTTTTTACCATTTAATCCTTTTGAAATGCCCTGATTTTTATCACTCAAGCCTTTTAAAATGCCCTACATTGTATTTTTTGTCATTCTAACCCTTAGAAATGCACTATTTTCACCATTCATGGAAAAAATTGTGACTTTCACATCTTAAATCTATAAATACAAAAATATAGATCCTAATTTTTCTCATCTTTTGATCTCTTCTAAATAGGTCATTACAGCAAGTGCTTCTATGGGACATGGCAATGCTCCTTATAACTGGCAGTCTACTAAGACGTCAATTAAAGAAAGACTGGCATACCTTTTTAACACAGACATAATGAGTGACATTCATTTTTTGGTGGGAACGCTACCAAACCAGCAAAAAATTCCTGCCCATAAGTTCATCCTGTCTGTAGGAAGTGCTGTATTTGATGCTCAGTTTAACGGTCCAATGGCTACAACAGATGAAGTGATAGAGATACCTGATGTAGAGCCTGGAGCATTTTTGGCACTTTTACGGTTTCTGTATTCAGATGAGGTACAAATTTGTTCTGATACTGTGATGACAACACTCTATACTGCTAAAAAATATGCCGTACCAGCACTCGAGAAAGCTTGTGTAGAATTTCTGAAACGGAATCTCAGTAGTGATAATGCATTTATGTTGCTTACACAGGCACGACTCTTTGATGAGCCACAGTTGGCTGCCCTTTGCTTAGAGACAATCGATAAAAATACATCAGAAGCATTAGTGGCCGATGGATTCACAGATATTGATAACGAAACTCTCTGTGTTGTCTTGGAAAGGGACACTCTAGGTATAAGAGAGAGTAAGCTATTCACTGCAGTTTGTCGGTGGTCTGAGGCAGAATGTGCTAGAAGAAATTTACGTCCCACACCAGAAAATCAACGTAGTGTATTAGGGCGATCTTTGCGACTGATTCGCTTCCCACTGATGAGTGTTGAAGAGTTCGCACAAGGAGCGGCACAGAGTGGCTTGCTGGAAGACAGAGAGACCGTTCAGTTGTTCTTGTATTTTACTGTCAACCCTAAGCCACAAATTTCATTTCTGGATGTTCCAAGGTGTTGCCTGACTGGCAAAGAACAGGTTGTTTCTCGGTTTTGTCAGATTGAAAGTAGATGGGGTTACAGTGGGACCAGTGATAGAATAAGGTAGGTCATGGTGAATCAGTTTAGTGTTTACACAGCAAACATGCACAGAGAGTGTATGTTATGCAATTATGGCCCTCTATGGATGGGTACCAGTACATGTAAGTCCAGAATTATCTCCCTGGGAAGTGTTATTTTTCCAAGGGCAGTAGCCTGACAGAGAGGGCCATAAATGTTTTATTATACTAAAGAAAACTAAAAACAAGTACCATATATTAATTTGCTTAATAATTTAATTAACCTGATAAAACACAACAATTTTTTACTTAATTAATTGTTGACATTTACAGTAAAATAAATAACACATTCATTTCCGCTTGAGGTCAAATGCGGAATCATAGGACATGCAAAGGGTTATTTCTCTGGAATTATTAGGTGATCATAAGTCATAGACACAAGGTAACCTATTGTGATTGTCTTTTGTCCATCGTTGTGCTTTGATAACATTTACATATTGTTGACTTCTTCTCAAGAACATGTTGACCAATTTTAATTAAACTTGTCAGAAAGTATCCCTATGTGAAGCCATATAAAGTTTCTGAATGAAAAGGGGCTAAGACCTATAGGGGCCCCAAAAGAATTAAATCTTGGTATATCTTTAAAAATCTTCTTAGCATGAACCAGTCATCAGGTGACTTTCAAATTTTGTATGCATGAATATTTAGTCAATATCTACAAATTTGCTAATGAAATAAAAATCTGTCCATAAATGATCCACTAAGGGGCCTTTCAGTAACATAGGACACAGTAAAATACATAAACACATTTGAACTAAAACAGTAAAACTTTATCAGAGACATTTCTTTGAAAATGCTTTATTTCTTATTTTGAAACTACAAACTTGGAATTTTTGCAAATACAAGCCATTTTCGCATTAGGATTCGGTCCTGTGACTGGACCCACAAACAGTGTAGAAAAATCCCTGGAAAAATAAATAATGTTATAATTCTACAAGAGACTCAAATGACTGCCTTAGTGTTACTAAAGTTTTGATTTTTTCCAGATTTATGGTCAACAGAAGAATATTTGTGGTTGGATTCGGGCTGTATGGAAGTATACATGGACCTACGGAGTATTCTGTTAATATACAGGTGAATTTTAAATCTACGTACATTTATTAGGGGAAAGATAGAGATATTTTCTTCTGTATTCTATTTAAAGAACAAATTAATGAGTTTTGACCAAACCATCAAAAAAGTGTTATTTGTCCTAACTGTCCCACTTTTTAGTTAGCCCTAATGATGTTTAGAGAAACTTATGCTATATACCTGGTGTTAGTGTAAATGTTAGGATCAACTTAAGAAGATTGTTTGAGATCAGGTTTTCCTGCTTCTACTGATCTGTATCTTACATCAACTTACATGATTTATTCATCTTGTGAGTCTTACATCGACTTACATAATTTATACATCTTGTGAGTCTTACATCAACTTACATGATTTATACATCTTGTGAGTCTTACATCAACTTACATGATTTATACATCTTGTGAGTCTTACATCAACTTACATGATTTATACATCTTGTGAGTCTTACATCAACTTACATGATTTATACATCTTGTGAGTCTTACATCGACTTACATGATTTATACATCTTGTGAGTCTTACATCGACTTACATGATTTATACATCTTGTGATTCTTACATCGACTTACATGATTTATACATCTTGTGAGTCTTACATCGACTTACATGATTTATACATCTTGTGAGTCTTACATCAACTTACATGATTTATACATCTTGTGAGTCTTACATCAACTTACATGATTTATACATCTTGTGAGTCTTAGCACATGCTATTCTTCAAGTGGATTTAGATTCAAATGCTTTCAACCACTCTCCTCTCCTCTCCTATAATGTTGTTAAATTCATGTTTAAAATTCCCTATACAAACTATAAGAAAAAAATAAGTAACAGTCTTGCTATTAAATATTGTCTACAAAAACAGGTTCTCCTGCCCGGTCTTTTAATTTTTACTGTTGGCCCTTGTGTGATTGCAAAGGTGGCATTTCAAATTTCACCCGATTGTGATACAACTGCATTTTGATTGGTTACCGTTTTAAGCGCCACGGTAAACTTTTTTGACGTCAGTCAGCTGATTCTGGTGTAAACAAAGGATGCATCAAACCACTTTGCTAGCTCTCATAAGTAACAGCTGACAAAAATTCTAAATGATTGTGACGGTAAAAACACAGAAAATGTTATAAAGGTCGCTGTTATCCTTAGATATTATTTAGCAAACAGTGGTACATCTCTAGATAAGTTATTAGTGTACAGCGACAAATGTTTGAACAATTTCTCATGAAAACTTTGCGCTGAACTAAAAAGAGTAAAATTATTATACAATTATTGACCTGGGTCTGAGGGCAACAGCAATTTTGTTGGCACCTGGGCCCAGGGCCATAAAACTATTTTCAGACATATTTTTTACTCCACTTCAAGATTTTACTCATCTCAACTTGGGTAAAGTTAAGTACCATAAAGAAATTCTTAGACAAATTTCTTTCTAAAATGATAAAATACTTAAGTACAGCATGTAGCTGACTTAAGTAATCCTTAACAACAATAGTGGCTGCCCCCTATGTTCACCTTGGGATAAATAAATGCAAATGTCATTGTTTCCCTGGAGTATTTCAGGACATGTTTAATCCTTTGGCTTTCGAAAACAATGTGTTATTTGAGCGAACTACGTTAAGGAGACCAACACTTCTTTCTCTGTGGCTTGTTTTGGCTATACGACGTTTGTAGTCATTAACAATAGGGACGATGTAAAAATAATCCGGTACATGTGCCCCAGTGTATGTTCTGAGTCATTTATTTTATCTAATGTACTTACACTAATTTACTTGTATCTTGAATATTGTTAATTGTATATATTATACATATTATATTTAATAATTTATAAATTACTGACTTTGGTCATGTATTGGCATTTTACAAGACGTTTTTTATTGTTTTTAAAAAGGTATATATCTATTCCCCTTTTTATGCCACAAATCGTGCTGCCTACATAAGTTTTGATGTGTTTAATACCTCTTGGTTGGTTATTAAATAATTATTCATAGATTTTGGTAAGAATAATGTTCAAACATTGAAGTTAAGTGAATCGGGACAAAAATTGGTACATACATCATGGACAAGATTTACACTGTCCCTTGACAAAATTTGAAAACATTATATTCCAGTTATTCCAACAAATGTAGAAATATTTTTTACAAACTCAAAAGGAATATGTAAAAAACTTTTATTCAATAATTATTCAAAACAACACGCTATCAACTGGTAGGAGAAAATGCAATACATGATTGCATGCATCAATCTGACAGATAGTACATGGAGACATATTTGTAAAATACCTTTCCAAGTTATGCATAATGCCAAACTCCAATGGCTTCAGTACAGAATTTCTTAACATATTTTGACAACAAAGTCCTTTTTATATACATGTATATACATGTAAAGCACAGCTACATTTTGTAGTTAATAGTCTAACATGCTCCCTTTTGTAGATCAGAGGAAGAAACCATAATTCACCTTTTGTGGGAATATATGGAAGTTCAAGATTTATTATATTACTGGACACCCATTTGATTCCATTTGATTTAAATAAAGAAATTTTCATACTTGGACAACAAAACTATAACCAATTTCATAAATTTGATAGTGAAATTATAATTATAGTAAAACAATATATTCACAGAACAAGATGTCTTTCAAAAGCCCTTAACCCATTCACCCCTGAAGACACATTTGGACTTACCCAAGTCATTGATTTTAAGTAGAGTCCATTGTTTCTCAGGGGTAGATGAGTCAATGTGATAGCTCTTATATATGCATTTGCAATCAAAGAATATTAAAATGTACAGAAAAGTATCACAAATACTAAAGAAGAATCATATAAGATTAAATTTGAAGATGGTTTGAAACAAATGAATCAAACTGATTGAATATATAGGCAATTAGAATATTTAATTTTATAAACATATTATTTATGGTTGCTAAACATTTTTCATTATTATTCAGGGGTAGAGGTGTTAATGTCTGTTAAGTACAGAACCTCACTTAAGATACCACTACACCAATCAGACCAGTTTGGGTCAGTCAGACAGGTGGTCTTAACAATGATGTTCTACTGTATATATCTAAGTATTTACTTTCACTTTGATTCAGTCAGACAGGTGGTCTTTACAATGAGGTTCTGCTGTATATATCTAAGTATTTACTCTCACTTTGAGTCAGTCAGACAGGTGGTCTTTACAATGAGGTTCTGCTGTATATATCTAAGTATTTACTCTCACTTTGAGTCAGTCAGACAGGTGGTCTTTACAATGAGGTTCTACTGTATATATCTTAGTATTTACTCTCACTTTGAGTCAGTCAGACAGGTGGTCTTAACAGCAAGGTTCTACTGTATATATCTTAGAATTTACTCTCACTTTGAGTCAGTCAGACAGGTGGTCTTTACAATGAGGTTCTGCTGTATATATCTAAGTATTTACTCTCACTTTGAGTCAGTCAGACAGGTGGTCTTAACAATGAGGTTCTGCTGTATATATCTAAGTATTTACTCTCACTTTGAGTCAGTCAGACAGGTGGTCTTTACAATGAGGTTCTGCTGTATATATCTAAGTATTTACTCTCACTTTGAGTCAGTCAGACAGGTGGTCTTTACAATGAGGTTCTACTGTATATATCTTAGTATTTACTCTCACTTTGAGTCAGTCAGACAGGTGGTCTTAACAGCGAGGTTCTACTGTATATATCTTAGAATTTACTCTCACTTTGAGTCAGTCAGACAGGTGGTCTTTACAATGAGGTTCTGCTGTATATATCTAAGTATTTACTCTCACTTTGAGTCAGTCAGACAGGTGGTCTTAACAATGAGGTTCTGCTGTATATATCTAAGTATTTACTCTCACTTTGAGTCAGTCAGACAGGTGGTCTTTACAATGAGGTTCTGCTGTATATATCTAAGTATTTACTCTCACTTGAGTCAGTCAGACAGGTGGTCTTTACAATGAGGTTCTACTGTATATATCTTAGTATTTACTCTCACTTTGAGTCAGTCAGACAGGTGGTCTTAACAATGAGGTTCTGCTGTATATATCTAAGTATTTACTTTCACTTTGAGTCAGTCAGACAGGTGGTCTTTACAATGAGGTTCTACTGTATATATCTAAGTATTTACTCTCACTTTGAGTCAGTCAGACAGGTGGTCATAATAATGAGGTTCCACTGTATTTCAGAAATATATAAACTGTATTGTTCAACAAGTACATTAAAGTATGTCACAAAAGCTGTGTGTGACATCATATAAAAAAGAAGCAATAAAATATGAATCCCATTTGAGTTTTCAACTTCACCAACCAACTAATAACATGAAACAAACAAGATCAACAACTTCACCAACCAACTAATAACATGAAACAACAAGATCAACAACATCATCAACCAACTAATAACATGAAACAAACAAGATCAACAACATCATCAACCTATTAAACAATGCAAAACAAACAAGAACAACAACTTCACCAACCCATTAAACAAGACAAAACAAACGAGAACAACAACTTCACCAACCTATTAAACAATGTAAAACAAACAAGAACAACAACTTCACCAACTATTAAACAACGCAAAAACTTCACCAACCTATTAAACAATGCAAAACAAACAAGAGCAACAACTTCACCAACCTATTAAACAATGCAAAACAAACAAGAACAACAACTTCACCATTCTATTAAACAATGCAAAACAAACAAGAACAACAACTTCACCAACCTATTAAACAACGCAAAACAAACAAGAACAACTTCACCAACCCATTAAACAAGGCAAAACAAACAAGTACAACAACTTCATCAACCCATTAAACAAGACAAAACAAACGAGAACAACAACTTCACCAACCTATTAAACGGTGTAAAACAAACAAGAACAACAACTTCACCAACCTATTAAACAAGGCAAAACAAACAAGACAACAACTTCACCAACCTATTAAACAATGTAAAACAAACAAGAGCAACAACTTCACCAACCTATTAAACAATGCAAAACAAACAAGAACAACAACTTCACCATTCTATTAAACAATGCAAAACAAACAAGAACAACAACTTCACCAACCTATTAAACAATGCAAAACAAACAAGAACAACTTCACCAACCCATTAAACAAGGCAAAACAAACAAGAACAACAACTTCACCAACCTATTAAACAAGGCAAAACAAACAAGATCAACAACTTCACCAACCAGCCAATTAAAATGTGAAACGAACAAGGTTGCATTGAAATGTGCCTTCCATTGCCCTTTCTTTTCTTTACTGCCATAGTCTTATGAATTACCCTATTGATGTTACATCATTGTGAGTATGACCTTATTTCACTCTCTTGATTTACAGATCATACACTCCGACACCATGAAGGTTATGGGTCAGAATGACACAAGTTTCCAATGTGATGGTTCCAATGCCACATTCAGGGTCATGTTTAAAGAACCGGTGGAGATACTTCCAAACTCAAGTTACACAGCTTGTGCTACTCTGAAGGTTTGTTTGTAAAGTCAGCACAGTAAAGTCTAGATAATCAAAGTATATCTGCCAACTTTGAATTTAAACAAGTCTAAATAATCAAATCATGTCTGCCAACTGTTTTAATTTACACAGTACAGCCTAAATAATCAAAGCATATCTGCCAACTGTTTTAAATTTGCAATAAACAAATGTGTTTTACGTCACGCAAGATAAAAACAGGTCATCGTAGTGAAAGTGGTCATAAGTTAAAGTCGCGAATGCACCACACAACAGAAAAATCTATTAGTAACACCCTGTCTTCCATTTCAACTGGTAATTTTGAATCAGCCCCAAGTTCAAGTGCATTAGCTTGGGTTTTAAATTCAAGTACAGTCAGGCCTATTCCCTACTGTATCGCTACTGCAGTTAGGCCTACTTGTCCTGCAAAGGGCAATGCAAAGCAATGGATATATTAACATTCCAGTATCATTGAATACCGTTAATACTCTCTCCATGGGATTTATTTCAAATTCCTCTTTCAGTAACTGTAATTTTAACTAAAGCAGCCACACATCAACTTCTCTTCCTAGATTTGTTGTGATGATGAGGATGTAAAAATGACAAAACAGTCTAGTGTTGTTCACAGTTGTCATAACAATGCAATTAAAGCGTGACAGTTTAACTTGTTTGTTTATATTATTTGGGAAAATCAATAAATAAAGACTGAATGTTTTAAAAAAAAATACTGATTTGTTATTGGAATTTAATTATAAGCATTGATTCTATATTTTTACCATGTCACTAGGAAATGACCTGAATGAAGATTGTGCACACTTTTCGCTTTGTGAATTATACAGTGTGCACAGTCTTCATTCAGGTAATTTCCTAGTGACACGGAAAAAATATAGAAACAATGCTTAAATGAAATGTATGAGAACAAAGCTTTCTAAATACAAACTAATTATTAACAAATATTGGCTAGATATTTTAGTTCTTGAACATATCCCTTCACACATTTATATGTATTTAATATTTTGTGAAGTGATTTACAGAAATAAATAATAAATAGTTAAATAATCTGATAGTACACAAATCTTTGAGGTTTATATGCTGCAACTTCTTAATGAGAAATGTTTGTTGACTCTAGAGTCTGTATTTTTCATGAAATAGGCCTATAATTATATTTACAGGGTCCCGATAGTTATTATGGAGCAAAAGGTTTACGCAAAGTTACACATGAGTCAGTGTCAAGTGGGAAAGTCACATTTCAGTTCACATATGCTGCTGGAAACAACAATGGAACATCTGTAGAAGATGGGCAAATACCAGAGATAATATTCTATACATAGTTGCAACATGGTGGAACAGAATTGGCAATAGTCATTGGTCGAAATCACATTAGAACATATTATGGCCAGTCCATCTTTTTTTCGTAAAATATATCTTGTTTGTGTAAAAAACAGTCTTCATTAGAAGATTTACGAAAACTCTTTGTTATACAAAGTAGTTTGGTCATTAGTTTGAATGGTTGACATGGTTAAAGAGAATGCCGTACATTGTGATAAATTGTGTTCAAAACTGAAATGGACATTTGCCTCTAATTTGTAGTGTCTTTGTATGTAAGTCTAGCAAGGAAATGTATTTCTTAGTTATAGATCATGTGCCATGTTCACTTATGATAAACCAATCCAAATACTCTGTAGAAATTAGATGTTGTCATTGCAATTTATTGCAATGTTTGAAACTTACAATTAAAAGGTAAGATTCCTAGGATTATAGTCAAAATATGTTGAAGAACAAATACTTCATGGAAAAAAAGTATTTCTTCTTCTTAGAAAAAGGAGGTTAGTTACAGGATAATTATAGAGATTGTATATGTATAAGCCCAGACTGTCTTAGTGACACCCCCCCCCCATTACATAAAGACTCCATCTTAAAGGACAGTATTTTGGAATGCCTAACTGTATTTTCTATATCAATGATTTGTATTTAGTAACTCTGACAAGTGACCATGGTTATACAGCCCCTAATCATGCAAAGGTCTATATTAAGTGACTTTGAGATGACCCCAGGTCATGACGGTAACAATATTACCCAGACAATTTTTATAAAAACAAAAATACTTTTATACAGAACATGAAATCAGTTTGAGGTCCCGATTTGTAATTTCCTTTGTACATTGTATTTCATTCTCAACACTTTGAAGTCTGGGTAATAACTGGTTGATATATAAAAAGTCTGTGATGTATGCCAAGCATGTCATTAAGAACAATATGTTTGACAGAATTGTTAATTAATTAACATAAACCAAAATGGAATTTTTGTATAGAGATGCATCATAAGCTATGATTTCAAGTACCATTGTCACAGCCAAGTGAGTTTTTAACTTGTAGATCAAGTGGCAGGCTACATTATGTTTAAAAATTAGGTGAGAGTATTGCTAAATATGATTACAAAATGTGAATTTATGATAACAAACATCCTTTATTTTGTATAAATATTAAAAACCTACATAAGTTGGAAGTGTCAGTTTCTGGAACTGTCAAAACATCTTTTAAGTTTTTAGTGGTCCCGTGAACTTCCAGGTCAGATCATCTCACATCGTTTATAATTTGGCATTATACTATGAACCAACACATCTCAGGAGAAACATTAATTTTATAACACAAGATGGAGGTGGCTGAAGAGTATCAAATTTATGCAAAGAAAAAAAGATTAAGAAGACTTTAAGATTGTCCTTGTGAGGTGAATATTGAAATCATTGATTACTCCAAGCATTTAAAGTATTTCCTCTTTTTTGCAAATGTTCAATACATCTTATTTCCATTAGTGGAACTCTTCATATTAAAGGTACTTTTAGTAATGTCTCAAGGACAGTGTGTAAAGAAATCAACTTTAATATGGCGGCAAATACAAATTACTGTAGTTTACATTGCGATTTGTTTGGGTAAATATTGAAGTCCAAAGGAATTCAACATTCCAACAAGAAAAAATATGAATTTGTTTACCTATGTGAAATTGCCGATGCATTAAATTTGCCCAATGGCAAGTGTCTGTCACAGCATTTATTTCTCATCTTTCTAAATTTAGCCACTTTTTGCAACTGTTGCCAATCTTCGGCCAGCAACAAGTAAAATCGAATATCTGTTTTTATTGCTATCCAAGATGCAGTCTACTGTGATGCAGTGATTGACAGTCATATTTGACATCCATTTCAATCTATCAAGCTACTTTTTTAATTCACACATTGTCCCTTTAATCTCGTGATATTTGAGGTATGTTTGTTCTTCATATCAAAAGAGTGATCAAAGGGCGGTAACTCTGATGCTGTGGTAATAAGAAGTATTGATTGGGCATTCAGAAAATTTCAGTTATAGTTTCCACAATTCCTCAATTTTTATTGTAAATATTAATTCACTGTAATATTTGTTCAAACCATTATTTTTGTCTCATTTTATAATCTTCATTTTTGTACATTTTGATAAAGTTCATTATTTATTCAGTTGTAAAGATTTATACTTTTGTTGCTATGATTACTATGATTAACCAATGGATTCCATGTACAGGGTTTTTTGCCATTTTTCTTTCCATTAATTTGCTGTTATTCATTATTGTGTTACAGCTATTTCAGGTATTTTGTTGAATTGTGTATTTTGTAATTCTGATTTCCATCCTTTTTCTCAAGGTTTTTTATTCGGAGATAAGAATATCTTTGCTCATATTTTTTTTATTCCTTTAATTTTTGGACAAGTTTCTCAATATACAATTTACACCTTTATAGATCTGTTAAAAAAATGAAAATTATTTTTAAATTGACAAGAGAGCCGTAGGCTAATATACTCCAGGGCCTTAAGTCACTAAGTTTACTCAACACTCCACTCAACTTTATTCTGTTGTTTTTACGATATTCTTATTTGTAAAATTTGGTCTTGGGGGTGGGGACATAAAATTTGGATATTGATATGCTGATGGTCTTGGGGCAAAAAACTGAAAATTGATATTTTGGGCAAATAAGAAAATGAATATTGACATGTTGATGGTCTTGGGGCAAAACTGGATATTGACATGTTGGTGGTCTATGGGGCATAAAAATTGGATATTGATATTTTGATGGTCTTTGATTAATTCATACATATTTTTAATTTTGTTTTCATGATAAAATGTCAATTTTTTGCAGTCACATTGATCAAACTGATCAGTTCTTACATAACTGCTCCATATTTGGTTACATGTTTCTAACTATACATGTACCATGTCCTGCCATTAATTGTCCAATGAGTTAAGCGGTTTTGAGCTTTTTATCATTTGTTTTCCTTGCTGGAGTGAGATAACAGTCTTCATGCCTGCTGTATGAAAGTTAGTGCCAGTGGTTTACAGTTCAAATTCGCAGTTTATCTTTTTAAAATGAGTTTCAAATGTCCTAGGCCCAATGATCAAGAAGCACATTGCGCTGTTGTTTATTTGTTTTAGTTTGACATATGAGGACCTGATGTTGATCTATACATGGGACTAATTCATGTACCACGTGATACCCGATAAGGCTTGTGTGGGACTATTATTTTTAGTATTGATGGAATGACGCTAGCAGACGATATCCCATGGTAACGTCATTTCAGCGGGAAGATTACGTAGAGTTACGTTCCATCACCATTGGAGATACTAGTACTGCACAAACATTATCAGTTATCACTTGGTACATGAATCAGTCCCTTTGATACGTCACATTTTCGCAAAAGTTAATCAAATTAACATCACAATGCATTTTCAATGTTTGTTCGATGTTTGACCATGGTGTCGAGTATTATGATGTCATCAAATTTTGAAATTGTTCACATGTGAATGGAAAGGTCAATTGTGACCTCGTGTGTGAATAATGCACTATATATATCAGTATTATCTTCTAGTGACAATGAATTTTCATGGTTTAGAATTTGGATTCAAAAGTATTTAACTACTGTGTCAGATTTTGCACAATATAAATCTGTCAAAGATTTCAAATCATTCACTTACATTGGTACCTGGTTGGGAATTTGGATGTAAGAGGCTGTGTCATTCCATATGACCTGAACTTATGAGAAACTCAGCAGTTTTTGAAGTTGGGAAAATTTTGGAAAATTGTTAAATACACAAACATATGTATGTTTGGACACAGTTCTTGAGATTAAAGTGCAACAGAGGGGGAGTAAAGATATGATGTTGTCACAGAAGATATTGATACATCAGTGTAGTCTAGCGTTATAACAGCATAATAAAACAGTACTCGCATGTGATATAAATGATATAAGATATGCAAAAATCTGTGTTTTTTTCATTGTGCTTTTTTTCAAATAAAATTGCGATATTCACGCTGGAAATCTGAAATTAGCCATTTTCTCAGAAAAAAAGTCTGGTACCCTATATTGAAATTAACCTGCAATATCTTTAAAACATATATACACAATTTATATTTCTAGAGGGGCATTAGTTGTGTTTTTCCCCATTTCTTTCCCCCCTTTTTACTACTTAGATTGATATACAATAACAAAAAAGTAACATACACAGAAATACAAATTCATAAATTCCTATATATTTTGTGAAAGTTGTTTGAGAAACCCCTGTTTGGCACTTTTTCATTTGCAATTGATTAAGTCAACTTTACTCTTTGTATATGCATACCACACTGGACCTGACTCTTTTTTCACAAAATATATAGGACTCTAAGAGTTTTTATGCCTGTGTATAACTCTTATTTGTTATTGTACATCAAGAACTAGTAGGTAAAACTAGAAAAAAATCAAAATAATTTTTTGGTAAACACGGCTAGTGCCCCTTTAAGTATACTAAGTGTATTGTACCACCTTAAAACTACGATTACCATCGACTGTACCAGTATTTTCAGTACTTTGATTGTTTTTTTTTTTCTTTATCATAGAATTTTTCATTGACTTTAAATTCATAACATTGTATTAAAAAATTAAATTATACTTGTAATTGAACGTGGAGAATGACCATGTGTATAGGGATAGACATTTTTGCAATACACTTGTATTTTTTAATGAATCACGTCTCCTGGAATAGGGTGACACTTATATATAACAACCTTCTTAGGTACACAAGAAAACCGGTCTTTATAAAGAGGTGGTCTTTGTATAGAGGTAGATTTATACACAAATGCTACTATACGGGACAGCAAAAAGCTCTTTATGAACAGGTGGTCTTTATACACAGGTAGTCACTAAAGCAGGTATACAGTATATCAGTGTGCCACCTAAAACATATTATCTTATCACATATGCATAATTTTTTGTATGAAATTGCCACATGCACCATGTTGTAATTTCTTACTAAAATTACACACACGTCATAGGACACATTGTTTTAAAAAATTATACTCATAATTAAAAATGGAGAATGACCATGTGTATGGGGGTAGACATCTTTGCAATGCACTCTGTATACAGCTGTATTTTTAATGAATCCTGCATCCTGGAATACATTGACACTTGTATATAACCACCTCCTGAGGGACACAATAGGGAGATGTTCTTTATATAGAGGTTGATTTGTACACAAATGGTACTACTGGGGATAGACCAGGTGGTCTTTATACACAGGTGGTCACTAAAGCAGGTTTTACTGTACATTGAATTTTATTTCAGTTATACAGTATATTACAGTGTCCCACCTGAAACCTATTATCTCATGACATATGCATAACTTTCCATATGAAATTTCTAAATGCATGATGACTACTTGTGCATGTTGTAATTTCTTACTAAAATTACACACATCAATACCATAATTATTCAAATCATTGTGATAATATGCAATTTGTTTTATGTAACTAAAAAAAATTAGTTGTCTACCCCTACCATTTATGTTGTAATGTCCAGTATGTATATGTTATGTACACATACATAACGGTAGATAAATATACTCGTTTGTGACTAAGGTGACCATCGGCCTGTTATTAGATTCGAAACTACATATATTATATGTATATGAAATGTACATGTTACCATAACTTAATCATGAATAAAAATAGACACAACTATTTATGCTTTTTGTGGTTTCTCTCTCTAGGCTATCCGATCAACAGGGCCTGATTTGATCGTCACAAGTATTCGTATTCATATTCGGTAAAAAATGGTTACTAGTGAGGTTCAAGGACCAAATCTTAAGACTTATGACCTTTCATAAAATGAGACTAGTTTATTTACATAAGGCCAGTAGTCTCTCTCTGGGTACATTGTAACTGATGTATATGGTATGATACTTTGATTCATGAGATATTGAACCCGGTTTCAAAATATCATAGCGATAAATTGAGCATTAATTCTGATATTTATACAAAATTCTAACTTTTTAAAAAACATTAATGAAGGTGATCTAGGGATGGGAGGGGTTCAACATTTCATGACTATGATATTTTTATCCCCCTTAAGGAATTTATGTGAAAGAAATTTACCCACACATTTTCTGTAAAAAAATGAAAACATGTAAAGGGGGGGGTCAAAATATAATACATATAATTTATTTAAAAACACATTTTTATCTAAAATTGATAAAAGCATGTCAAGTTATGATGTATAGGTATGATTTTATATTAATATAACTACCTGAAATAAAATTTCTTCGGGGGAGGGTGTTCAAAATATCATGATCATGATGAATTGAACCTCCTCGAATTATTTACCCACACTTTTTCAGTAAATATTAATAAAAACAGGTAGACTCGTGATGCAGAAGTACATACAAGTACAAGTATATGAATGCTAAATTGAACCACCCCCTTGAATTTATTTAACATAATTTTTATTTAAAATTGACAAAAGCATGTCAAGTTTTTATGTATAAGTATGATTTTTAAATAGAACTACTTAAAATAAAATTCCAGGAATGTAGGGGGGGGGGGTTCAAATATGCATCTCGAATTTCTGCCGCAGTAGATCCTCCACCCCAAGCTACAATAATACATCCTCTAACTCAACCCCTACATACAATAATACATCATCCACCTCAAGCTACCTACATACATTATAGATCTTCCACCCCAACCCCTACACAAAGGTCACAAATGGTCAAAGGTTACGAAAGGTCAACAATCTTCCTTTTCCACCCTTTTTCCTATTCTCCATTTTCGCGCAAACATGCTTTTTCAATAATAAGCTTGCTTCTCCACCCATAAAAGTTTTGAACTTTACTCCTAAAAAAAACTAACACCAATTGATATCATGGCAGAAGCTAATCCACCTCTATCCGAAGATTGGAAATTCCTCCCCCACGAAATGAAATTACAGATTTTGTCCCACTTACCCATTTCCAAAATAAAAGAATTAGATCTTCCTAACAAAGACGCGTGGTGTATCTACAACCTAAAATGGTCTCATGAAATATGGGACGAAGCTAAAGATTGGATAGTTGTTATGAAACAACGAAGCCCTCGGGCAACGGCTGATAAAAAAACGCGTAGCTTTCCTTGGTGTGAAAGAAAAGCTTATATCTTCTTGGTGTACAGAAATAGATTGGATAACTGTGAATAGGTCGGTACTAAAAATTCGTCATTGTCAAGATTTTGGAGAGTTTTATGATGAACGTTAGAAAAAGATATTTGAGGGTGATAAAGATAAATTTGAGTATACATTAAATGAACATATCAAAATATATCACGATGATTATAGTCGTAGACTTGCTGGAGTAGAGCGTAAATTTTCTAATAAAGAGTATGTTGCTTTTATTAAATCATTTCGTAAATTAATCATGATTATACATTTGAGATATCGTGAAAAGCAAGATTAAAAAATGATATTTTTAGATATACGGATGATTATTATTTTAGTAAGAAAATATTAAATATGGTTAAATCTCTTCTACACAAATTTAAAGTGTCAAGTTTTTTTATGATTTATATCTCGAAGATGATGAGGAATGGGATGAATATTTTAGTTTAGATTTCAAAGATGATGAGGATTTGGATGAACGTTTTTTTAAATTTTTTTAGATCTCAAAGATGATGAGGATTGAGAAAAAACAGATTTATAAACATTTTTATATTTATAAATCTACCATACAATAATAGATCCTGCACCTCAAGCTATTTAACATAAAAAATTGAAATGAAATAGAAAAAATCATGATAAAAAATCATGTCTTTCCTTCCAACACTAAAATCATTTTTTTTTCTAAGGGACTAACCTCAATGAAAAGTATTTACGATACTATTTCGGATTATATTAGAGGGACGGCGACCGAAGACCAAACTAAGAAAGATGAAGTGATGAATGAACTTAAACAGGGTTATTCGGAAGAATTTGAAGATTGTGGACACATACAGGGATAATAACAAGATGTCCGAACGATTGGGAAAATTTATCATTAAGGAGATTGAAAACGAGTTCGAAAGAGTGGGTTCTCTAAAATTTCAGATCGCAGTCACGCTACAATTTGAGAAAAACTAAGAAATGGTGGATACGACATTCTTTAGTAAGCAACGAGTGGTGCTATCACCTGAAACCATCGAAGAGGATATTCAAGAAATAGAAAGTAAAATGATGAACAGCATCGAAAAAGTCAATCTTTCAGGATCTGGATAGAGATTTCACCGTTGCAAGATGTTATATCTAAATTTCGCTAAATATCAACCTTTCGCTGGTAGCTCATATATTAGATTGCAAAAAAGTTTTAAAATACAAAATCTATCATCAACATTAAAAACAAAGACGACAAATGTGTCGTCTATTCTATTCTTTGTTCTTTGTATCACGAGGAAATTAAGAAAGACCACCAACGCGTCACCAAATGTAAAAATTACATGGATAGACTTAATTTGGAGGACGTTCCATTCCCTACACCAGTCTCCGAGATTTCTAGAATAGAAAAACAAAATAATCTTTTGATCAACGTTTATTGTTGGGAGGAGGATATACTTGTTATATACCACGTTTCATAACAATCATATGGTATGAAAGAAGTTGATTTAATGTTAATAATGGACAGCGCTCAGAAATGGCATTATTGCTGCATTAAGAGATTGACTGCATTAGTTCGCAGAGGAAGCACGGGAAAAAATTCCTTTGTAGACGATGTCTCCATGCCTACGTCAGCGAGGATTGTTTCGAGAGACAGACGAGTGATTGTCTAGGCGTGCATGATGCTCTTGTCGTCCCTAAGATGCGAAAACCTGGAAATAATATTTATAAGTTTAAAACTTTTCGACATAAAATGTGGGTACCGTGCGTTATTGATGCGGATTTCGAAGCCCTCATCAAGCCCTTCGACAAACAGGCGGGTAAAAGAACTCATCTAAATTCGATCCACGAAGGTTGTAGTTTTAGCTATCGAGTTCTATGGGAAAATTATGAGGAATATCCCGTCGTTTTTCATGGATAGGGAGCAATACTCAAATATTAGAGACTTTACAAAAAGAGGAGAGAAGGATAAATCAAGTATTCGGTAACAAGGGGAAATAAAGATATGGAGATATTTGAGGCAGCGACGGAATGTTGGATTTGTGAAGAAAAATTTGAGGAAGATGAAAAAGTACGTGATTATTGTCATATCACAGGAAAATATCGTGGAGCTGCTCACACAAAGTGTAATTTAAAGCTTATGATTAGAAAGAACGTCACCCGAATTCCAGTCATTTTTCACAACTTGACGGGGTATGATAGCCATTTACTTATTCAAAAGATTGCCCAGGTATCAGGATATATAAGCTGCATTCCGCGGAATGGTGAAAAATTTATGTCGTTTACTCTCGGTCAATTACGATTTTTGGATAGTTACCAATTCATGCCCAGGTCGTTGTTGGATTAAGTAGCTAATAACGACAAGTTTCCAAGTCTAGAGAAAGTATTCAAACAAAAATCGGAATTTACTGATACATTTGAAAGATTTAAAGGAACTTGTCTTCCACCAAAAGAAAAGTTTTCAAGTAGTTTTTCACAAGAACAAATCAGCGAAGAAGACTACGAATATGCTCAAAAACGATATTTATCAATAGGATTGAAGTTGGAAAAAGTTCATCGAGTGTTAAGTTTTGACGAAAAGCCATGGATTGAGCCCTATTTTAAATTAGAAAGAAATCTAAAAACGATTTTGAAAAAGATTTTTAAAGCTGATGAATAATTTAGTATACGGCAAAACGATGGAGAATGTTCGTAAAAGTCTCAACATCTAATTTCTCAAGAGTAGTGATGATAATGTAGAAAAAGATCGTCAGTTGAACGGAAAAATTAGAAAAATCAATGCTAATCCAGCTTTCGGACGAGTTAATATCATCAATGACGATCTGGCCTTGGCTCATTTAAGGAGGCAACATGTTACTTTGGATAAACCCGTCTACACTGGGATGTCCACTCTCGATTTGTCTAAGTATCATATGTACAACTGGTATTATAATTTCTTGAAGAAAAAATATGGCGATCAGTATATAAATTATATACGGATACAGACAGTTTGGTGGTGGAGGTAGAGACGGATGATGAATATCAAGACATGGTGGAACATGCGGAAGAATTTGATTTTTCCAATTTTCCACACGATCATCCATGTGTCAAACACATCCCGGAGGAGGAGTTTCGTGCGTTAAAAAATAAAAATAAGAAAGTCAGAGGCATTTTTAAGTCTGAGTGTGGAGGCGATGTGATAATTATGTTTATTGATTTAAAACCGAAAATGTACGCCTTATAATTAGACGATTTGAGCGTCGTCAAGAGAGCAAAAGGGATCAAACAAGGTGTGGTTATAAAAGATGGATTTTATGGATTATGAAAATGTACTTTTTCGAGGAAATATTTTAGAAAACACGATGCATTTATTACGGTTGATGAAACAGGTGGTTTACGGTTTAGTCATTAAGAAAGTCGCTTTGTCGCCCAGTGATACTAAAGTTTATATCAGAGAGGACAACATTTGCATATGCATTAAGACACTGGATTTTGAAAAAAAATCTTAATATTTTACGTTTTATGCGTATAATATTATTGAACGACTAACAATTCTCTCACAAAATTCCTTTGTGGTGCTAGAGGATGAAAATTATACGCGTCTATACCTTGCATTTTAAAACGACGAGCTATGTCGTAGGTGTCCACACTTTAAATGGGCTAGGTCGCTGTCTTTTATCTGCCTTCTAATTCACCTGGTTGATAAATATCTAACTTAGGTCATGGGACAAATGGGATTTTGTTTTTTTTTCAATAAATTTAATTTGTTGAGGTTTTTTAGTCTCGGAATTTATCGCTTTCACCACGTTTGGCAACCGTTTTACCCATTCTCTGTTCCTATTGTCGGATTTCATCTCCTTATCGTATTGATAAGTGAACAGTTTTTCACCTAGAGTTTTTGTAAATCGTTCGACAATAGCTTGATCGAGATGAATGTCAGCTCTGCCTCTTCTTATAGTCGTTTTATGTTTAAACATTAATTGAGTGACATCGCCCATAAATTCACGATCTGGATCGACTTGTAAAAGTTTAGGAAATGTTAAATGACGAGTGTAATTTTTTTGCAAAAGCAGATGCCACTTCTTTACTATCTTTACTCGTTAAAGGCTCCGCTACTTTGTATCGAGTTCCAACATCCCGAGTCGGTCAGTAGTAATAGGTGGCTCCGTAGCGCGCCATTTGAATTTAACAGTTATTGATGACGTCATCTGAATCCTGGCTTCTGATTCGTCAATTCAAATGGCGCGCTATAGAGCCGCCTGTTACCTCATACCCGGAAGTGCGTCATACCGGAAGTATACTCTCACTCAAACTGAAAAACATGACTTATAGTTTTAGCCGTTGACTTCTCGTGAACTCACGTGACCTCTCGTGTCCTCTCGTGAAACGAAGGCTCTCATTAACTCGTTATCCAAGATGGCCGCCTCCTGAAACCTTTCACTTCCGGTCATAAACACGCCTCCAAGCTCAAAGATTTGCTCTTTCTCCTTAATTCCATGACATGACCTCACTTCTGGTATGACACACTTCCGGTTATGACGTCATAGATCGCTCTATAGCGGCATTTGAATTGACCAATCAGAAGTCAGGATACTGATGACGTCATCAGTGGCGGTTAAATTCAAATGGCGCGCTATGTAGCCGCCTATTACAACTTCAGTCATATCAAATTCTAATTTGACCGTTTGAGTTTTTAATTTTTTTTTACAATTGTGCGTAACCAATCGCAATCGCCGTGTCCACAGCAGCATGATATGAAGTATTCACCAAATTTTATTCTGAAGACATTCTTTTTAGTTTCAATAGAAAAAAATTAATTCATTGCAAATGGATCAGCTTTTACAGACGTGTCTTCTGTAAGTTTTTCAGGAGGAGTTGTTAATTTTTCTGAGGTTTTTGAACTATTGAGAATAAAAACACATCCTATTACTATTGCAGCAGGCATGAACCATGACCATTTATCCCTCGAAGATGTTTCACCCGAAGGTTGATCTTTTTCCTGAACTTTTTTATTTTTTCGTGTCTAAGCACTTTTTTACCCGCTTCCACTCTTTTCGGGTTCTTCGTTACTAGAGTTTCGCTCATTTTTAAAAGGCGTATTGAAATTTTTTATGTGTCTGGTCGATGTCAAGGTGGCAGTGAGAGGAGCGAGGTACATACCATATCTATAATATAAATCGCAACAGAATTCAGAAATTGCAATGTCTAAAAAAATCATCGCCTAATTCTATCATAAGTTCTGAAGGATTATCGTCTTCAAACCCAAAATAAGATAATCAAGATACATATAATGAAATGATGGAATTTCCAAGAGCATTACTCATGAGGGAACCCAATTTTCTTTGATAAATTTTGATAAATTTTTCTATCTCTTCATCCGTTAAACCGTCTATGTCGGTTAAGCTTAAACCTTTTCCCCAAAATTGTTTGGATTTACCTCCAGGGACTAATGCACAAAGTTTATCCTTGGAGGTGTTACCCTTTGAACCGTTATTTTTTTTTTTAAAGTTTCTTGTTTCAAAACACTTTCAGGTGTTTCAATGGAACGTAATTCATCCATTTCCATATTTTTTCTTTATATCGAAGAAATTATTTTTCTAGATAATCTTTCCAATTTTTCATAACGTTTCACTCTTAATATACTGAAAATTATCAATAAAATTAGTAAAGCGTTAATAAACGCTAATATTAGTAAAATGTGAGTAATATTCTTCTCATTTGAGTAATAAGTAAAAATTACTGAAGCAATTATTGAATTTACTGAAGTAATTACTGAATTTACTGAAGTAATTACTAAACTTACTGAAGTAATTACTAAATTTACTGATATATGCTTCATTTAAGGTTAAAAATTACTGAATTTACTGAAGCAATTACTGAATTTACTGAAATAATTACTGAATTAACTGAAGTAATTTCTGAATTTACTGAAGTAATAAGTAACTTATAACTCTATCAAACTTTACTACCATTTAAAAAATGCCTAATTTTCATCCATTTTCCTTGAATGTAGTAAGAAAGAAACCAACTCGTATAGACGTCGACGATTAGAACTTTTAGCTTTCGGAAAAGGTGGTGTTTTTGTTTATGACAACGATAAAGCTATTTATGTCACAGTAGATTTGCCATTCCAGACAATTATAGCGATGATGCCAGAGAACAACTAAACAATCTAATCTGGAATGAAGACACAGATTTTCATAAGATGGGACGCGATATTAAACATTCTATACAAATATGGCCCAATATTAAAAAACTAGATAAATTGAGAATTATTGATCGATATATTTTACAATTAGAATGCGGTATGGAAGAGAAAAAATGATGAAGAGTGATTACTATAACTTTATTATTAAAATTATTAAAATCCAATGCTATTGTATATAAATATTATGAGATTAAAAACATTGGGATACTTTCAACATTGATTATTTCACTAAATTAGAGCCATCTGAAACACGATCTTATCCAATTCCTCATAAAATATCAGCTCAAGATATCTGCCAAAAAGTTTATTCTATTGAATAAATTTATATTCCGTCGGAATAGTCACCATTATAATAAGTTTCGAGTATTTATGTTGCGATAATAATTCTTCCATCTTTTTTCTCTCTTCTAAATCTTTAGTCACATTATTTTCCTTCAAACATTCCGTGAGAGAAAAATTCGTCTTTTTGATTAAATATACAACACCATTTAATCTGCGTTCTAACATCTTTACACACGGAATTATATCTTTGCGAAAGTATCCATGCGCTTTGAAGCGCATGTTTACCGGAAAAAGCCAGAAAACTTGAGGCATCTACTTTCTTTTTCATCTGTCGCAGTGGATGGGGAGACATTACAAAACTCGTTCTTTTTAATAATTTTTGGGCGAAATATCGTAAAGAAATCAGAGGTAAAGATGCGCGGTAATACTATTTTATGCATCGATGATGCAGATAAATGGCTTGTGTATAAAGATCTGTGTCTGCCTGAGAGTGAATGTCAAAACATGATGTACCAAGGAAATTCAAAGTACGTCCTTAAATATCAATCTGTTCCAAAACTTCCTGGCAATGTGAGTGAAATATATGAAGTTGCAGCAGCCTACGGAAATCTCTAGATTTTGAGTTGTTTGAAACGCATGAACCTTACTACCAATCTGGATTGAAAGTCCGATTAGAATATATGATTACTTTTAATGATTTTAAAAAGGTCGTCATTGCGGCTGAGGATGATAAAGAGGCAAGTTATACCATCAACAACATCTGTCTCGAATTCGATAAAGTGACGGATCCTCCATTGGCAAGAAGTATAAGAAAGAGAGTATGCCAAGGTCAACACGTTATTTATTTCGACGGTATCCTTCGATATAGAAAATCAACCACCAGAAAATCTGACGCTGTTCTAAATTATCAAATCAATACGCCGGCTAACAGTTTGGCAGGGTACTTTTCCTATTTGATGATATAACACGAAAAGATGTCGAAGATTTGTACAATCCACGAATTAAAAAGGTTGGAATTACAATAGAGGGTCAACCCAATCAGTTGTACAGCCAAGGTATGGGAGCGCATCAACAATATGATGAAATAAAAAAATGGTTAGCCCAAGGTAGAAATAGAGATCCGCAAGTGGGACAAGTAGTGACCGAGACAGCAATGACCGATATGACCTTGGGAAAATATTTACACAAACATTATGGATTATGGTTAGATCTACGAAGTACCGATGATAATGCTCGGGACGAAAGTTACAAAATATATCGGAAGGTATTTCAGTCAGAATTGAAAGAGAAAAGGAAGCCTTTAACGACCCACTAGATGTGTATATCTACGTAGTAAAAGATGCGAAGATAAATCTTCAAGATGGTCGATTTGTGTCAGTGATATCTTAAAATTGTTTGTCCATTAATAAAAATGTTTATTAAAGAACCTCATTGCGCAATTATATGCGACGATACGGGATGTGGTAAGACGGAATTCGTTTTAGATCTTTTAGAGAGAGAATTGGGAATTTGTTCAGGGAACAACGTATCACTATTTTTAGTGTATTAACAGCAATCGGTATGACAATTGCTTTTTTGGTAGAATTATTAATACTTGGAACAGCAGTTAGTCCTTCTGCTCCAACGCCACCACCATCACCATCAGATAAAGGTGGATTGAAAGAATGGATGAAAAAACAATTAGATGCGATTGGTAAACTATTAAAAAGGTTAGCATCTACTTTTGGAGCTGCATTACTGGGTATATTAGGCTCTATCGTGTCGTGGTTACTATCAACTTTGGGAAAAACAGCTGTATGGTTGGGTGAACATTTGTGGGTGCTTGGAATGATGGTTGTAGGGTTTTTTAATATCGAAACTCAACGAAAGTAAGAAAAGCCATTAATGCGAATAAAAGAATGGCAGATTTTTTATCTTCGTGATCTGTGAATTTTTAATGAGGGGTTTTACATCCACATGTTTTTTACTATTCACTATTTCATTGTTATAATCTTCAATATCTTTTCCAATCATTAACAACATATTACAAGGCGCCATGTATAATCCCAGAAAAAAGACATAATCTTCTTTGCTCTGCGCAAAATTTAATGTGTTTTTTTCATAACGATCTATGTCCATTGGCAAATCCACGGGTCTGTTTATCGCATCTTCCACAAAAACTAAAAATTGTTCTTAAGCGTCTAATCCTGTAGCGCTAGTACTTTCTATGGAGGGTCGTCATAAGCCCAGTCATAAGTTCTTATGCTTTCGTCAATTCTTATCGCTCCTGGTAAAGTATACCATTCTATTACTTTGTCCAAAATAAAAGTAGACCACTTATCTTCATAAATTCCAAAGATAGCCCCTTAATCTTCCAATCCGTTTCAGGTGGTACGCCAAACTCTCTACATATTCTTTTATAAACAGATTTATCGACATTATTATCGTATAAGTTAAAATCCGG
This sequence comes from Atrina japonica, assembly GCA_030159075.1. Lineage (NCBI taxonomy): Eukaryota > Metazoa > Mollusca > Bivalvia > Pterioida > Pinnidae > Atrina > Atrina japonica. Next base: position 189,396 of record BROG01000267.1, on the reverse strand, counting down.
ATCACCAGGTAGTGGACAGGACATTTCTTTTAAAATTCTTCGTATTTGAAAATAAATGTTGAGTTTAAATAATGATTTTGACAAATGATCACCCGTCATCGTTTTTTTAATGGAAGATCCACAACCACTCGTTGCGCACCAAATCGCGAAATTCAGTTGGTTTCTTCAAAAAATGATTGGATCATATTACCATCTACTCAACAGCTTTTTTTACGTTTTCATCTCCAGCTCAAAAAATGTCGGGGATGTTGTATATTAAGAAGATATCTTCGATCGAAGCGTGGAAATGATTAGTCTTCGAGACGTAAACATCAAACGATGTTAAATGAAGATCCTCTTTATCGGAATATTGAGCACCTATGGGATGCGTGGTTTTCATGAAATTTGTCATTTTTAATTATACACCATAAAAATGTTACACGTGATTAATAAACTCAAAGAGCCTGTAAAATTAACTCAATATAGAGATAATACCCCGGTTGATTGGTATGTGGGTGTCAAAACTATCAACATGTAGAATGGGTTGTATAATATACTATCAGATCTTAAAATAGATCTTAAAGAGAGGGGTAGAAGGGGGCATATAATCATAGATGCGGGGTATTATACTTTTAAAGATTTAAAAATGTGTTTTCACCCTACACAAGAAAAATGTACATCAATGCAAATGATGCGATGTTAATAATTCATCCTAAACCAAATTTTACATTTCTTTTACTGCCTAGACTAAATAAAATATTAGAAGTTGATGAGGTGTCTTTAGAAAAACTTAACAGAGGACAATCTGCCAAAGCATGGAAACCTATTGATGCAACGCCTTTACAACTCAGAAATTTTCAATGCAAAGATATTGTAGGTCATTTTTACAATGGAGCACAATCATTAAAAGTATACCACGTGCAAACGTAAAATTTTCCAAATTTTACCATGTTGATTTTAATCAACCAGAGTTCGTGAATTTAAAACGGGATAGAAAAAAAGAAGTATGTTAGGAAATTAAAGATGAACATTGAAAATGATTTACATTTATGGACGAGCAATTCATTTGTTTTTAGAATTTAAAAAATGTGATATAAAAAAGATGGCGTCTATGACCTGATATTATTATGAAAGTCTGGAACAAGAAGAATTTAAGAAAGAAATTAAGGAAGAACTTAAAGAAGAGAAAAAATAATCATACTATTCAGATGGAATGTCGAAAAGGAAAAATGAATTCTCCTGGATACGTGGTATTACCTCCTGGTCATTTGATAAAATTAGGGTTAAAGGGTGATTTAGATATAACTCTAAAATTAAACGACGTGGAAAAATCTACTTATATAACATCAGGTGTTAAAACGATTAATCCTCCTTTAGAGGTACATGAGGGGAATATGACAAATTTCTCCGTTAATAAATCTTCTAAAAACGGAAGTGTTAACGGGTTAATCGCCATAAATTAAAAATAAAATTTGAAATAAAAAGATGAGTAAACCGAATATTTACCCGCCGTTAATCGCCATAAATTAAAAATAAAATTTGAAATAAAAAGATGAGTAAACCGAATATTTACCCGCCATTAGAACCGCTTCAAGAAGATAGCGGTCAGAATGATGGTGGACAAAATTATAGACTGCAAAGGATAGGCGAAATCGAAACACGTTTAAGAAGAGAAGTGGAAACTCGTCGATCTTTATATAAAAATATAAAAGAGGGTTGAATGCTACGAACGGTGTAGATACAACATTAATATCTGAAGGTTTCATCGTTAGAAGTATAGATTTTGCAATTCCTATGGCATTACCTCTTCAACTCGTGGCAATCATATGTGAAAGTGTTAAAAGGGGGTTCGTCGGCTCTTATCTAATGAAATGAGAAAGCATGACACATGACAAAATCTTGCTGAAACGAAGTTAAATAGTATTCTATATTTAATTCGTCAGACTATGACGGGCGACAAATTTCGGAAGTTGAATTTAAACACATTTCCAACGAATTGGAGAAATATAGGAGTATGAAAAAAGATCTTAAACATAAGACTGTAGAAAAAAGGACAATCCTGTGGATGTCAAGAAACAATTTGAAGATATCGTAAAACTAATTTCAAAATGAAATTCTATTGTATGGTAGATTTATAAATATGAAAAATGTTTATAAATTTTCCCCTACAGTTTATAAATTTTGGTCACATTCTAGTGTCCTCTTCCTTCTCTGTGTCACTATCGCTTTCAATATTCAGATCATTAATATCCATTTTAGGTAAGGTATGTTTATGTTTTTCCTTCTTAATGATAACTGCTTCACAAAATTTAAGTTGGATACACTCAGTAATTGAATAAATGAAAACGCAAGGAATTTCTAAACCTCCAATTACTCGACATTTTTCTTCCAGACAATGTTTTATATCAACACTAACAAAAACATTCTTTTTATCATCCTTCTTCGTCGGTTTTCTTGAAAATTTATAAATTACTTTATTTTTATCCATGATCACGTTTGCATAAATTTCTGGAGAAGCATTCGTTTTATTATACTTTAAAATATTAAGTTTTTCTAAATTCACTGGTCCCTTATTTGCTCCTTCTTTCTCTAATTCAGGAGCAAGTTTACCCATTTCTGTTCGAATAAAATAAGTGATTTTCCCCATCATCTCAATAGATTTTTCTTCTTCTTCACTTTTACCTTTATGCTCTTCAAAACATATGAAGGACATATTGTAATTGTCTATTTTATGTGTGTTTGGGTTGTGATTTACAAACGCTCCGATTGAAAATAATTTGGGTGTTAGTACAAAAGGGGGCTTCCAATCATATAAAATTTTTATAATAGTAAAGGTGCGAGGTTTACTTATTGTTTTAACTGGTCCCATAGATAATTTACTTTCATCAAAATTGTTAATTGTTACGTATGCCATCCTACTTTTTTTTAGTATGATGAGATTTTATTTACTTCATTTCAATTTTTTTTTAAAAAAAGTCTTAAAGAATTTTTCCCTATCGTTCACGTTCTTTTCTTCTCCGTGCAAGAAAAATTCCTATCGATAGAAAGTCTGTAAACCATTATCAAACTTTTATGAAATTCTAATACACCTTCGTCTGTGCAACTTTTTAAATCAATAACCACCAAATTCTTTGAATGTAAAAAATAATGGTGTAAAAAACTTCAAATACCAATCGATAATAGTAGACTTAGTATATTTAGAAACAATGGGAAATATTACGGTTATTAATACTTCAAATTAACGAGCATCCAAAGATAGAGGCATCATTATTTAGATAAAACATCACTATCATATCACCATATAGATGTTCCGCATCTTCATAATCATTTTCGATACCTTCATTAATAAACTCCATATGCTCCTTATAGAAAAAATCCTCACCTTTGTAGACATTCCCTAGGGGATATAGAATATATCCCCTCTCATTCCCAATCTCTTCTACTGTGGAACTGGAAGTCCCGTGTCACATTAGGTGTCGGCTCGTTAAAGAAACCTCACTGCTCAATGGCCGTAAGTGCCGAGCATAGGCCAAAATTTGAAGCCCTTCACCGGCATTTGTTGACGTCTCCATATGAGTGAAATATTCTTGAGTGGGACGTTAAACAACAATAAACAAACAATCAAACCCAATCTCTCCACTTCTACCCAATCTACTTTTTCATCCCAGAAAACCGAACCAACGTTATGTTCCTTTAATACTACCAAAGACTTTCGACGTTCGAGAGTTACCATCCAATCTTTATCAACGTCCCATTTTTCGCGAGGCTACTTTAGGTTGTAGATCCACCACGGGTCTTTGTTGGGAAGATCTAATTCTTTTAATTCGGACACGGGTAAGTGGGAGAAAATCTGTAATTTATTTTTTTTAAGGAAGTAAATTTCAAAACTTTTATGAGGAAAATGAAGATGGTTGACCTTTTGCAACCTTTGAGCTTTAGTGACCTTTGAGTTTTGTGATCTTTAAGCTTTCGTGACCTTTGTGTAGGGGGGTTTTTGTGTGTAGGGGGCTTGAGGTGGAGGATGTATTGTTGTATAGATGTGTTGAGTTGGAGGATGTGTTGTTGTATGTAAGTAGCTTTAGGTGTGGAAGATCTATATTGGCTCAGAACAATATTTATCGTTTTGGGTCAATCTAGATATTTCAAGCCCGAGGATTTATATCGGCTCAGAACATTCAATTTACTACACACAGATGGGTACGAGTTGCAATGGTACGAGTTGACTACAGTAGCTTCCGTCTAAGTTTGCTGCTGATACGGTTTATTCGTCAACCATTAGACGTAGTTTAGACATTAATTTGATTTATTTAAAGGCTATGCAGTTGTGTTCTCCAAAGATATTATTACTGACCTACATGTACTTAGATTTAGATGGATGTACAATAGCGAAAAAGACATATACATAAGCATATAAATTAAAAGGCATAAAAATGTTGTGAAAATTGCTGGAGAAACACTTTGGCAATTGATAATTCAACCTTACAGTATTACTTGTAGATGTGTTCACGTTTAACAATTCAGGGAATTGAAAACTATCTATAACAATTTCTGAATTGTAAAACTTTAATGTAACAAATGTACATATGCATACCATACTATCCCTGACAATATTTTTCACAATTGTGAAAATACAAATTTGTATGTCTTTTCATTATTATATCTGTAACGGAACGAGCAATGACTCAGTCCAACAATCAACAAAGATTTAAATCAAATTAAATTATTTATTCAAAATATGAACTAACTGTTCGTATATAACTCAAAATAAATCAACCAAATGCACACATACACACACAATCATACAATCTGAAATTCAATGAAAATAATAAAAAAAAAATACAAATGATGTTTAAATCTATCCTATTTAGATCTTATTCCTACATTATTGAACCTATTAATATTTTTAACATATATAAATATGTTATTATATCATAAAACAATTCATATGAATCCAATGACTACATGTATACAAACGATTGTTCATTACAATCCTATATTATATTTCAGTTTCCGGTCATTCAAAATTCTATAATGAACTTCATACAAACACTTCCGGTTCAAATTATTTTGTAAAGAACAAACGTTGTATCCAAAATTTGCATCGATGTGATTCTCATTATCCCGGCACTTAAATTACAAGACGTCACATTATATCATCGATGTCATATTTCCCCGGCTGAAATTATGTGAATTGATCCATTCCCGACACTTATTTGTTAGGCATGTTTGGAACGTCACTTCCGGCACTTCATACGCACAGATGGTCAGCCATTTCAATAATTACTGGTCCAGTTCAGAAAGCACATTTCTTTGTGAAAATGTGCTCCGTAAGTACGTGAAATTGGTCCTTAGACCAGCACACGACCGGTACCTCACCTATCTGTTGATATTCTACGTCACCACGCGTGTTCGATTTACTTACCAGAGGAAAAATAAATTTGAGGTTCGAGTGGAATACTCGAAATCGGAGTGCTATAAATATAATATATATGTAGCTTGTGACAATATCTCTTATTTGTTTTGTACATCAATGTAAGATGTATATTTTTTATTTTTATCTTATTCTTTTAGTTTTGAAAAATAATTATGTATATATGCATTCTGAAGAGCGTAATTGTGTGTCAAACGTATGTATAGCAACTGTTCCGAAAATTCAGGATAGTTCTAAAGTGATGCATAATTGTAGGAGAAATTCAATTTACCAGCAATTGGAGAAGAGACTGCTAAAACCCCTTAAACCTGCAGGAAAATCTCAGCCCATTGCAAGCTCAGCCTAAAATTAATATCTGCCCATATTTCTCTCGGCCCATAACAAAATCGGCTTATGTCAAAGTCTGGTTACCAACTTACCGCTCAGTAATACCAAGAAGAAATTTCAAAATTTTTTTTTACTAATTGAAGTCTATAAAGGAAACAAAGAAAATAAAATTTTCTAGTATTTTTGCCTTGTTGATTATAAATATACTTTGGAAAATCAACAAACGTGATTATATGTATACTACTAGAGAGAAACAAGATGTGTTTTGGAAACACTTATACCCCCTATCGGCAGCAAAATCTCATAAATTTAGCTCAATTTTTTAAAAGAAGGTCAATGTCAAGAAACCAATGTCTCTGAAAAAAGTTAATCTCCTCTCTGTGTTTCATTTGTATCCCAGTTGTTGGATGTGTTCAAAAATATTATTTAACGTGATTTTTCCCAAAATGGATAAGCAATGCACGTTAGCTTACTAATGAACACACGGAAATCCCCGTAGACGAAGTCCCATCAAATGACGGCAAATAAAACCAAAAATATTTTTTTTATCCATATATGTTTTTTAAGAAGAACGGGTACATGAAATTTAGATTTTTAGAAATATTTTTGGTCTATATTTTTACTGAAATATTAAATGTTTAATTTGCGCAAAATCATAATATTTCACGATATCATGGAATGAATATCATGGCAGTATCACCCTATAGAAGTCGTTGTAACGAGATAAAAAGTAGGTAATACGAAATTTAAAAAGTCGTTATTACGAAACCTTTAAAAGTCATAATTACGATGACGAAATTTTCAGATAATGTAAATAAGCGATTTTTAAATGACCCACAACACCGTTAATTTTTCTGTCTGATGACGTTTGATAAACCTCTTGTATCCGACGCCTTCTTTTTTACCGAACCGAATTGATGCCATGTGTAAAAAATAGTATCTCGAAATTTTTAGAATATAACTTGAACTTTCGATATATTATTCCGTTTCGAGATAATAACTTTAATTTTAGATAATACTTTTTTGAAATTATCAGATATTATCTTGCAATTTAAAATAAGTATCTCAAATTTTCGAGTTATCTCGAGATTTCAAGATAAAAATTCGAAATTTTTAGTCCTTATTATCTCTAAAATTATCTCGAAGCTTCTGTTGCCGTAATACTTCAATAAGTACATTTTCTATGGGTTAACATTATTGAACGGCATTTAGAAACTAGCCGATATGTATGAGAGTTAGAATGTAGACATTTTAAAGTTCTAAAAACCAAACTACCTCTTGGGTTGCTAAATATCGAAACATGAAGGCACCTTTAAATATGTTACAAATATTGATAAATAACAGGAACCTGCAAAGTTACTAAATAAATTTGATCGATAAAATTTAATGTGTTTTGACTTTATAGAACAAATTCATGAGAGAGAGAGAGAGAGAGAGAGAGAGAGCTTCCGTATTTTATTCATTCGATTGCACTGTCGATCATCTACCTCATGAATAATCATGACTACATGTAGTGGATGATACACTGTGGCTTTTACCATCAACGGTGCATAATACTCACTAGATTGCTGCTGGGACTCACAGTTGCTGGGTAATCGTATGGCAAGTCATATCAGCAAGTTCAACTTTATCAATTAATGATAAACAATACGGAGGGAGTGCGAAATGTTGCCGATGGGCAAACATTTTCATGCGCAAATAGCTATAAATTGGGTTGGTGTTATTCGTCAACCATTACGCCTACTTATTTCCGATGACGCCTATATTGGCACTCTTCCGAGACTACAAAGGTTACACCCATAAAATAAGTCGTATTCATTGTGATGAATATCGATAAATATGAAAGCCAGACATTAAATCTTTTCCCAATCTCACAACTTATATACACACTGTAAACATGGGAAATCGCTGATGAAAATATGCGAAAATTATTAACAATTCCACAGGATAAATACACAAGCGCAGAATAGAAATGATTAGATCATGAACATGAATGAGAATGAATATGCATTAATCTAATAACGCAAGAAATAACAAATATCAACCGTCAGATGTAGGTTATAAGAAATCAGAATTATTTGTACTGTCATATGAATAATAATACATAGGTAAATATATATATACTAATAGTCTCCCCAATATTCAACACTTTTATTCAGTACGACAGACACATTTCCGGATAAGCACGTCACAGTTGCTATCACATTTGTTTCTGTATTTTATTCACTCGATTGCACTGTCAATCATCTACCTCTTGGTCACATAGGAAGTTTATGCTGTTGCAGAGATCAGTTATATACAGCATTTTAGCTTACAACATTCTAATCTAGGTTTAGTTCTCTTATACAAATGTATTTTAACAAGTAGAGATGAAGTGGGGTCCCTCTCCTTTTTAGAGAAATATAAACCTGACTGCTCAATGACAATGTCCAATGTGGGCAATTTATAAAGCGGAAGCTGAATTCCGTTGAAGCCGCACTAGCGCCGATATGCGTGTCAGTTTTCTATTTAGTGATGGTGTAATTTACCCATATAAAGAAATAACTTTCTCATTAATTACTTGCGTACCTGTCAACTAAAATGCTTTTTGCGCATGGCAGTCATAATTTTGCTTCTCCCTATTGTATGTATGTATATATATATTGAATATATATATATATATATATATATATATATATATATATATATATATTATATATATATATATATATATATATATAATATATATATGGAGAGAGACAGAGACGGAGAGAGAAAGAGACAGACAGATCGAGAGAGAGAGATGTTGCAAAATAATGACATGCATGAAGTCTTCCCAAACATTTTCATTCAGTACCTCAGACACATTTCCGGATAACCAAGTCACCCTTGCTATCAAATTTGCTTCTGTATTTTATTCAATCGATTGCACTGTCAATCATATATATATATATATATATATATATATATATATATAGAGAGAGAGAGAGAGAGAGAGAGAGAGAGATGGAGAGAGAAAGAGACAGACAGATAGAGAGAGATGTTGCAAAATAATGACACGAAGTCTTCCCAAACATTTTCATTCAGTACCTCGGACACATTTCTGGATAACCAAGTCACCCTTGCTATCAAATTTGCTTCTGTATTTTATTCACTCGATTGCACTGTCAATCATATATACATGTATATATATATATATATATATATATATATATATAGAGAGAGAGAGAGAAAGAGAGAGAGAGAGAGAGAGAGAGAGAGACGGAGAGAGAAAGAGACAGACAGATAGAGAGAGATGTTGCAAAATAATGGCACGAAGTCTTCCCAAACATTTTCATTCAGTACCTCGGACACATTTCCGGATAACCAAGTCACCCTTGCTATCAAATTTGCTTCTGTATTTTATTCACTCGATTGCACTGTCAATCATCTATCTCATGAATAATCATTACTACATGTAGTGGATGACACACACTGGCGATTAAGAATTATCATCAACGTGCTGATACAGTAGAGTTGTTGTGATTTTCACCAATTTGGGAGTCTATGGAGTGAGTCTGCATTAATTTTCATATATATGCATGAACGATTATAAAGTCTATCCATCTTTGTTTGAGAATTAAAGTGCAGATCAACCATGTTGGTCCACAGTTACATGTGGACAGGATCATCTAAATGTGTCTTGCCCATAACCCATCGATTTTTTTCTAGGCCTAATAAACCATATTTGTTCTAGTAATTTGGCAAAAGTATTTTCAGCACCAAGTAAATTCATCACTTGTATTAGTAATTTCGACACTTAACTTTTCGGCATCAGGTAGATTATTTTTGGCACATGAACAAAATATATCCGTTGATAGATTCTAATATTGATTAAAATAATCTCATGAATTTTAATTTTTAAAGATAAAGTTTTAATACTTGTTTTTGGAAATGCAGAAAATACCTGCTTACAAGTGCCGAAGCTACTCGGTGCAGAATTACCTGATATCAATATGGTTGCACCCTATACAGACTATATACACCCTGTATATACTATATAGGTTGTAACCACATAAGGCCTAGACTCGAACGGGAACAGTGCTCGAATACTTCATGAATTAACTGTTGACTGATCAACCAAAGGATGACATAATTATGGGATTATGACTTATCTACCTCCCGGTTAGGAGAATTTTGTTTTATAACTTAAACTTCTGCAGACGACATTTCATGCCAAAATTGAACCAAAATTTGTTGTTCTCGTTTTAACTGTTATTGAACCTGGAAATAAATACATGTATTACTGCATCCTACAATAGAAAGAAGTTTAAATTTTATATATATCAATTGAAATAAAACAAAAATTTGCATCTACAATTTATTTTTGTGATGTTTGAGCACTGTTCCAGTCCACAGATTTCTGTCTGACTCAATTTACAGTGTTGTCATGTGGCCAGCTGCCAAAAATACATGTAAAAAGTCACGTAGATTACACATAACGGAAAATACTCATAACCTCAGAATTTATTTACTTAAACCTGTGTACCATCTAGGATGTAAATTACGAAAAACTTATTTTTGTTCGAGCACTGGTCAAGTGAGTCTTAGTCTGTTGTTTGGCCACATTTCCTGGTATATCCCAAAATTACCAAGACTAAAATCATGGGGTTACGATGGTTTGTTATAATTGTGCGCACCGAATTTGGTCAAGCGATCGCTATAATAAACATTTTGAATTGATTTAAAACATCATCCAAAACAGTAACAATAGCAAAACATTTTATTCAGTAATCAAGAAATTGTAGCAAGATCGAAAACAGATTCACCCCTGTGTTCATTTAGTGTTCACCATCTTGTTGTAATTGTGCTATATAGGTTTTACCTTGTTCTATTTTTTCTTCATGTTTGTATGTTAAGCATTCTTTAAGACGGTCTATGTACTTTAGGAAGAGCTCGAACTTAGGTTGGGAGATTTTGTTTATTGTGATTGACAGTGAGCGGAGTTGGTCTTTCCGACGTTTTTGAATTCAACCGCCACTGATGACGTCTTCAGAATCCTGGCTTATGATTGGACAATTAAAAAAACGTACTATAGAGCAGTCTGTGACGTTATAACCGGAAGTGTGTCATGTCGGTCATATCGGTCATATTGGAAGTATGTCATACCGGAAGTAAGGTCATGTTGGGGCTACAAGGAGAAAGTGCCAATTGTTGAGTTCGGAGGCATGTCTTTGTCCAGAAGCGGTGTGTGCGGCCATCTTGGATAATGAGCTAATGAGCGACTTCGTTTGGGTTTTTGTAATTTTTGGGTTTGAAGTGAGATCAGAAGTAGAAGGTGGAGTTTGGGTCACGAGAGTTGACGAGAAATCACAAGAGTTGCTAACAGATCTTGGATTATTCCAGATTTGCTGTCTAGACTGTTATCAGTGGATATATAAAAATTCTGGTTTTCCCCACCAGAGCGGTCTTAAGATGAGTATGATGATCCCATATCAAATGTGCAAGCGGTAAGCCGAACTTGTAACTGTGAGTCAAGCTTGAACATGTTATCATTGTACTGAGACTCTGTAGAGTTTGTACAAAAGGAGATCACTCTGTATAGACTCTATAGGTGGAACAAAGGGAAGATCATTCTGTATAGACTGTAGGGTTGGAACAAAGGGAGATTACTCTATATGGACTGTACATGTATACACTAAACCAGAGCAGGAAGGGCGGATAGTGAACCAGAAGTATAGGAAAGGTGGCCGTCTTGGATATGGAATCGTGGGACATCAGTGAGTAGTTTCATGGATAGACAAGGAATTCCTGCTATTGAGGGATACTTCATTTTACCAGAAACGAAAGACTGACTAATCTCACTGTAGGAGAGATACATTGAACATGAAGTGTGTAATGTACTAAAAAATTGGAAAGTGATCAAGTGTGTAACGTTCTCATGTTTCAAAGTTGCAACGTGATCAACATTCTAAGTTATGAAGTCTAAAAGTGACAAACTTGTAAAGTATGAAGATGTTCACTCTTCTCTTGTTTCAACAAGTTTCAAACTTCAGACAGTGAAAAAAGTATCTGTATTATTTTATAGCGTTTTTGTACTTCTGTGTATAAAATAAAAATTTAAACATTCAACCAGGCAGGGATTATTCTGACAATGTTTGCTCTTCGAGCTTTGGATGCCAAATGAGCTCTCTGAGGTCTAACTGAACATTTTCTCTAGTTTGTAAATTTACTATTTTAGAATTTGTAAACTAATTTGGATTTCTGTCTAATAAATTATATCGATCAAGTAAAGAGCTACTGAATGTTAACATTAACTTACTATATTTTAGACTTACCACTTCAGTATAACACAAACAAATACACACAAAATCTGCATACTTTCAGTTAAGGTTTCTTTTTGAATAAGATGAGTGGCCCTTAAAAGGGCCTTTGATCGCTCCGAAAAGCTGAATAAGGGAGACTCTAGTATCTGTTGAGTAGACGTCGCCAACGACGAACTTCTCTTTCTCTATCATCAGCCGACTAATCTCAGTCTTGTGTTGTCGCAGATTGACTAATGCTTCCTGAGCTAGTACATATTGTAAGGTGTTGAAAGTGGAGGCTCAGGTCTAGGTGGTCCCCGGTGTTGTGTAGTATATGAATATGGTCCAGTAGGTAATGATGGGGTCTTACCAGAATCTATAGGCCTGTGTCGCCTTACTACAACATGTATCCTCCTTGTAAGAATGATTCTCATGTTTCTTTCTTCAGGTTGCATATCAATATTGGATAAGTTATCCATGATAAACTAATACCGAACCTCAGACAGTACTAGCTTATATAGAGTTTATGACGTACGCTGTGCACTATGTGCCTTCATGTGATGTGAGCCCCAGATACCAAACAAGTCACATAATCCCCGAGTGGCATCTTTCTTCTCTCTCATCCCTTTTTCTCTTTCCCCATCTCTGCCTCTCTGTTTGTCTGTGTATCTCTCAACAACAAGAAAAAAAGAATGGGTGGTCTGCACATATAGAGTGGGAAGAAAGGTGTGAAATCAGATCAACATCGATAAATGGGCCAGTTGTTGAAAATGGAAACAAGAAAGAGACAAAGTAGGCGGACCTAAGACTGATTATAGTAACAGCAGTTCTGTAGTCTCTGTATCAGCATACTAATAAACAGACGTATTCTGTTTGTATCCATACTCTCTGTATCCTTTACTTTTTCTTTGTATGCCTTACTTATACTCACTGTATCCCACAAATCTAATAGAATTGTGTTACACGCTTTTGTTATATTCCTGTAACGAACTTGATTTGCTCTTTTGTCATTTGAATTTCCCGCCTTGTTTTTACTTTTTTTCAAAACCTGTCTAGCAACTTACCTGTGCGAAATTAATAATACATTTGTTATACTCCTCACTCCTGTCCGTGCAGTTGAATATATCAGACGTGTCTGCTAGTAGTTCTGAACGTATTATACCCGTAAACTTGAAATAAGTATTTGGATATATAATATCAAGGTGTGGTAGTAAAATAGCCCAGATAACAGGCAAGCAGCTCACGTAACTCTATGGAGGCCCAGCCTGACTAGGATTCAAGATTTCAGCTGTGTTGTGCCGTTTATTTCCTACTTAACTTTAATATACAGCAGTGTCTTTATTGGTTGGTGTTATTCGTCAACCATTACATGTAGGTCATCCACCAGAATGTTTTACGCCTACTTGTTTCCGGTGAAGCCTATATTGGAACTCTTCTGTTAAACAGAGACTACAAAGGTGGTCAGACATCGGTTGCACCCGTAAAATCCGGAGTATTTATTGTGATTAATATCGATAAATATGCAAGCCGGACATTAAATCTTTTCCCAATCTCACAACTCATATACACACACTGTAAAAATGGGAAAATCGCTGATGAAAATATGCAGAAATTATAAACAATTCCACAGGATAAATACACAAGCACAGAATAGAAATGATTAGGTCATGATTATGAATAAGAATGAATATGCATTAATCTAATAATGCTAGAAATAACAAATATCAACCGTCAGGTGTAGGATATAAGAAATCATAATTATTTGTATAATCATAAAATGTACGTGTGTGTAAATACCCTAAAGATGGAAACAAAAATTCAAAAATAAGATTTACATCATATTATTTTAAGGAAAATATGGCAATATCCAGGTGCATTAATCTATGTAGATTTGATAGGTCCTATATTAAAATGTCAGCCACCAGATGTAGTTGTGGATTATAGCCTATAGGCCTCCACAGAAATTCATTTTTTATTTTATATGTGAACCACAAGGTGTTGGTAATAGCACTGAGGTTGATAAACTCTATTTATTATGAATATACAGTGTAGGCATGTCATCCCCACATGTAGTTCTACTTTATAGGCCCCTCTAGAATAACTATATTAAGTGTCAACCATATATTCTTTAAGATATATATGTCAACCACCAGATGTAGTTCTACAGTATAGTCCTCTATAGATTACCTGTCTTTAGATGTCAACCACTAGGTGTAGTCCTATATCTAGATGTCAACCATCAGGTGTAGTTCTACAGTGTAGGCCTCTGTAGATTACCTATATTTACATGTCAACCATCAAGTGTAGCTCTACAGTATAGGCCCCTCTAGAGTACCTGTATTTACATGTCAATCACCAGGTATAGTCCTATATTTAGATGTCAACCATCAGGTGTAGTTCTACAGTATAGGCCTCTCTAGATTACTTATCTTTAGATGTCAACCATTAGGTGTAGGTAATAGCAATAAGGGAGTTAACACCAATATATTCTTCATTTTATGCATGTCAACCACCAGGTGTAGTTCTGCATTATAGACCCCTTATCAAAACCCATATCAAGATGTCAACCACCAGATGTGGTCCTATATTTAGTTGTCAAACACCAGGTGTAGTATTGCATTATTGTCCTCTTGAGAATACCTATACAGTCAACCACCAGATGTAGATAATAGCAATAAGGGAGATAACTCCTATATAATATTTTACTATATGCATGTCATACATCAGCATAGTACATCGTTATAGATGTCAACCACCAGGTGTAGTCCTAGACCTAGATGACAACTACCAGGTGTAGTTCTGCATTATAACCCCATATCAATACCTATATTTAGATGTCAACCACCAGATGTGGTCCTATATCTAGTTGTCAAACACCAGGTATAGTATTACATTATTGGCCTCTTTAGAATGCCTATATATAGATGTCAACCACCAGATGTAGATAATAGCAATAAGAGAGATAACTCCAATATATTATTCACTATATGAATGTCAACCACCAGGTGTAGTACTATACTATAGACCTCTTTAGAATACCTATATCTAGATGTCAACCACCAGATGTAGTCATATATCTAAATGTCAACCACTAGGTGTAGTCCTTTTTTTAAGAGAACTACCAGGTGTAGTTCTGCATTATAGGCCTCTCTATAATACCTATATTTAGACGTCAACCACCAGATGTAGATATTAGCCATAAAGGAGATAACTTTAATATATACTTTACTATATGCATATCAACCATCAGGTGTAGTATTACATTTTAGGCCCCACTAGAATACCTATATCTAAATGTCAACCACCAGGTGTAGTCGGGGCCTCCGTGGCCGAGTGGTTAGAGCATTGCGCTTCAAATCACACGGCCTCTCACCTCTGGTTCGAATCCCACTCGGGTCATTTCGAATTAAGTGGGAAAGTTTGCCAGTTTTCTTGCGGAAGGCCGGTGGTCTTTACCCGGGTAACCGGGGTTTCTCCTCCACCAATAAAAACTGGACGCCATCATATGACTGAAAAATTGTTGAGTGTGGCGTAAAACAAAAAATCAAATCAAATCAAATCAAACCAGGTGTAGTCCTATATCTAGATGTCAACCACCAGGTGTAGTATTGCATTATTGTGCTCTTGAGAATACCTATATACAGATGTCAACCACCAGATGTAGATAAGAGCAATAAGGGAGATAACTCCTATATAATATTTCACTATATGCATGTCATACATCAGCATAGTACATCGTTATAGATGTCAACCACCAGGTATAGTCCTACATCTAGATGACAACTACCAGGTGTAGTTCTGCATTATAGGACTCTCTATAATACCTATCTTTAGACGTCAACCACCAGGTGTAGATATTAGCAATAAAGGAGATAACTTCAATACATATGTTTTTATAATGTTTACTCAAAACACGTGTGTTTCTATTTTGGGAATCACATGTTATTGTTTTATTGAAAATAATCTTTTTCATTGGATGTCATACCTGTTCTACAGGTATATCAGTCTCTTTCTTTTATTGCACAGAATTTTGTGAGTCTTGAAGTTCATTTGAGCCTCATATGAGTATTCAGCGGGGTGTGTAAGTTTTCCCTCCCACCCTCCCTCTAACTTTTTAGAGGATAAATGATGTACATTATGTATATCCCGGCAACATGTTTTCAGGTGTCTCATAAACATACACATTCATGGCGATCCTCAAATAACACATTTACTTACTTCATGTTTTTTTCCTTTTTAGATTGCGGTTTATATGGAAAGGCTTATCTCGTATTCGGAAAATACTATGTACAGTGGTGGAAATTAATAAACGACTACATACGTACTCGTATGGCAGGTTATTCCTAAATTCACACTAGTTTTATTGTAAATATTTTATGTTCGGTTGAGTTTACGAATAAGAGGGCCAATAATGCATAACTACACCTGGTGGTTGACATCTAGATAAAAGACTACATTATATGGTGGATGACATCTAGATATAGGTATATAGTGATGATTATTGGAATTATCGTCCTCATTGCTATTTCCTACATCTTGTGGTTGACATCTATAGCATAGTAGTACACCTGGTGGTTGACATGTACATGAATATAGTGGAGAATATATTTGACTTATTTCCCTTCTTGCTATAAGCTTCACCTGGTGGTTGACATCTAGATATATGTATTTTAAAGGGACAATAATGCATAACTACACCTGGTGGTTGACATCTAGATAAAAGACTACACATGGTGGATGACATCTAGATATAGGTATTTTAGTGGTGCCTATAATGTAGAACTACACTTGATGGTTGATATCTAGATATAGGTATTATAGAAGGGCCTATAATGTAGTACTACACCTTGTATTTAGTGAAGAATGTATTGGAATTATCTCTCTTTTTGCTATTACTTACACCTGGCGGTTGTCATCTAGATATAGGTATTCTAGAGAGACCTATCACACAGAACTACACCTGGTGGTTTACATCTAAATATAGAACAAAACATGGTGATTGACATCTAGATATAGGTATTCTAGAGGGGTCAATAATGTAGTACCACACCTAATGGTTAACATGTATATACTATAGTGCAAAATATATTGGAGTTATCTGCCTCATTGCTATAACCTACACCTGGTGGTTGACATCTATATTAGGTATTCTAGAGGGGGCTATAATGTAGTACTACACCTGGTGGTTGACATGTATATAGTGAAGAATGTATTTGAGTTCTCTCCCATATTGCTATTACCTACACCTGGTGGTTGACATCTCAATATAGGTATTCTAGAGGGGGCTAAAATGTAATTATAAACCTGATGGTTATCATATATATAGTGAATAATATATTGGAATTATCTTCCTTTTTGCTATTACCTACACCTGGTGGTTGACATCTCAATAAAGGTATTCTAGAGGGGGCTATAATGTAGTACTACACCTGGTGGTTGGCATGTATATAGTGAAAAATGTATTTGAGTTATCTCCCTTATTGCTATTACCTACACCTGGTGGTTGACATCTCAATATAGGTATTCTAGAGGTGCCAGTAATGTACAACTACACTTGATAGTTGATATCTAGATATAGGTATTACAGAGGAGCCTATGATGTAGTACTACACCTGGTGGTTGCCATGTATATAGTGAAAAATGTATTTGAGTTCTCTCCCGTATTGCTATTACCTACACCTGGTATAGAGAGGCCTATAACACAGAACTACTTCTGTTGGTTGACATCTAGATATAGAACAAAACCTGGTGGTTGACATCTAGATATAAGTATTCAATACCTATAATGTAATACTACAGTTGATGGTTGACATTTGCCTATATCTCCCTTATTACTATTACCTGCATTTGGTGGTTGACATCTAAATGTTGGTATTCTACAGGGGCTATAATGTAGAACTACACCTGGTGGTTGACATGTATATATTGAAAAATATATTATGCATTATATCTTACCTTATGCCTCATATGCATACCATACTATCCCTGACATATTTTTCACAATTGGGAAAATAAAAATTTGTATGTCTTTGCATTACTACAAAATGTATATCTATTATTTGTTATAGTACACCAATGTAAGAATTTTTTTAATTTTTATTTTATTTTTTTCATGTGTGTCAAAGGCTTGTATAGCAACTGTTCTGAAAAATTCGGTAGTTCAAAAGTGATGCATAATTGTAGGAGAAATGGAATTGACCAACAATTGGAGAAGAGAATTCTAAAACCATTAAAAGGAACATCTCAGCCCATTACAAGCTCAGCCAAAAATCAATCTCTGCCCATATATCTCTCAGTCCATAACAAGATCAGCTAATGTTAAAGTCTGGTTACCGACTTACGGCTCAGTAAAACCAAGAAGAAATTTCAAAGTTTTATTTAAGGAATATTGAGGTCTATTAAGAAAACTAAGAAAATAAAATTTTCTAGTATTTTCGCCTTGTTGATTTTAATTATACTTTTGAAAATCAACAAACATGCATATATGTATACTTCTTGAAAGAAACAAGATGTGTTTTTGAAACACTGATAACCGATGGGCAACAAGATCTCATAATTATAGCTCAAATTTTTAAAGTAGGCCAATTTCAAGGAACCAATGTCTGTGAAAAAAGTTTATCTCCTCTTTGTGTTTCATTTGTATCCCAAATGTCAGATTTTTTAAAAAATATTATTTAAGGTGATTTTTCCCAAAACGGATAAGTAATGCATGTTAGCTTACTTATGGATACACGGAAATCGTCGTCAAATGAGGGCAAGTATATATACATGTATATAAAAAAAAAAAAACAAAAAAAATTAGCCATATACATTTTTAAAAAAGAACGGGTACATGTTATTTAGATTTTTAGAAATATTTTTGGTCTATATTTTATGGAAATATCAAATGTTTAATTTGAGCAAAATCATAATATTTCACGATATCATGGAATGAATATCTTGGCAGTATCACCTATTAGAACGAGATAAAAGGTAGTTATTACGAGATTTAAAAAGTCGTTATTACGGCATTTTTAAAAGTCGTAATTACGATTACGAGATTTTCAGATAATATAAAGAAGCGATATTTGAATGGTACACAAAATATTTTTCTGTCCGATGACGTTTGATAAACCTCTAAACCCATCCGACGCTTTCTTTTTTACCGAAGCGAATTGATGCCATGTGTAAAAAATAGTACCTCGAAATTTTAAGAAAATAACTTGAACTTTCGATATATTATTCCGTTTTGAGATAATAACTTCAATTTTAGATAATACTTTTTTGAAATTACCAGATATTATCTCACAATATAAAATAAGTATCTCAAAATTTGGAATTATCTCGAGATTTCGAGATAATAATTGAAAATTTCGAGTCCTTATTATCTCTAAAATTCAAACTATAATCTCGAAATTTTGCGTTATTATCTCGAAACTTCAGTTTACGTAATACTTCAGTAAGTACATTTTTCTATGGTATGTATGAGAGTTAGAATGTAGACATTATAAAGTTCTAAAAACCAAACTACCGATGGGGTTGATAAATATGAAAATATGAAGGTACCTTTAAATATGTTACAAATATATAAAAAGGGTGATAAATAACAAGAACCTGCAAAGTTAATAAATAAATTTGATCGATAAAATTTAACGTGTTTTGATTTTATAGAACAAATTTATTAAATTTTAGTAACTATATAGTTTTGGGTTATTTTTACTTGGATCTAATTCTTAATTTTAGTTATTAATTTGTTTGATTTTAATTTTGAATTATTTATTAATTTATCACCCTACGTTGGCATTTATTTCATTCTCCGATTGTGTTGTTGTTAAAACAGTTTATTTCCAGAGAGAGAGAGAGAGAGAGAGAGAGAGTCTCCCCAATATTCAACACTTTATTATTCAGTACGGCAGACACATTTCCGGATAACCACGTCACAATTCACTCGATTGCACTGTCAATCATCTACCTCATGAATAAACATGACTACATGTAGTGGTTGACACACACTGGTGGTTGAGAATTATCATCAACGGTCTTTATTGTGAGAATTGTGCTAAAGAACCACATAAGAAGTTACTGTGTTAATATATCCTTTTGCAGTGAAACTGAACTGAAAGTTGCAATATCTATTTGAAAGACTAAAAAGAAACCAGCGACAATTATAGTTTTGTTAAAGTGTTTCACTCAAGTTTGAATTGATATTGCAATAGACTCAGCCGAAATATCAGTAATCTATAATTTTGTTTTCTAACTTCCTGTTTATAATTTATTTTCTTATTAAATTTTGTTAATTGTTAAAATTTCTTGGTATCGTATCTGAGTTGGTAATCCGGCAATCCTCGGTCTTCGTAATATTTGGGTTAAAACAGAATCCTACATTCATGACAATACCCTCTAATAAGTGGTATAATATTATTCCTTGTGTCACTGTAGATACATAGCAGATACTGTATGTTTACACCTTAATTACCAAGATACAATACACAAACACAAGGTAATTTTTCAACAAGTTTAATATCCCTTGAAAGACAGCGTTTGAAATAGTCTGCAGAGGGTTAGTGTCATCCCACTGTGACTGTATAATGCATAAGAATGAAGTAAAACCCATATAAATTTGCACTCATAACTCTGAAACAGTCTAGAGAAACATATAAATCATAAACAAATGTGACTGAACTGTCTATTCTTGCTGATATTTTTCTTTAATCTATCATTTAATTTATCATAATTTTATTTCTTTCTCACTTATTTTCTAATTACCTAACTTTAACAGTACTAACCTCGTTTAACAGTCTTCGGAGGTCACTTTTCTATTAGTTTTATTGGCTCATTAAGTTATTCGGGTATTTCCGGAAAGTGTCATAATTATAAAACATGCGTAACACAGTGTTACGCTCTCTATTTCCCTTCCTTCGTTTTAATGATATGCTTGTGTAAGTGGATTTTCATGTTTTTGGATGTTTTTGATATTATCGTGAAAAGTATGATAGAGAGAAAATTAAAGAAGAAAAATGGTCAGCACGCAAAGATCTACAAAAATGTCAATAGGGCTGGAATTGTCAGGTTGTCCCTTATGGGATTTGTTTTCCTTTTAAGCAGGTTTTTTTTTTAATGTTTTTGGATGTTTTTGACATTATCTTGAAAAATATAATAGATTGAGGCAAAGTGAAAGAAGGAAAAATGTTATATGTTATTTGACATTATCTTGAAAAGTATAATAGATGTTTCATGTTTTTGGATGTTATTTTTATATTTTATTGAAAAATAAGAAAGAAAACTGTTAAATGTTTTTTGACATTATCTGAAAAAGTATAATAGAGTCAAAGTGAAAGAAACAAAAATGTTCAGCATGAAAAGATCTACAAAAACGTTAAGAGGGTGGAAATTTCAGGTTGCTCCTAATGGGATTTCCCCCTTTTCATAGTTTGGATGTTTTTTTGACATTATTTTGAAAAGTATTATAGATAGAGAGAACATGAAAAAAGCGAAAATGTTCTGCGCACAAAGATCAACTAATTAGTGTAGAGAGTTGGAATTTACCCCCCCCCCTTTAAGCGTTTTTTTTCATGTTCTTGGATGTTTTTGTGACATTATCTTGAAAAGTATAATAGGTAGAGAGTAAGTGAAAAAAGAAAAAAAATTCAGCATGCAAAGATCTACAAAAAAGTCAATAAGGCCAAAATTGCCACGTTGCCTGTCTGGATTTTCCCCAATTAAGTGGATTTTTCATATTTTCGGATATTTTTTGACATTATCATGAAAAGCATAACAGATACAGAGAAAGGGAAAGAATCAAAAAGGTTTAGGACACAAAGATCTACAAAAATCAATAAGGTCGAAATTGTCAGGTCGACCCTTATGGGAGTTATTTCCCCTTTAAGTGGATTTTTCATGTTTTTGACAGTTTTGTCCTTTTGTCTTGAAAAGTATAATAGATAGAGAGAAAGAGAAAGAAACAAAACTGTTCAGAATGCAAAGATCTACAAAAAAGTACCAGGGATTAAATTCTCGGGTTAACCTTTGTGAGGGTGATCCTTGTGAAAGTTAGTTCCCCTTTGGATTTCGCACATTTTCTACCGTTATTGCACATTATGTTGAAAGATAAAAAGAATAAATGTTTTTGTAAAATTTTCGACATTTTTGACTACTTATCCAGAACCATTGGGCCAATTTGAACCAAACTTGACAGGAAGTATAATCATGTAGAGCCGCATAAATGTTGCAGATGAAAAGGGGCTAGGGCCAAACATGGCTGTTATGGCTATAGATAAAATATTATAAACATAATACCAAAGTTAAGGTGCTCAAAACGATCGTTTCTGTCAATTAGACTTAATCAGTTGAGAACGAATGAGTCAGCAGATATTTTTTATTTAATGCATGTATTTCCACAATTATGAAAGCTAGAGAAAAAGACTTACCTTAAAATGAGCGGCTTGCAAATATCTACAATTATTTCATTTTGGTGGAAATTGTCGGATCGACGATATGTGAGTTATTTCCCCTTTTTGTGAATTTTTCATGTTTTTGTGTTTTATTATCTTGAGAAGTGTTACTGGTAGAGTAAGACTGGAAGAAGAAAACATGTTCAGCATATAAAGATCTTCATAAAATTCAATAGGGTTGAAATTGTCGGTTTGCCCCTAATGGGAGTTATTTCACCTTTTCAGTGGATTTATCATGTGTTTTGGATGTTTTGACGTCTTGAAAAGTATAAAAGGTACAGTAAAAGTGAAAGAGGCAAAAATATTCAGCTTGCAAAGATCTAAAAAAAAGTCATTACAGCTGAAATTGTCTGGTTGCCTCTTGTGACAACTATTTCCCCTTTTAAGAGGATTTTTCATGTTTTTGGATGATTTTTGTGATCACTGTCCGTCGGCCGTCCGGTGTCCGTCCGTAAACTTTTCGACTTCTGCTCTGAAAAAAAAAAACTGAAAGAATTTTGACGAAACTTGACTGGAAGCAGGTTCTCAAAGTCCTTTACGGAGTTCGTAGTTTTAAGCCAGGCTGGCTCAGGGGTGGATTCATTTCGGGGCAGAATACGTCCCAAAAGGTACCCCTCTTTAAAAATTTTCTCCGGAACTGCTGCATGAATTGAAAATGGATTCTTTCTGAGTGATCTACAAGGATGTATGATAAAAGTTTATATTTTTCATAAAAATCCGATGAATTTTTGACGCGTTTTTGAGGTCTTTTAGGACTTTGTAATTTCCATTCATTTTTGCATTATTTCCTCAATTATCTCCCCTTCCAGTCACTTTGATGCATTCATTTAATGTATTTTACTCGTAATTAGGCGAAGAAATGTTTTTGTGCAAAAATTTTGCCAAAATTTTATTTCTAAAATTTCAAATGAATATTTTAAGTCCTTTACGAAGTTTGTAGTTTTCAGCAAGACTGGCCCAGGGGTGGATTCAGCGTGGGGCAGAATACGTCCCAAAAGGTACCCCTCTTTATAAATCTTCTCTGGAACTGCTACATGAATTGAAAAATGGATTCTTTCTGAGGGATCTACAACGATGTATGATTCAAGTTTATAATTTTCTTAAAAATCCGATGAATTTTTGACGCGTTTTGAGGTCTTTTAGGACTTTGTAATTTCCATTCATTTTTGCATGATTTCCTCAATTATCTCCCCTTCCATTCACATTGATGCATTCATTTAATGTATTTTACTTGTAATTAGGTGAAGAAATGTTTTTGTGCAAAAATTTTGTAAAAATTTTATTTCTAATATTTCAAATGAATATTTTAAGACTGCAAAAAGAGGGGGTTTGCATCTAAACGTGTCTTGTTTATCTGAATATAAAACAGGTATGTGTTAAATAACACTCGGGTAAAGAGAAATATGTTTAAATCATAAATTGCACTTCTTGGGTTTTTTTGCAAGAATTTTGTCATAATTTAATTTCTAGGATTTTTATGAATTCCTTCAAAACAGCAATAATTATGTTTCTTGGCCAGATCAGCTCATGCACATATTCTTCTTAGTCTTCTTTCCACATCTATAGATGGTTCTCAGATGAGCAGTTGAGGCCCTCTTGTTTGTCATTGTCTTCAAAAGTATGATAGGTAGAGTTAAAGTGAAAAAAGCAAAAATGTTGCGCTTGCAAAGATCTACAAAAAAGTCAATAGGGCCGAAATTGCCAGGTTGCTCCCTATGGGAGTTATATTCCCTTTTAAGCGAATTATTCATGTTTTACTGGCCCAGCTCAGTCGGTAGTGCGCTCGACTCGAGATAGTGAGGTCGTGAGTTTGAGTCCAGCAGGCAGAAGGTTGGTTTCCTGCCCTTTGGATGAGACAGTAAAACCGAGTGATATAAGCTGTCACAATGATAATTTTTGTCCTATGACATATAGACGAGAATATGACAAAATGTGTGTTTAAATAAATTATCAAGCACGTGAATCGTTGTTAAAGGTCTTCTTTCCGAGTCAATTTAAGTTTTATCGTACCTTAAAATCTCCAGCTGTATTTCTGTATGCAATGACCTTGCAAATAAACTCTTTCACCATATCAAATGTACTTAGTAATTCGGTCAGGGGATCTTGGTCCTTTATGCACTTGGACTATGTTGAAGTCGGCCGATTGTTATGTGTTTTATATTTATTTTTAAAATACAGGACGTGATTTTTATTGGAAAGTGCTTGTATTATGTAAAATATATGCTTTTCAATGCTATTTGAAAATAACTGAAGAAAATTGGATGAATAAGTATATCAGGACACTGATAGCAGTTTACCCGATCTTTAATGTTACCCCGAATGCTGACATTGACAAAAGCAAAACAATATACTGTGAAAAGTATGCGTAGGCTAGCTCATGTTTTAAAATCGTGCCGCCATGCCAGGAGAAGTTGGAGTCATGATCATGTCTCAAGAACGACAAAGCCGAGAATGCATTGGGATGATGGGTCAAGATAACCTGATATACCCGGCACGTGGACAATTTCAGAAACGAATGTTTTGAAACGACGAAAATGACCAATTTTGCCTGATTTAGATATGAAATTATGATGTACGAAAATAAATGCGAAGGGCAAAAGGAATAGAATGTATATTAACTGCAAATATCACGTGTTTATTGAACACTCGGTAATCTACGTAAAAAATTTGCAATGCTCTAAGTAATGGCGAACAATACTGCAGTCATTTCATGTGTTTTACTTGTAAATAGGTTTTTCTGCAAGAATTTTGCTAAAATGTAATCTTTAGATAATTTTATTACAGTTATTTATTAAAACTGCAATATTTATGTTTCTTAGCCAGATCAGCTAAAATATACATATTCTTCTTTCCACATTTGTAGATGGTTCTCTGGTGAGCAATTGAGGCTGTCTTTGGCTTCTTGTCTTTATAAAGCATGGAAGCACTGTAGAGTGGAAGATTTCTATGACAACTAGGCCTACATTATCACTATATAGGCTATACTTGGCTCCACCGTAGGAGGGTAACTCTTTACCCTCAGTACAGATTTGTTATCATATTTTGAACCGTATCAACAATTTTATCCTAAAACCATTTGATTTCACTTTTAACTGTCTTGACAATTGATAGTAACTAATTCAGACATGTTGTAATTCATTGTAAATACATGCATGTTTTTTTTAAATATGAAAACCAGTAAGTTATAAATACACACAACATAGCAATAAGTTACACTAAAATCTCTATTATAAAGTTTTATTTATCATTTACTTCTTGTTTTACAGGTATAAAGTAATTTTCAGCCAAAATATAGGGATTATAGGGCACTTTAGGGATTTTATAGGAAATATAGGGTCAATTGAAGGCATTAATTGGATATTGAAATGAAAAAAAGCACCATCTTTGATACATGTATTAACCCTTGCCTAACCAGAGATTTACATGCAGGAGCCAAAACTAAATGTACTGTAGTCATCTTTTTTTAAAAATTTCATTGTGTATTTCAGAGTTACCATGACAATGGAGATATCAGGACTGAATAATTGCCAAGCTCCTATAGTTTGTGATTGGTGTGGTGGAGATTCCTGTACACTTTGGTTTTGTCAGACATGTGACTCAAGGTTATGTAGTAGGTGCAAAACAAGCCACGCAAAGAAAATAAAATTCCAATCTCATTTATTGTTACCATTAACTGAGGCTATCAGGATGAGATACAGTGGTCTGTGTTCCGATCACATTCATTTATCACTCTCCTTATTTTGCAAAACTTGTGAAAAAGAAGTATGCACTGAGTGTTTCATAAAAAATCACAATGGGCATAATTATGATAGAATTACAAATGCTGCTGAAAGTATTAAAAAAGAACTACAGGGTTATAGAGACACTTTGAAAGATAAATTGGCGAAAATAAAATTGGAACAAAGAAAGGTAGAAAAGCAAATCAACGCATGTGAGAAATGGATTTCTGATGTAGAGAAAGATGTAAACCTGATTAGAAAACAAATCAAAGATGTAACGGACAACAGATGTGATAAAATATTACAAGAAGCAAAGAAAGAAACTGAGCAAACCATTTCCTCTCTATCCGACAAAAAAGAGAATTTGCAAATGATAGGCGAGGATCTAGATGAACTAGCACGTCGGACAGAAAACAGTCTTCATGCATACTTTAGGGATATTGCAGAATACAATAAAACGAAGCCAAAACTTGAGGAATTCAATGTACCCTTGGTAACCTCTTTGCACTTGCCGCAGTTTAAACCAGGTAGGATTGATCCTGATCAAATGTTTGCTATGATAGGAGAATTAGCAGAAATGCGTGTGGAAATATCAGTACTATCAAAATCAACACACGATTCCTATATATGTAGCATCAAACCAGGAAATGCAGAAAATGTGTGGTTAACAGAGAAAGATAAACACCACATTAAGCTTGTCACAATGGACGGCCAGGTGGTTTGTGAGAGCATAAAGGCTCCAAACACTGTGAATGATTTTGTTGTCTTGAAATCCAATGATTTTGTAACAACCCATTATAACAAATGTTCTATCGTCAAAATATCACAGGATAACTCTTGCATGCCATTGATTGACACATCGCCATATAGACCTAGTGGAATATGTCTTAGTAAAGATAATCACAGGTTTATTGTAAGTCTGAGCCACCCAGATGGACATACGCAACTTGCAATGTATGATATGAATGGAGAGAATCTCAAGCATTACAAATACACGGACAAAGTAGGCATGGGCGAGCCAGTCCAGAGGGTGACTCTGAATGAAAACGGTGACATTTTGGTTCTACACTGGAATTTGGACACCGTGTTTATTTTGGACGACAAAGGGACGCTAAAATTCACATACAGTGATGATGGTGTCAGCAGGTTTGATCTATTTGATGTATGCTGTGATGCGGATGGTCACATACTTATCTCCGATCGAGGAAACAGCAAAATACTTATGTTGGACCGACAGGGCAACTTAGTGGGGGTCATAATGACCGAAAAAGTGGACATCAAAACACCGAGTGCAATTCTTGTGAATACTGATGGGAGCCTATGGGTTGGATATTCCTCAGGTGATTTAGCAGTTGTAAAATATAATAAATAACTTGAAAGTATTTGAATAAAGACATTTCAAGAACTTACAGGATTGATTTTTGAAGAACAACAATGTTGTCTATAACTGGCTGTCAATGGCATTCTGAACTCTTTTAACTCCTAATGAGCTAATACTGATCCAGAACAATGAAAAAGAACATATCGTTTACAGCTAAGATAGTCAACTTTTTACAGTGGTTACTCGTAGACGGATTTCGGCTATACGTTTGGATTTATTAATACCATTTTCTCTTTAGAAAATACATATATACAGTAAAACCTGCTATAGCAGCCACCTCTATATAAGGAACACCTGTCTATAAAGGCCAGTTTTGAAAAGTCCCTTGACTGCATACTTCAACTAAATTGAACCTGTGTATAAGGGTCACCTGCACATAAAGGCCAATATTTTCTGGTCCCTTGGGTGGCCCCTATATACAGGTTTTACTGTACATATTAAATTGGAACTCAACTGATGAAGTCTATTTGACAGAAACGATCGTCTTGAGCATTATAACTCTGGTATTATGTTTATGATATTGAGATACTTTTGTATAAGCAAACCTAAATGAAGATTATTTTATGTGCTGATGTCTGTAATAGTTCAGCTAGGTGAACTAAAACAAAATTTTCTCAAATTGCCTCTATAAAAGTATCTCGCCTCTGAAAAAAGTTTATCAAATAAAAACGTGAAATTGCTCACTTTCCTAAGCCTCAGGTTTCCATTTACATTAAAAGTTCAAAGAGCAAGTAATTAATTTGGCTATCTTGGTAACAGTTTTTCACAGACCATAGCATACAAAATATGTGGAAGACATATAACCACTTATATTGTTCTCATTAGATGAAATTGAGATATTTCATTGTACTAATCTTGTTCTGCATCTTCAATATATTCTTCAAGGCATATTGTTGCTCAGTGTATCCAAATTTAATTTCGTGTTAGTTTTAAATGATGTGTGAGAATACATTTCTTTAAAATGTTTTGTCAAAAATATCAACATTTCACTATATTTTGAGGTCTTAACCGTGTGAAATAAGGCTTCGTTGAAACCTTGTGTAGGATGACAACAAAACTCATGCGACCTCCAGTATAAAGTCATTTATGTTCAGCCTGGTAAACCAAAACAAAGGTGACGGAGAGTAGCAAATGCAATAGTGAAATCAAGAATTGAAACTGTTCTTTGTAAATTAATTCATACTGACCAGACTGGCATTTATAGTGGGTAGGTATATTGGGGGAGAATACTTGGCTAATTTACGACATATTGTAATACACTGGAGAGAAAAATATTCCTGGTCTTTTTCCTTTTGCTTATGAGAAAGCCTCCGACTACATTTCTTGGTCCTTTATTCAAAAAGTTGGTAAGTTCTTTAATTTTGGAGAGTCGATAAGAAAATGGATAGCACTATATTTCAAAATAATTTTTTTTCAGCTGTGAATCAAGGTGGAAACATGTCTGAATATTTCAAGCTATTCTGGGGTTGAAGGCAGGAATTTTAGCAATTCAAATAAGAAATAATAAAAGTATTCAGGGTTTTAAAATGGGTGAAACATAAAATAAGATATATTTATATGCAGATGGTTCTACTCTTATTTAAGATGCAAGTGAACAATCTTTGAATGTAGCACTTGAAATTCTGAACAAGTTTGCTAAAATACATGTATCTGGGTTATGTATAATTTTTTTCAAAAACAGAAGTCCTATGGATAGGCTCTAAAAAGTACAGTACAATATCCAAAATAGTGGGGGAAATGAACCATAAAGAAAATTTTCTAAAGGAACTGGAAATAATATTTTCTCATTTATTTGGGATAATAAACCAGATAGAATTAAAAGAGATATGCTATTACTATGGATTATGAGTATGGGGGATTAAACTGACGAATATCAGACTATTTATCAAAATAATAGATTTGTGGATAAGCAGACTCTTGTTTGAAGATAAGTCATGGAGTAACATCATTATATTAAAGATGGATAGATAAGCATCTTGTGATGTAGATTATGTGCCTTGAACAAATTATTTTGGATTGATGTCTTTAAAACTTGTATATATTGTGTAAATATTGTTAGATAGTTGATGATGAAGAACCAGCAAAAACATCCATGTATGTATTTTTAACAGATATATTAACTGGAATTGCTTCTGTTATTTATTAAACATGGTTTGATAAAGATATAAAATGTATTAATAATTTACTTGATGACACTGGTAATTTGCATATTTTTGAAATTTTAATAGAATTTTTAATTTACATGTTAATTTTATTGAATATAATGGGTATTGTCTCAGTCATCAAGTCTTAGTTACGAACAAATAAAATGCAGACCACCTTGAAAAAATAAAGATATTTTACACAACTATTAATTAAAATAGAAATATTTCTAACTCTGTAAAACAAATGGAGAGAAATATTTAAACTAACCAAAAAAAAAAAAAAAGATGTCTATATATAATATCTTAAAAATTCATGTACCTTTTAAAATATCACTGTATCATCCGAAAGACAGGAAACCAACCTGCCGCCAGGTGGACTCGAACTCACAATCAAGAGTTGAGCGCACAACCAACTGAGCCAGGCTGGCTCCCATGGATTTCCAGTCTCTTGATAAATTACTATAAAAGCTTACACTACATCAGTATCATTGTCTAGTATTTTATATTTCTGTTTACTGCATAAATACCCCGGCCCTGTTGCAATAATGAATTTATATGTACATGTATGCATACTTAGCACAGACATGTATAACTGGTAAAAATATTTGAATATATCTAAGAATTGTACATGTTTGTTTAAAATATTTATTTCCAGACACGCAAAAATTTTATATTGATTTTATTATTTCATTTTGAAGCGGACTCCTTCTAGACACCTGATCCCATCCCATTTGGGATTCACAAATGTTCATGTTAACACCATTTGTATATCTAATTTGTCGCATTCTTTTGCACTTGGAGTTTCGATTATCAAAATTTGGAAATACAGTAAAACCTGGTTTAGCAACCACCTATGTATAATACCACCTGGTCACAAAGACTTTTTTTGCTGTCCCCCAATAGTACCATTTGTGTATGCATCAACCTCTGTATAAAGACCACCTCCATATAAAGATTGGTCTTGTGTCCAGAAGGGGGTCTTTATGTACAAGTTTCATTCTATGCAAATGCAGTCAGTGTGCCATTTAATAGTGGAAGGCTGGTGGTTTTCCTGATAAATATAATCACTGGATTTTCCCCACCCTTTAAATCTGGCAGCCATCGTGACAGTAAATTTGATACGTGTAACGGTGTTACATAAGACAACAATTGGACTGTACAAAAGACAACATTAGAACAACATTAGTAAAATCACTTTTTTTATTAAACATTTTGGCACTAAGTATAAAAAAAATGATGAAATAAAATGATCAGAAATACATGTATATAGTAATGTGCATGTACTGAAGGGAGACAACTCAAAATACCAAAATATATGACGAGTAGTGGTACATTTCCAACCTCCAAATATCTAAAGGGAGGTACATGTAACTGACAACTTATCCATTAATATGGGAAATTACACCATTATTGACCTGAGAAAAGTTATTAGTTGCCAAACCAGAGATGCTATCAACCAAATCTTAAAAGAATTAATTTTTCACGAGTTGAAATTATTTATAATTTTTCACATTGATGCTGCAATTCTAAAATGCCCACCTTTGCAGGAAATGAGGTAAAATTTTTTTTTTTTTTGCAAAAAAAACAACAACAACAAACAAACGAAAAAGAAACAATAAAACATACTTTTTTTCAAAAAGTATCGTAAGAAGTCATCTCATACACCTTCTACAGATTGATAAGTATGACAGAGACATGATTTTGTTTTGTTTAATTGTAAACATTTGAATGAAATGATGTCATATTAACGATAAATTTGCCTAGGGTCATTTGTTTTCACTTACTGACATGCAACATTTTGAGAGAAAATATTTGACTCATTGAAATTGTGAAAAACATCACAGGGGCAGAATTGGCAGTACCAATTTGAGTAGATGTACAGTTTTACCTACTATATTACAATTATGCAAAAATAGGAAGTGTGATATTTTCGAAGCGAAGTTCACCAAACTTTATTAAAATTCTATTTGTTGCTTTTCCTACCACAAAAGTGTTCTACATTGTATTAACTAAAGCATTGTCATTCACTGCATTGATTTAAAAAAAATATATCCTCATGATGCTTGTGTCATGAAGACGTCAACTATACCTTCTACAAGTCAGAATAAGTTAACAAAACAAACAGTCCCAAGATACAAAAATAAGGTAACAACCATTTCTAAGACAACATAAAAACATTAAAATATTTCTGTTATGTTCTTCTATGGTATCTTACATCAAATCACTTTATACATTTAATCTCGGATTGATGATATCTCAAACATTTTATCTCTGTACAAGGGACTTTTCAATATTTTTGTAAAATTTTACCAAAATATCTTTCAGGTGAATAACATATGAACTATTTTATGCGAATAACAAATGAAATATATTTTATGTGAATGACAGATGAATTATTTTTATGTGAAAAAAAAAATTTGAACAAGTTGAAATATTTTCCTGTTGAATATAATACATGTAATTATAAATTAGCTAAGTGTAAAATGATTGTGTGAAATTTGGAGCTATGTCCCATTATGCAATGTGACTGGATTAATTACAAAGATAACGATAAAATAAAAAATGTTTCTTATTACCTAGCCTGCCTTGTATTTGACAAGCCATTTTGCATTTAGCTTTTCCACAGTGAAGTTTGAAAAATTGGGAAAATTGGTTCATTCAGACGAGTTAATGGATGTCAAATTACAGAATAATAGGGAATTTCATGGGCTCTAATGATTTAGATATTGGACAGTAAGGGCAGAACGGTATTTGACCCATTAAGTGCCCAGGGCGCTACAAAAATCAGGAAAAAGGGGTGGGCACTTAATAGAACCAATTAATAGTTGACAAAAACAGTTATAAAGTTGTAGTAGTTATTGCGAGGACATCGATCAGCATAATTCTGTTGCTCGTGGGTTACTGATAAACGGTTACGTACAGTTTTTCAGGTCCACATATCATTGTTGACCAACTAGAAAAGATTCTCGATCATATGTAAAAAAAATTTATGAGATCCCAGAGGGATCTTGGCGCCCACCATGGAATGTTCTATGTCTGATCTATGATCTCTTATTTTGTGTCTAGAGATTGAATTTGAACTTAGATCTATAGTTCTATGAAATATTTTTTCCACAAGATTATAGCGAAACTGAACTTGAATTGAACATATTACATTTTAAGAGAGAATGGAATTCAACATGGCCAACTGGTGTTCATTTTGGACTTATATCTAGGGGGACCTCCATAATCAATTTCGAAAAGATTCCTTCAGTACATTCTGAGAAATACATACTTCCATTGTCAAAATCCTAGATGGCCACCTGTCAGCCATGTTGGATTCTGATGTCTTTGAAAATGTAATATGCACAACTAGATCTCAAGGGGTACCTTCATGTCAAATTTCAAGGAGATCCCTTCAGTACTTTCTGAGAAGTAGTGGTAACAAACTTCCTTTGATCTAAATCCAAAATGGCTGCCCGTTGGCCATGTTGGATTCTGATCTCTCTTAAACTGTAATATGCACAACTAGACCTCAAGGGAAACCTTCATATCAAATTTCAAGAGATCCCTTCTGTACTTTCTGAGTAGTAGTGGTAACATACTTTGGTCAAATGGCAAGATGGCCACCTGTCGGCCATGTTGGATTCCAATCTCTCTGAAAATGTAATATGCACAACTTAACCTCAAGGGGAACCTTCATGCAAATTTCAAGAAGATTCCTTCAGTCCTTTCTGAGAACTAGTGGAGAATTGTTCAGGACGGACGGACCATGGATGCAGGGCCGTATGAATAGCCCACCATCTGTTGATGGTGGGCTAAAAAGGGGGGAGGGGCACTTATAGGGACATAGGTGCTTAATGGGGTGATTACGGTAATATTTAAACTCTATGGACTAAAATAGAATTTTCTCTCTCTCAAAAAAAAAAAAAAAACAACACACACAAGACATTTAACAATGCTTAGTATTTTGAATCTGGTAATGGTATACCAAATGTAAAAGATAAAACTTACAAATCTCTGTAAAAGGTCAATTTACCTAAACATACATTAATCAGCATGATATTGGGATAATGGCTGCTTTTAAGTCCAACAGTAGAGTTGATATATAAAGCAGTTTTACAGTGATAAAAAGGTAAAAGGCCTGTGACATATAAAACAAGGGTTGAGTGGTAAGATATCACACTTCAAATCATTAAGTCTAACACCTCTGGTTAAAGTGACCTAAAGCCCCACAGTAACTTAATCTAATTCTTTGTTAAAGCTTTCCTGGGTACATTGTATACAGATTTTCTCCTCTATTGTCTAAAAACAAAAAACTGCCACCTCTATAACACTGAAATTTTGTGAGTGATCCTCCGAGTGTGTAAGTATATTGTACCAGTACGTATGGTGTCACTCTAATTATAATGGTGAAGTACAGATGTGTTCAAGACCAACATTCCACTCCATCTGTCAATCTTCCTGTCCACCTATATAACAATACTGTGGTAACCATGGTTACAAAAAGTGTTTCTACTAAATGTTTAGTAGCCGCTGAATTGCAAGCTGTATTATCTTACGTATTTAAAGAATACCATGTTGGATTCCAATCTCTCTGAAAATGTAGTATGGGCAATTAGACCTCAAAGGGAACCTTCATTTCAAATTTCAAGATCCCTTCAGTCCTTTCTGAGAAATAGCAGTAACAAGAATTGTTCAGGACGGACGTACGATGCCCCCTGTCGGCCATATTGGATTCCGATCTCTATGAAAATGAACTATGCACAACATCATTTAAGATCACTTGAATGAGGAATGAAGCAGCTTCTATGTCCAACTTCACAGACAGATCTTGCCAATATAAGGTGAGGGAAACTTGACCTAAACTCATTTGCATATTAATCATGCGCAAGAATTGTTAACAGTCCAGTCTATCGCTTTTAATGTTAATTCTATCACAAGAGTATAATGGTAAAAAATAATTGAAAAGTAACAATCTAAAGCAAATTTATAATATCTTAAAATTCATAAAGGATGCTGAACTGACCTTTAATAGCATATATTTCAACAAGTCTTGTAGACCTATATTTTTCAGTGAATTGTTACTATATTTTCGTCATTTTAAAAAGCCAAAATATACGACTAAAAGTGTGATTTGGAAATTTCAATCTGGAAGTTAAGTTTATGTTGCTGAAATGCACATACATATGTAATTTTGCGTCAATATAATGTGTTATTAACCCCATACTGCAAAATGTGCTTTGACTTGTTCCCAATAAACAACCTAGTATAACATAATTGCATTGATGTTCCATCAACTCATAAAAACAATGAAAATTACATGTGTTCGAAATCGGCCCATGATAATTCTTCTTCTTCTCATTAACTTTAAATGTATAATTTTACAAAAATTAAATTAAATATTAACACTAATTATTAATTAAAATGGTCGTATATATCTTAAATGGTTTCAAGCAGTCATATACACCTTATAGAAACTTGTAAACTAAAAAATATAGTTCTTAGTTACCATCCACAAGTCGAAGTCCCGATGTTTCGAACTTTTCTAGGTGGTACCTTGAACTTCGACTCATCGAAGTTCTACGGTATAACAAACGGGCAAATGGATGAACGGACAGAGTGCAAAACAACAATACCCTAGATCTTTGATCTTAGGTGCATAATAGCTTGTCCTGTCTTGAAAATAAATAATGTCAGCAACAGAGAAGTGCAAGTTTCAGATGTCAACATCACTGAGACCCATTGTTAAGAATTCTGTAAGTTGTCAAATGAGATACTGAAGCATAGCCACACCAGGAAGATGTACTTCGTGTTCATCGGACGTCAGAGTCTGAAAAATTATCTCGGCATGGATAATGTTTGGCAGCAAAATGGAGTTTGGTGTCAATGCCACGTATACATAATGTTCCATGATCTTTGTCACTTGTTGAAAAAGTCATATCTATATCGTGGATGTCCAGAGTAAGGCATCCTTTGACCATTGATGAGAGACTGGATGACCCACTCGGACGATACAACTGGAATATTGTGCTGTTTGCTCTGAGACAGGACACGAGCTGGACATGATTTGTCGGTGACTATTACATTAATGCTTGGCTCTGGAAGATAGAAACAAAATCAAATGAAAATCAATAAATAACAAGAAGCCCAAGGGGCCTTAAGTTGCTCACCTGGCAAAATTGGTCAACACTGCACAAAACAAAAAATGTGTGAAAGATAAAATGGCTAAAAAACATGAAAAACAGTAGGCTCATTGGGCCTTAATAATCACTGGAGTGAAATGTATTTTATTGACAATATACTGAAAAACAACCAGAAGCATAAACAATTCAATGGAAAGGAGAATTAACTTGCATAAGGGTAGACTTGCCTTGCCGACTTTTTTATAGATCTTTCAAGATGCATGTAATGTGCAACAACAGTTGAAAACATGCAAAATACATTTAAAAGGGGAAATAACTTTCACAAGGATCACCCTCACAATTTCAGCACAATAATTTTTTTGTAGATCTTTGTGGTGATCACTGGATAATAGGGAAAAACAGCCCAAAACATGAAAATATCCACTTAAAAGGGGAATTAACTCCCATAAGGGTCACACTGACAATTTTGGTCCTTATAAGTTTTTTGAAGATCTTTGTGTGCTGAACAATTTTTGGATCTTTTACTCATACTTTACCTATTATACTTTTCAAGATAAAGTGAAAAAACATCCAAAGACATGAAAAATCCATTTAAAAGGGGAAATAACTCCCATAAGGGACAACCTGACAATTTTGACCCTATTGACTTTTTTGTAGATCTTTGCATCCTGAATATTTACGCTTCATTCATTTTCCCCTCTGTCTAAGATACTTTTCAAGATAATAAGACAAAACTCTCTAAAACATGAAAAATACACTTAAAAGGGGGAAAAAACCTATAAAAGGGGTGACCTGACAATCATAGATGCCATATTTTTCTGAGGTCACACCCCTTGAAAATTACTATATATTTACCCCTTTGATAGCGGCCACCTGCCTTACGCGACCAGCGACCGCTATATTTTGTCCGTCGGTAGTTGTCCTACTTGCGTATAGTGACTGCTTACACACTTACTACTCGTGGAAGGGAGATAACTCGTAGATAATTGTCGCGGGACAATTCGAGACCTAATCAACAACATGGTGGAATATACATGGTGTTTTGACATTCACAACACACCTGGAGGTGTCAATTAATGCCCCGGGTAGTAATTACGCACTCAGATGTGCTTTATGACAGGGTGTTTTTTCAACCAGGAACTAACAATCATCACTGACTGATTGATGTTTTGTTTTCGATCATCAATTAATGACCTAAGTTTCCGATGATTACTTAATCGGCCAAAGACTAAGACCATAAAGAAAAAATTTCAGAAAGGACACACTTTGCAACAAGGTGTTTTTACAAACAGGGGCATTTAAATATCATTGCTGAACGACTGATGAATTGTTTATTCGTATTCTGGAATGCAATGGGGTAATTGTCTTACAACTTATCTTATTGAACATCACTTGATTAGCAAGTAAACATCTCAATCGAAACACTAAAATCATCGGTGCTCGTAGCATTGGATTATGTCTAATAAAATGAAAATTAAATAAAATTCATCTATCTACATGTTCTACAACTAATATTCTTACACCTCTGTATGATCTACATCTTTCTGTATATTCTTACACTTATGTGTGACCACCGACTTTGAGAACATGTTTTAAATATTTGTCTCAGTTTTAATAATGCTCCATATTCTCAATGTACATGTACATGTATATAATTCAATTACATCATAAATTAATTTAAATTACTTAAAACATGGAATTATTTCTTATTCTCATTATTTACATGTTATACATGTACTATAGCTAGTTAGATTTTCCTATGCCTATTTTTGGTCCGGTTACAGGATCCTTCTCAATGCAAAAATGGTTTAAATTTTCTTTTTCCGATTTGGAATTTAAAAAAAAATGAATATTTTCCAATTTTCCAGACCCTGGACTTAGCAAAATCATTTTAGTAAAAAAATACAATATACATTTAATTACTAAATAAAACATCTAACCAGGGAATAAATATGTACTTGGAAATAATGAAAGTCATCTCCAATACCTTGGATTTCATAATATCTCATGTGACCCTGTCTATAAAGACCACCTGTCTGTAAAGACTGTTTTTGTAATTCCCCCTGAGCGGTCTTTATATACAAGTTTGACTGTAAATACAAAATTGTTTTCAATTCTATACTTTACATGTTCCAAGTTTTTTTGCAGTGACTTTTACACTTTTTGGAACATGAACTTGTAGCATGTTCCTGAAATGTTAAATTTACATGACATTATGCCATAACCATGTATAATATCATTGTTGAGTCTTCTGAGCCAGTCTTTTTACATGTGTACTTATTAGGGCATACATGTGACAGAAATCAGTTCAACTGCTATGCCACAACTGGAGATTTTTTATTTTTTAGCTGGAGATTTTTAATCGAAGTTTTTATAACTTCTGAATGTTTTCCTTGTTTTGTTTAATTACTTAGCCAACTGCATACCTTTTAATATATATTGCATGAATTTTTCAAGTTTATACACATACCAGTTGAATAATACCTAACAACTTTGTTTGATTAAAAAAAAATTAAGTTTCCATAATTTAAACACCAGTCCAGTCTGGTTCCGTTTTTACTACTTTCAGAAGTACTTCTGCCATTACATGTGCTTTGTGGCATTTTAAACCCTGAGGTAAATGCCTCGCATGTTTGATTATAAATAAAACAAATTTTTTTGGTTATCTTTTTGTTGAAGTACATTACAAATATCATTTGAGACCATAAGATGTTGTAATAACTATTTCTGATGGGTGCTATCATGCTTCTAATCACCGATGATCCAAGCGTATGTCACATGACATACACTACTTAGCCTAGTCTTATCACCAATTAACAGCCAATCAGTGGACAAGACGACGTTATATAATCATAAACATCCTTGATAATTAATATGCCCATAGGCTATTTACCTGTAAACGTGTCAACCAGTTGATAATCAAACCTTCGCTAATTAGCAATTATGAGGACTTTGAGACTTCATGTGGACAAAATTGCGGAACAATTGGAATCTGGGACAGAAGCAAATTTTACGAGAAAATCAGTGTCCGACGGGACACGTTTTAGGAGGTCAATTTTCCGGGACAATAGGTGTCCTGCTGGGACGTATGGCAATTTTGGCCCTATTGGCCTATTTCATTTACACCAAAATATTTGACTTCTCTGTAAAAGTTGAATTCTTGAGTTGGACTATAATTTACACGAAGTGTGAATGAAACCTCCGTGACTTTTCACTTCGAACAGGATAGCCCTCAATGAAAAGTTAAATAAATACCCATAATAGGTTTTATTACATTAAAACCCATAAATATATATGGTTTAAAGGTGGGGCAGTGAACAGGTTTTAAGTTATAAGCAAAAATATAAATTTCAGGGGGTGGGACAGCACCCCAATATGCACAACTAAATGTGTCTCCCCATAACAACAATGATATATAAGATTTAAGGGTGAGGCTGTGAACAATTTTTAAGTTATTAGCAAAAACATAAATTGCTGGGGTTGGGGCAGGACCCCCTATACACCACTGAATGTGTTTCCCAATAACTATCAATAATATATATGGTTAAAGGGTGGGGCTGTGAACGGTTTTTAAGTTACAAGTAAAAATATATATTTCACCAAATGACCCAATGATCATTCACCAGGGAATGTGACTACCCATAAAAAACAAGAATATACATGGCTTGGTTTTAGATATGTAAATGGTTTTCAAGAAATACATAATAAACTTTAATTGTCAAAATTCAATATGGCCGTCTGGCAGCCATTTTGTGATCGACTTGCCTGAAAATGTACACTGCACAACTAGACCTCAAGGAAAACCTATATGTCAAATTTCATAAAGATCCCTTCAGTACTTTCTGAGAAATAGCGATAATTAACTTTTATTGTCAAAATCCAAGATGGCCACCTAGCAGCCATTTTGTGATCCGACCCCCCTGAAAATGTACACTGCTAAACTACACCTCAAGGAGAACAAATATGTCAAATTTCATAAAGATCCCTTCAGTACTTTCTGGGAAATAGCGATAACAAACTTTCATTGTCAAAATCCATGATAGCTGCCTGGCAGCCATTTTGTGATCTGACCCACCTGAAAATGTACACTGCACAACTAGACATCAAGGAGAACCTATATGTCAAATTTCATGAAGATCCCTTCAGTACTTTCTGAGATATAGCGATAACAAACTTTCATTGTCAAAATC
This sequence comes from Atrina japonica, assembly GCA_030159075.1. Lineage (NCBI taxonomy): Eukaryota > Metazoa > Mollusca > Bivalvia > Pterioida > Pinnidae > Atrina > Atrina japonica. Next base: position 149,407 of record BROG01000267.1, on the reverse strand, counting down.
CAAGATGGCCACCTGGCTGCCATTTTGTGATCCGACCCACCTGAAAATGTAGACCTCAAGGAGAACCTGCATGTCAAATTTCATAAAGATCCCTTCAGTACTTTTTGAGAAATAGCAATAACAAGAATTATTTAAGGACAGAAGACGTTCGGCGGACGCAGGGCAATTTGATGGTGGGCTAAAAATGAATGAAAATGACAAAGTATGAAAAGACCCCAAAACGTGTCAAAAATTAATATTCCAATTTTTATAAAAATTCCAAACTTGAATAATACATCCATGTAGATCACTTAGAAACAATCCGTTTTTCAATTCATGTCGCATTTCTGGAGAAGAAGATTTTTTAAGAGGGGTACCTTATGGGACCTATTCTGCCTCACCATGGATCCATCCCTGAGCCAATCTGGCTGAAAACTACAAACTTGGTAAAGGAACTTTAGCACTTGCTTCCTGTCAAGTTTCATTAAAATCCCTTCAGTGGGTTCAGAGAAGAAGTCGAAAATATGAAAAGTTTATGGTCGGAAGCTGGACGGGGAGTGATCACAATAGCTCACTTGAGCTTTCGGCTCAGGTGAGCTAAAAACCTGAAAGGAACTCATAGGTTGAATCTCCTGTATCGAAATCTAGCATAGAAAAGGAAAAACACCAACTTTATGAGATTGTATTATGTTTTTGTTTTCTTTTTTTCTTAGGGGTGGTGGGGGATGTTAACAGCCACTACTAATGAGATCATTTAGAGAAAGAGAGAGAAATTACCTCCACTCCTGTTTGATGGAATCCTTGACACCACATTGCATCCTGCTATCTCCAGGACTGAAGTCCACTCATCTTTGAATTTGGCTTGAGCGGCCACCACCATTACAGTTAGTCCGAGAAGGTGGCCTCTTTTATCACTCCTAAAAATGAAGGAATACTTTGTCTGAATACCGTATTTTACGGCCTATATGTCGATATTTTTTCTCTCCAAAGTTGTCACCTCGACCTATTCACCGCATCGACTTATCTTAAAAAAAAATAGTGAAATATTTAACTTGTATCTGCAATTCCTCATTTTAACATCGTAATTCAACATTTTCCACCGGATAATCTAGGGGCCTACTCCAAACACCCATTTGTATTTACACTTAATAGAACTATTAAATGTGACCTAGTGTGTGCGTAATGCACTGTGTTCATAATCAAGTGACAAAATAATGATCTTTCAAGTTACAATATCATTGGGATTCAAGACTGTGTCAGAAACTGTGTAATAAAAATACATCGTTTACATTATATTTATACCGGACAGTTTATACTTTTGAATGATTCCCTTATCTCGGCACCCCACTGTGAAGTTGAAGTCTTCATTCAGACTTTCAGGACACTACAAGCTGTGTTCACTGGAACGTGTCCTTCAACGGATAAGTATCGCGCGGCAGTCTTTGAAGTTGGGAAAGTTTTGGAAAAAGTGTAACATAAATTAATTGACGCTAAACCTTGAGTATTTAATTGTTTGACAATTGCAGCAGCATAATAATTTAGGCCAATGTAAGGATAAGACAAGGATTGAGGTTGCTTGTGTAAACAGCATAAAGAATTTAATGATGATTTGACAGGTAACATAATGTTTGTATACATAATCAGTACACACGAGTAATATAAGTGATGTGAAATATGATAACATGCAACTTCTATGCTTTTTAAACACTCCTATTTAATAATGTACCGTAAAATAGGCCTATCACTCTGATAATTTTAGTAGGCTACCATCGTGTTAGCACCAGTTATTAAACATAAACGATGCAATTTTTGTGTTCTCCCATTCATGTTTCCATCTCTGCCGACATCGACCTGTCCTCCACTTCGACTTATATAATACTTAAACCTGGATTTTTGCCAAAAATCGGCCATTCGACCTATCCCCCACATCGACCTATAGGCCATAAAATACGGTAGGTATCTAAAAGGTCATATTTGTTTTGTCATCTGGACTATACTAATATGAGCTACAACCTTGAAGTAAGTGCAACACGGTCACGGTCACGGTTGCATCATAGCGTAAAATTAAATGCATCAGGCCCAGCACCGTAAAAATCAAGAATTACTAAGTCTAAAAATTTTACTCAACTTTGGCTAATCCTGAAACCTGATTGGCTAAGCACCCCAAATTGAGAATATTCTCAGACTTAAGTAAATTCTCAAGATTTATGGTGCCAGGTCCCGGTTAGAAAAAACACATGCAATTTTAATAAAATCATGTGTTCTGTGTGTGAATAATGGGAGGAACAAATTTGCATTTGTTCCTAATTGCAGGAAAGAGATTTTGCAGGAATCTACAGTACGGGCCACGTGGATTCCGCAAAAGTCACGTCATCGTGGCGGGGTTAGTAATGAGCAGTCGTCCGCGTTCAAATCGCGGCTATCCACCGCAGTCCCCGTCATCGCGGCGATTGAAATTCCTCGCAAATCGCGGGGATGAATAAAATCATCGCTAATCGCGGCTGTTGAAAATCATCGCAAATCACGGCTGCTGAAAATCGTCGCAAATAGCGGCTGCTGATCTCCGTATACTACTGGAATTGTCGAACGGAATTCTGTTTTGTTTTTGTTTTTGGTTTTTTTTTTATGCGTGTTCAGTCTATTAATTAAATAACAAATTACATTACTATTCGCTAAAATGCGACCATTATCTTCTATAGTACCCGGTAATATGTACCTTCCAATTGATCCCAAACCAAACAATAACCCCCGACTTTCACTTTGTTCAACAGTTCTGTTATAATTGCATCAAACACCAAAGTTCTTCTACGTCATGTAATGAAATTGATTACCCAAGCCGTCAAGTCAAAGTTATCCGTGCGTGAAATGTAATCACATCTCTGCACAGAGTTGGACACGTGGGACGTTCTTTCTACCTTACATGTATATCGCTTTTCAACTATCCGTAACCGTGATATTACACATCGTATGTTAATTTAACACAAGATTTGTGACATCTATTAAAATATGGACAAAAAGAAATAACGGAACTTCGACTAATCCTAACGTGGTTTATTTTCTTTCAATCCTACCTACTTCGTATAACGTTTGGTTATCTATGTAACTGGCTTATATAACAGATTTTCAAACAAAAACTGCAAGCCTAATTTGTGACGGCGCTTAAAAATTTAAAAAAATCGAAGTTCTGAAATACCCTCTCTCTCTCTCTGTCTCTCAAGTTTGAACAATAAAATTGTAGTTCAGGGCACCCGAAAACAATAAATTTCCACAAAGTAAACGCCCGCTCCATAAAAAATCAAGGTTCATGCGGCCCCGAACTGATTGTTGTCTAGAGCCAAGAAATGCCTAGGTTTTGGGGACGCGATAAACTAACCACTAGACCTACCCTATGTGACGTACAACAGTTTTTAAGAAAAATAAAGTTATATCTCGAAATTATCTTGTCTGAATTTATTTAAAGCTGTTTTTACTTGTACCTATGATGAGCATTTTTTAAGGAGAAAAATCGTTTCTTTTTAATGTTCATTTTCCCACCAAAAATAAGTTATATGAAAATACTGTTTTAATCATAATTTAAAATCACAGAAAAGGTTTACATCAATAGAACTATCATGTATGCGATACTAGTAAAAAGGTATAGAATTTCCTGGTCTCCTGACAACCGGATGTTTATTATATGCTAAACCTAATGTAATTGAATTTGGGTTGCTGATACCTTTATCTACCCGACTTTAACATGAACTTCAGTTAAAGTAAAGTATAACGGTATATATGTGTACACTTTTTTTAATTACCGATAAGCTTATGATAAATTGAAGCTATATTACTTGTTTTTCAGAAGATTAAAAGGGGTACGAATAATATGCATGTATTATCAAAAGTTCAAGAAAATCTGTATCCGATTTCGTTATACGAAACATACTATCCATTCACTGTAAAACATTTTACAAGGTCTTTTTTTAAAGTTTTTAACATTCGATGCTTTTATACAAGTAAAATTCCCAGGTTTCAAAAAACTTATTTTAACACCAACAAATGAACTCTTACAGGTTAGGAGGAATACCAATCGCCGGGATATTCTATTCATTCAAAGGTCATATGTTAAAAACTCTATAATGATATTTTTCACAATGTACCCGGGGAGAGACCACAGGCCTCCCGCAAGTAAAACTACGTTTGAAAATCGATTTCAACATCGATCAAACATGTGCACTTACAAGCGATAGCTGATCAAAATTGAACAAGTTTTATTTTCGATAAGTCGTGTCTGACTTTTCATATGCCAATTAATCTGGAATTATGATTCTGGTCATCTCAACTACCGCACAGGGGTTAAATAGTCTGATTGGTGTTTTTTTAAAATAAAATATACAACACGATTTAAACTTGTATATTACCAGATTGACGTTAATTACATGTATTCCATCCACAGACTGCTCAACCCCTCTTTGAAAATCTTCAATCACAAGTGAGTCATGATTGCTGCAAATCACGCCCAATAATACATATTCAAGATCAAAAAACTGATGAATTCCCGTCAATCATATATCAGGTGACACGGGAGCAAGACAGCACAATACTGTCTACACAATCAAATGATTGGATGGAAGATGGCTGAAAGTATTGACTACGTCCCATAAGAAAGGACACAGAATGATACATGCATTTTAACGGACTTTCTATTTACCAATTTTGCGTTTTCCTTTCAGTATATCATGTGAATCAATTACGGACTGGAAGAAACCGTCCGACTAAGTAACCGTGCTAAATCTAAATGGATATATATATATGGCTAAATGGATATATTGAATTTATGCAAACATATAATTTATTAATTATTTGATTGTACTAAATTGTATTTTATGCTCTTTGAAATCATTTAAAACAGTAAATGACGTTTTATGTCCCTTGTTTGTGACTGAGTTCAATGTCGGCGCATCTAATGATCCAAAAATACCAATTTAATAATTTGATTTGAAATTAATGCAAGCTATATTTTAAGTTTAAAAATAAAATTTTGTTCCATAATCTGTGTATATCTACTTCCATCCTAACTCAGTAGCGCATTCTTCCAGAACGACAACTATATAAATGTATTTTGTTCTGATTGGTGTTTACATGTAGCATAAATATCCCCGATATTTTAATAATAGATTCGATATCAATTTTTTTATTTAGCCGTATATATAATCATTGGTACACCACCCTTGTATACAGTTCATGACTTGCGCGTATATCTGTGTACATAAGAAGCTGAGTTTTATCTCTTGACAGCGATTTATGACCCCATCGCTATTACCCCGTTCACCCAGACTTGATGTTTTGTCCTGTTATGTAATTGCTTCGATCTGCGGTCTTCAACGAAGAGCCATTATAACTGTAAGTTGTTCAAATAATGTGGACTCTGATTAACGAAGATGGATCTTCGGGGGGGGGGGGGGGGGGGGGGGGGAGCAATAGATTTTTTTTACAAACACACCAGATTTGGATCAGCCGTACTTTAAGATTAAGTCTTAATATCGGGCAATAGGGGCATCTAGCGTAACATCATATTTCAAATATAAAATTCGTGAATACTGAGTTGCCTTTATTGTTGACCTACATGATCATATCATATCATGGCAAAGACCGTTGTTCATTTCCTAATAAAGATGATTTTGAATAATGGTTTAGATAAAATAAAAAATACCCACTTGATCTTTTATTGTTCAACATACTATCACCAGTGTATCTACGTCTGTGACATAATTGCTAAAATAAACTCGACTAAAATAACCTACCGACTTTATGAAAAGGAAAAGTCTATCAGCGATATTTACAGTCTAACAGGCATTTTTTGGGGGGTTGGGGGTGGGTGGGGGGGTGACTATTTCTTACCGGTATTGATGATGACATAAACATGATAATCCAAACTCGAAATAACGTGTAATTTACTGAATATTAAAACGGTAAATAATGAAATGACTATTTCCTAAATTTTCCATTTGACGCATGTCAGATTGATTTTTGAAAATACTTTGTAATCAGTAAATTATTAGCGATTTATACTTTTTTTTTCTTCAAATAAATATCGCTGAAATGAGACTTAATCAACTATAACAGTAAAGGTTATTGGTATCTACCATAGTTTGGGGAATTTTTATAGCATTCCACTCATAAACTTTATGAACTTGACTATTATGCGTAAAGGATGTACGCCACCATTTTACCTCATACATGTATATTCAAAGTACGGAGTCTGTCGGGTGAAGTTAAACGCTAAGATGCTCACAGACATAGCCTTGTTTATTGCGAGAGCCCTTTTCATATCTTTGGGGGAAAAATGACTTGAGTGAAAAACCCGTAGATCTACGTTACCATTATTACTCTACGCTTAAACGTAACAGTGAGGGTTCTTTAACGTGCCGACACCTACTGTACTGAACATGATGGGATATAAAAAATATATAATGGCATAACATGGAATCTTATTGTCTGTCATACAAGATATTTAATGCATATATCCTTTCATAATTTTTAAAAATTTTTTTTATGAATATCAATATATTTTTTTGATATTGTGAAGACATACATATGTCGATGTAAGTCCTTATATACACTCACATCAACCGAGTTATCTTTTGGCAGCGATTTATGACGCAGTCGCTAAGGTTCAAGTTCAAGTAAGGATACCCCGTTCACTCAGAATCGATATTTTGTCCCTGTTATGTAATAGCTTTGATCTGTGTCTTGATCGAGGAGCCATATTTGTAACTTGGTCAAATTATGTGGATTCTGAGATAGTGGATCTTCGGGGGAGGTTCAATAGAATTTTTTTTTTTTTTCGGAAAGAAATCTGTAAAGCTTGGATCATCCAATTTAAGTATCAGAAAAAATATTCTTGGCTAACTAATTTTGGGATATTGGAGTTAAGAAACTTTTTTATTTGCCACAGTTTTCAGACTGAGTGAGAAGTATAAAATAATTAATTTAACAAAACGACTTTTTTTTAAATTCACTGTTCGCTTTCCTGATGATATTGTCTGAATCGTCAAAACTACTGTAAAAGTTATAATTTTATCAAATATAGATCACAGAACTGTCATTTTGTATTTACCTCCTCTCAGTAAAGTAAAATTTTACAAAATGACTGAACTTTCTCAGCCGTTTACGGTTTGGATTGTGGATATAGTTCCAATCCTTTTGAATTTTTGATATCCAAGATCTTCCTCTGTTATTTAACTCGACTCCTTTGGTAAATTCTACAGTTCGTTGATCATAGTTTTAGTTTTGTTTACGGTGCATAATTATACTCCGAGAATTAATCAAGGTCATTTTGGTTTTTATAATTAGATTAAATAGGGATAGAGCAAAAATTAATTTTTAAAACGGAAAATTCCATCAAAGGCAAACAATCTCACTCTCCCAGAGTAGCGAATATCAAAACATCAATTAGATGAGGTTGGTCTGGAAATATATTATTTAGTTTCAATTGTTTCTATCTCGACTAAAGATTTATATGACCAACAGTGCTTCATGAATTGAGTACGATGATTGACAGACAAACCGTCAGACTAAATTACGTATACAGGTAGGGGCGAGTAAAAATATCACCTGAGGGTACGTTATCGAAAAGGCGGGACTTTCATGACTTTCAGGTTATGAAAGCAAATCTCATGAGTTAGAAGATTATTTTTTATTAAAAAATAAGAACTTGTCTGACGACGGACCAACAGGTCAAGTATGACAATGACCATCGTATTCCGGTATCGGTATTTCTCATACCTAATTGCTCTATTTTTCTCAGCTTCAGCGATAGGTTAGTAGCGGGTCGATGTTTGTATCTGTAAGCGTTTTTTTTAAAGAATGAGACTCGCTTTCTACTCAAACGAACAGTTTATTGATAAATATTTAGTAAAACTAGGTTGCGTAACTAAACATAATCCTTACTGTTGCTAGTTGGCGAATTCCGTGTTTTTAAATCAGGATGAAACTGGCGAGACTTTAAGTCGCGTAAGCAAAATTTCAAATTATGATGAATATGCTAAATGATTCGAGATACAGTTTTTCAGCATTGTAGTCAAACTTATGGTAGGCTACAGAAAATAAACGTACTTTTTCTCCGTGATAACACGTTCACATGATTATGAGTTGGCAGTTTCAGCGGAATAAATTGTTTTTAAGTCCAGTATAAAACACATTTGATGTTTACTATCCACATCATACTACTTCAGTATGTTAGCTTATGCTGACAAAACATCGATAATTTTTTAGCAGACCATGCTGGACGGGAATTTTCCAAGTAATGTTAACAAATGTAAAGTAATGTTAACCTGATTAATCATCGATATAATTTCAGTCGTTCACAGCCGCGAACTGCGGCGATAAATTTTTACATCGCAAACTGCGGCGATGATTTTTTCCATCGCAAACTGCGGCGACCCGCGTTGAGCTCAATAGCCTGATCGCGGAGAATTTATTGAGCAAGATTTATATGACCACCGCGATGACGTGACTTTTGCGGAATCCGCGTGGCCCGTACTGTAGTTTTTAATGAATTGGGGATTTATTTGTCTTTGCTTTATTTTTTAAACAATTTTCTTGATTTACCATAAAGAGTTTCCTTTGCTCACTTTAAAATGAACAGGTTACTGTAAAAAAGGAGTAAAGAAGACAGGGAACCAGATGAATGACTAGTAGATTTTGGAGAAATGAGATCTTCAAAAATAAATGACCCTGTATTGAATATAAGATATACTTCAATCAATATTATAATGAAATTTGTTCAAATATACGTCCTTTAATCACCCACAAAAAACATAAAATGTTCATCAGGACCATACTTACTTTTCAGCCCAGGCCACAAAATGACAGAAAATATTGTAACCCATGTTAAAGGTTATGCTAAAAAGGACCAGTTCACTTTCAAGAGAAATTTTCTTGCTCTCAGCACTTGGCTTACGAGATCTAAAATTAGGTCACTGAAACAAAAAATAACAAAGACAGCACCATTGGCCTACCATTCCATGATTTTCTTCTTCTGTAAACTGATGCCAGCTTGTAAAGTGTACGATTTGTATTCTAGACGTCGTCCCTAAAAGCAAACCATGTACAGTAAGTCAAGCAAAGAATGGAGGTACTGAGAAAGGCTTGGTTTCTTTTTTACACATCACAAACAAAATCTTTTCATTGCAAAAGTTAGGATTTAATACTATCAAACTCTTACAGGAAAAAGAAAAATATATTAATGTATATCAGTGATACCCATTTATTGATTTTATTTACTTTAAAATCATTTTTGCAGTCACTACAGAAAGTTGTAAGTTTCCTGTAATTGCTTGTGCACGCCCATGATGCTTAAGAGCATCGTTTATGAACATCTTATATTTCCATTCACAATTTTTGTAGGTATTGACTTAACAATCAACATATATTGAAAGTCATCTGATCATTGGTTCATGAGAAGATTTTTAAATATGTGATACCAAGTTTTGGTACTTTTTGGACCCCTATGGACCCTAGACCTGCAACAGGTTACCTTGACCCTTTGGCTCAGGTGCTCTATCAAAATGAGTAGGAAACAACAACAAAATGACAAAGTAGACTTTTATATCATTCACAACATAAGGTTACAATTAATACCTACCTGTATACATGAATCACTAATCCACAGGTGAGAAATACAAGGAATGGCTGACGCTAAGCACTGGAAATATTTTATTGTTCTTTGATAAGAATCTGAGATCAACAAGCACCGGTTTGCAGTCTTAATCTAAAATTGAAATACATATAGACAGATTATAATGTGTCTGACAGAGCTTCAAGTACACCTTGACTTTAAGTCACCAAAATGGTGATCTACTCAGAATTTTACTCGCCATTTGAAATTTTTTGGTTGTCGTGATCTATATTTTATCTTGCCATTTAGAAAAGTAATTTATTATAGTTATGAGCACTGTACGTTGTCATATATATGTCAACTAATGCAATCTTCCCATTTCTTTTTATGTTAAATGAAATTCTTGTAAAACTCATCATTATTTCAATTTTGATATACAGTTGACTCTCGATGGCTCGAATGTCGAAATCTGGAAGTTCTCGAAACCTCGAAAATTTGGGCAGGTCCCGATTTTTTTCTTTCATAAATTAAGTAAGTTAACTCTTGATCTCTTAAACGTCGAAACCTCAAAGTTCTTGAAACCTTGAAGTTGATTTGAAGTCCCAGTATTTCACTTCTGAAATCTCAGTTTGAGTAATTATCAGTGAATATATAGTCAATGCCATAAGCCACAACAATGCTGGGACCCTTACCTGAGAGATTAAACAAAAGGTGATTTGATAACCAGATGATAGTAGGCTCTGACCTAATCGAGTAGTGGTTGACAGGATTGTTAATTAATTGAGATCAATTAAAGCAGAAGTACTATATGAAAGGATTCGCACACATTCAGAAGAGAGTCAGAAAATCAACACTTTAAAAAATTCTATTTAAAGATTTTGAATTTATATATACTTAATCTATAATACAACAAATAAGCAGAACACACATATCTTAAAAAGAGTGACAAGTTGCCTTAATATGTAATAGAAATAGACAGACTATAATGTATCTAAGATTTAACAACAAGCAGAGACAAGCTGCCTTAATCTGTAAAACAACAAACAGAGTACAAATGTTTCTGAGAAACTGTGACAAGCTGCCTTAATCTGTAATAGAATAATGTATCAGAAATTTAACAATAAAGTCTGACAAGCTGCCTTAATTTAAAATACATCAACGAGATGGAACACAAATGTATCTTAGAAACTGTGACAAGCTGCCTTAATCTGTAAAAGAAATAGGCAGACTATAATGCATTTGAGATTTATCAACAGTGAAAAGCTGCCCATATGTAATACAAATAGACTATAATGTATCTGAGAGAACCAATCATATTGGAAGTGCAGTAAGGTTTTCCTTATATGGAATACTTAAAATTTAAGCTTTCCAATGGAATTTCATAAATAACTCTATTAATACAACAATTTTTTTATTGTTTGAAACGAATTTCCATATAAAATATCAATTACAATCACTTCCCTGGAATGTAACTTTAAATAAAAATGTACTGTGGATTTTTAGATAATGAGATGACTCTCTGCATCCATAAAAAGTCCCCTGAATGCAAATCCATGCACAGTTAGGGTCCCAATTTTGTTTTACCTGATAATGTCTTTTACCATGTATACATCATGCTCACATAATGGAAGGGAAGACAAGGAATATAGGAAAATAAAATGTGAGAGATTAGAAATGAGAAAACAAAAAAATGAAAAGAAAGAAAGAAAAGTCAGGAAAATAAAATGAGAAAGATCTGAAATGGAAGGGACAAAAAGGAAAGAAAGAAAGAATCTTGAAGTGACCAGACCATAAATACTGGCAATAGAACACAGAATGACCTTGTTGGAACAACAGAGTTTAATTCTACTTGTAATATGCTTAGTACACTAAAGGATATGCACACCAAGGGATTACCAAAGGTCGGCTGTTGTATAAAATCCTAATTGCGTTTACACTGCATAAGTACAGCAACCACAGAAAGGTGTGGAACAGTCAGGTATGTACATATTGTTAAGTATCAAATAATTCATTTCTTACAGAAAGAAAGAAGTATTTAAGCTGTGCACACATAAATTTGTATACTGATATAAAATCCACGCTTCACTGACTTTGTATGTATATATATCACATGTTAGACAGTACTGTCCTTATTCCTTTGAGATTACCGGTACCTGTAAACGGCTTTAACATTACAATAACCTGGAGTTTAAAAAGTTTAAATAGAATATATATTATTACTTTTATTATCAAAACTGAAAAATGAAAGATTTATATAAAACAATTTTATATCCAATAATCAGTTACAAAGAAAATCAATATTCTAAGCTATACCTTACATTGTATTTTGATCTTCTATACATTTTAAATATCTAATATAAAAGATAATAAAGTTGGTTAAATAGGAAAGTATTTATTTAAATTATTTATCTAATGTTTAAGGCACAACACTTAAATAAGGTACTATATATATATATATATATATATTTATATATATAATAGATTTCTAGTTCACATTTTGGCATTATGTCATTTACATATTTCACATCAATATCATCGATCTCTTTCATTGTGATCAAGCTTTTGTCCTGCATGATAATAGAACTATTCAACGTATGATAATGATTTTTTATACTGAATAGTGAATTGTCAATACAGCCACCTCATGTTAAATGTTTACCCACCAGAGTGTTTTAATATGAATTTACCAGTTACATTAAGGATATGGATAATTTTACAATTTGGCACATATGAGTGAGAAACTGGAGAAATTGATCCAACTTGTATCCTGCCTAGTCTGTATATAATGGGGGTAATGTATAACAAGTCAGGGAATACTTCAATTATATACACTTGGATTTATCCTTACTTAACAATGGTAAGTTGTGTGTGTGTGTGTGTGTGAGTGAGAGAGAGAGTGAGAGAGAGAGAGAGAGAGAGAGAGAGAGAGAGAGAGAGAGAGAGAGAGAGAGAGAGAGAGAGAGAGAGAGAGAGAGAGAGAGAGAGAGAGAGAGAGAGAGAGAGAGAGAGAGAGAGAGAGAGAGAGAGAGAGAGAGAGAGAGAGAGAGAGAGAAAAATCGTTTCTGTATTTTTTTAGATCTGCACTAGAGTAATAATAAGTTGAGAAAGAGATTAATTTTTCTTTGTAACTGCTTTGTATAATTTGTTGTTCAATGATCATTTTTCATTGACTTTTTTTTAAAGTTTTACTATCATATTTAAACACAGTTTATTATGGCAAATGGCCAGGATTTTTACTTATCCCCTCCATCTCCACCAGGCTAGCGAGTATGGGGAATATCGGGAATACTATACATTGTAATATATATATACAGTAAAACCTGCTATAGCGACCACCTCTATATAAGGATAACCTGTTTATAAAGACCAGTCTTTTCAAGTCCCCTGACTGCATACTTCAACTAAATTGAACCTGTGTATAAGGTCACCTGCACATAAAGGTCAATATTTTCTGGTCCCTTTGGTGACCACTATATACAGGTTTCACTGTTTATATATATTTTTTGTTATCCAAAGGGAAATTGTCAAACCAATAATCTGAATGCACTAACCATTAATATGAACAAATTTAACTACACCCCTCAAAATATAACCAAAATGTGGGAGTCCACAGACAGTGGTATGTATTTTATTCTGCAGTCTTTTATCATTCCTATAGAGCTTCAAATTTATTTTCAGGATTTTGTGGTATACAAGCTTCACAAAGCCTGAGAAGAATTACAGAATGAATACAGTATTAATACAGATACTACCATACCAGTACTGAGAGAAGCTTCAGCAATAGGTGACCAGTTTTTGTGCCTGGTTACCATCACTTAATTGATATATTCATGGGAACAGAGTTCTTATCACAGATAAACCTGCAGTAGTTTTGTTACTGACAGAAACATCCCGAGTTATAAACATTAAAAAAATAGGAACAAGATTGCATTAAGAGAGAAGATTTGGTTTCAGATAAAGTACTTGCCATTTCCTAGAACATATGCATTCTGTTGTTGTAGGCCTGCCTATTATGGTCTGTTAAAAGGGTTATAAAAAAAGTAATCTTCAAAAGAGAGGGAAACCTGTGTAATTTTATGATCCTCAATGATTTAAAAATTTAAAAAGGCAGCTTACATGTGTATAATGAACATTGTCTCATGTTAAAGCTGAGATAGCAAACTGCTATCATGACTGAGCTGGCAAATGAAATGAATGAAGGTGAAAATTTGCTCGCTTCATGTGACGAGGTTTGTGAAATACATCCCGACGAATTTCATAACGCATTTTGTGGTGACTGCGTGGTACCATGTTGTAAAATGTGTATGATTAATCACAATAGCCACACAATTACTAATTTCAGTGATGCTGTTGAAGAAATAAGAAAAGAGCTGTTGACACACATTCATGAGGTTGAAAAAGAAATCTTGCCGGCAAATGAATCTGACCTAGACGAAATTCGTCAATACATTTGTAAATACAATCGAAATATCAAAATGATAGAACATTGTGTAAATGCTAAGAGAGTTAGCATCACGGTTGAAATTAACAAATTATGTGATCAAATGATTGAAGAATCAATTAAGATAAAAAAGAATGACATCGCAAAGATGAGAGAAACTATACGTAACTGGGAAGACCAGCAAAATCATCTTCATAATCACCTAAAGGACTGCAAATCCAAACTTTACACAAAATGCTCCGATATCATCCACTTCATTAAAGAAGGTCCTGATCCCAAACTTTTGAATCCACTAAAAGCAGAGTATCCAGTGCCACCTACATTCATACCAGGCTCAGTTAATGTCATGGTCTTGAAAACTCTTATAGGGATTATAAAACCTTCAGATGAAGTACATAAAGTGTCAATAACTGTACTGGATAATGATGAAAAAGAGAAAAGTACTTCAAAAGGTCACAACGAATGTAACCAAAATGAAATCGCTATAGAAACAGTTAACAGTGAATCAAAACTAAGCACAGGAATGATTCCAGAGGGAAGTAAATCATCCATGAATAACAATTATAGCTACAGTACCGATCAAAGAAAATATCGTAGATCTAATAGAATGAGTGGAGGAAATTGTCATGATTTCAGTCTTTCATCTCCTTCATATGTTCCTCAGAATGAATGCATACATGTAGAACCGAAACATTCTTCACAATCAAATCCTACTCCAGCTTCAGAGCATAGTGAAAAAAGTGAGCAAAAAAATGAAATTGAGAATCAGTGTACTACGAGGGCTTGCAAGTCTTTTCTGAATAACAGTCACAAAATCAGCAGAATGGAAGAATGGATAGACAATCAGAGCAGGTTTGCCGAGCTCTTAAACGCCATGAAAACTGATAAAGATCGGACGAAAAATGTTTGCTTCCACAGCAGTACTGAAGATACGAAATATAAAAGATGTCAATTTCCCAAATCTGATGTTGACAAACATGAAAATTCCATTTGCATGAACTCGCCTTTTGACAAGGACAGTACGGTGTATCATCAGAAGTCAACCTGCAACACTGAAAGAAATAAGCAAAGGCAATATGGTGACCAGAATAAGGGGGTCTATCCATCTACTGCCACAAAGCATCACACTGATCAAGACCGAAAAATAGGTTCCCTGCGACTACACACCAGCAAGGCCATTCACGACGATAACGGACAGCCAGATAACCAAGGACAAAAAATTGAACATGTTTTATCCTCCCATCATAACAAGATGAGTAGACAACATGAACACTTAGTAACACTTACAGGGCAGGAAAAGATTGATGACCTTGAGGAGGAGAATGTGACGCATGGTCAATACATAGATAAAAGGCCATCATCAACCCAGGACAGTGAGATTAAAGATATGAACCACACGTCATCTTGCTATGATACTAAACACAATAAAATTGTGACCAAAGTTCAGAATTGTACAGCTTTACCTTCCTCTACAGCCAATCATTTAAATCACACTTGTACAATTCTACAAAATTCAGGAGAAAACAACTCTGCAATGAAATATAGTGTTGGGCAAAAAGGAAAACAAAGTCATTCTAGTTTCTTGTCAAATGAAAGAGAGACACATTCTTATGAAAAACTGGGAATTAAAAATTGTGCTAAATCTACAACTCTGTCTAATACTGCTGCAGAGAATAAATCCAGTTATAATAGTCAGTGTTCTACAGATAAACAACAATCAGATGACAACTGGAAACAGGGGAAACAATCTACTTCTAACTGTGTATTAAAAATTAGTCTAAACAACACACATCATGGTTCTGATGATCAAATGCATAAATTGGACAACAAGAGTAAAAATTTAGTGTCACCATGGAAACAGCACATATCCCAGAGTGCAACAATTAAAAATGGAGTTAAAGAAACAAGTAAGAAATTTCAGCTGCTATGCCATTCAAACCATAAAAGTGAGACATTGCCTAAGTCAGTGAGCACAAAACAAATTAGAAATGACTTACAGAGAACACGAAGAGAGGTTTCTTCCACAAAAATACATTCTGACCTAAAGGTTGATGTTCAGAGGTCATTTAAATGTAAATTGAAGGTTGACAACATTGCACCAACATCTGAAAACAGTATCTGGGTTGGAAGTTGGGGCAAAAAATCGTTAAAGAAGTATGATTATTATGGGGCAGAACTGAAGTCTACACACACAGACTTTTGTGTTTTAAGTTTCACTTGTAACAAATCTAATGAGCTTATAGTTGTTGATTCAACAAACAACTGCATTCAAAAGTTAATGCCGTCTGGAGATTTCGTGAAACTATGCAATACATTCCCGCTACTACCCCGGGGTATTCTGATTAATAAGTTCCAGGAAATTATACTATCAGGATGTGCAACTTCTTCTGAAATTCCTGGAAAATTAGTCCGATACACACCTGATGGCAACGAGAAACTTCAAGAGATATGTAGGGATGAAAAAGGGATACCGATATATCAAACACCAAACAAAATATCTCAGAATGTTAATGGCGATTACTGCGTTATTGATGAAGGTTTTGGGTATATCGTGACAGTAAGTGAGGAAGGCAAGCTCCGATGGTCCTACAAAGGCACCCAGGGACCAGGACGAAAAAGAACATTCTATCCCACTGATTTGTGCTGCGATGAAAATCAAAATCTAATCATATCAGATCAATTCAATGACGTCATAGATTTGGTTGACAAGGACGGTAAATTTCTTGCATTTCTTTTGACAAAGGAACAAAACATTCTTGCACCAAGAGGACTTAGTATCAACCATTTTGGAACTCTTTTTGTTGGCCAGACAAATGGGACAGTGTTCACAATAAAATATACAAGAACGTCGGATAAATAATAAAAAAGTCTATGTATACCACCCGCTAAGATTAACTCAGTCAACCCTAAAGACACATTTAGGCTGACATAAAACATTGATTTACAGAAGAGTCCATTGTTTTTTGAGGGGTTTATGAGTCATAAATTATTGATTTACAGAAGAGTTTATTGTTTTTCAGGGGTTTATGAGTTAAAGAGACCTATGAGTATTTTCTGTGACTGTGCAACTTCCACAAAACTGAACTTTGTTCAGACTGGTAATTTTATTTGTACTTCTTATCTGTATCCAGTCTACAGCAAGTAAAAAGGATAGACAGCCAAAACATCACTCGAAATGCATTTAAACTTTTAAAAAAGTATTTTGTGAACGTAGATCTTGTAATTACCTTACAAACAAACACATAAAGTAATTAAATCAAACCTCAGATATAAAGAATATTGAAATAATTGAACATTTTGTCAAGAAAAAAAAAGTCTTATAACACTTTAGGGATCTGATTAAAACAGTAAATTGAATGTTGTTGTTGAAATGTACAAGGGCCATTGTCGATCTAAACTCGGGTATATTGGTATTGAAACTATAGACCAAGTTTCATAAAAATCAGTGAAGGAATGAAAGTATAAGAATGATGACAAAGAAAGACAACAGACAGACAACCAGACAGTATACCATATGTCCTATCTAATGACGGGCATATAAAAATTACCGTAACTCTATTCATTGTAACTTATAGAAATGTATTAAATACCCTGAATTTGAAATAGAGAAAAGAA
This sequence comes from Atrina japonica, assembly GCA_030159075.1. Classification (NCBI taxonomy): domain Eukaryota; kingdom Metazoa; phylum Mollusca; class Bivalvia; order Pterioida; family Pinnidae; genus Atrina; species Atrina japonica. Next base: position 131,774 of record BROG01000267.1, on the reverse strand, counting down.
AACATGATTTAAGATTATTTTCAAATATTTTCAAGCTTGAGAAAAAATATCTGTTCTGATGAATTCATTCTAGGCCAGTAAAATACAGTGGAATCATGTTATCTCGAAGTTCAAGTGGCCACCCTTATCACTTCGAGATATCCGGAATTTGAGATAACAAAAATATTAAGTAACAATTTATCTATCCATAAAAAGTAGGACCAGATGTTCAACTTTGACATATCTGGAATTTCCATATTGATTCCAAAGCTCCAATCCAATTTTATGACCTTTCATAAATAGACAATTTTCGAGTTGTTCACTTCTGTCTTGGTTCATTATAATAGTATGCACTTTCAAAGATAAAGTAGCGTAGAATCATTTCTGATTTAGCAGTTTATCATAAACATTACTTGGATATTGGATATTATGGAGTGATAGGTGCCAGATTTGAAAAGCAGCCTACAGAAAAGTAATGTCACTTGTCACCTTTACAAGACAGACCATTAAATTTTATGTCAACTATATTCCTTGAAGGTGAACTGAAACAAGATATTACTGAATGTTGTCAAATCAAATATTAAGTTATTATAAGTGACCTTGCTTGACTCTCTGTTGAAGTCATGAGATCCGAGTTTAAACTATTCCAACAAAACCGAACGGAATGGAAGAAGTCAAAAATGGTCCATTGTAGATGAATACAATGCCACAGCAAACTATATCAAACAGAAATGAATGAAGCTTTGATTTTAAATTCATAATAAATAAACCCCATCTTCTACAATAAAAAACAAAGGCAGAACCCAAACCCTCCCCATAATTGGGCATATACTGCATATCTAATTTCGGGTGTTTTACAGAAGCAGCAATCTGAGAAATAATGCAGACACTTTTTGTGATCAAAGATGTTTTTAGGTTTTAGGGCTGCTAACAGTAGAGGAAATAGAAACTTACAGTTTTCTCATTATACTGTTCCAAATAAATCCCGCCTCCAGCCTCTATCTGAGCTCGAATCACATCTTTATCAAATGGGATCGAAACATCATCTACATTCAAATAAGTTGATCAAATATTAGAATTCAATACATGGCAATAAATGAACAATAAATCAAAGCTGTTATTTATCAACAACTCATGCTGTCGCATTACTGAAATTTATAAAAAATGTAAAACAAAATTCTATTTATTTAACGGATACCAAATAGATGCTAAATACCAAATATAAAAAGACTTTGGTCCCATGGATTCTGACAAGAACTTAAAAATGATCAGAACGTTTACCATGGTATACACACCGACAGAACAGTGACTCGGTTCACCGAAGTGACTCGGTTCACCCCAAGTGAATCGATCCACCCAAGTAACTCAGGTTTTAAAAAGAAATGGCAAAATAATTTACAATATTTTAAAATATTTTTAAAGAAAATGTGTTTGAAAACATGCACCACATATTGACGTCATTCAATAAGATTTAAAATTTCCATTACTCTGGTAAATACTGCCAAATGTTGTCAATAAGATTCCTTTGATACAGAGTTTTAAAGAAACAGGACAGAATCCAAAATGATGCAAACAGACAAACAACATACCAAAAGTAATATGCAACCCCCCCAAATATTTGATCCAAGGGGCATAAAATTTCAAGGAGTTGGCACTAAGGTTATTGGTCAAGATTATCAAGGATTAAGGAGCTGGCCTGGCTCAGTAGGTAGCGCTCGACTCTTGATCGTGAGGTCAAGTCCATCCGGCGGCAGGTTGGTTTCCTGTCCTTTGGATGAGACAGTAAAAATCGAGGACCCGTGTCATAGTTGGTGTCAGTACGTTAAAGAACCCTCACTGCTCAATGGCCGTAAGTGCCGAGCATAAGCCAAAATTTGAAGCCCTTCACCAGCATTTATTCTTGAGTGGGACATTAAACAACAATAAACAATCAAACATCAAGGATTGAAAAGCATAAAAAATTGTGATAATATCAAGATATACACTAATAAACTTTAAATATCCTGTCCAAATGTAAGATGAGAAGATATGGACACAGCTGATACAAGCTTGTATGAGTAGTCTCCCTTTGTGGTGACTCTTTGAGTTTATTATGGAAGACTTACCCTCTGCTGCACTCTCATCTGTAGACCCTTCTAATGACGAGGAGTCTTGTAAAAATAATTCCTCATCCTTCTTTTGTTCTTCCGACTTGAGGACATGGGTTAAGAGAAAAACTATTCCTCTGAATAACTCAGCAGACGAGGGCATGGGGGCTTTCTCCTTTTCAAACAAACCTGACAAATATAAGATATAATATTTCACTCTCCAGTGTGTTTGAAATGAAATAAATTCTGACATAGTGTGATAAAAAATAATTCTTATCTAAAATTCTAGTTTAATGAAATAAACATATTGATGAAAATTTGTAAATTGCTTATTTAAAAAAAAGGGATATATTTACATATCTTTAGAAAGATAATGTGAGATATTTGAGCAATTGACCATTTACACATGTTACATCTTGCTTTGTAATTTGATTTTACAAGCACTGTGAGTTCTTAAAATTCTTATCAATTATCCCTGTGAGCAAGATGTCTGCTATTTCTAACACGTTTTTAAGTGCCACTACACTTGTACAATCTGATGCGAGAATCAAACTGCACACCCTTAAACCTCCATTTAGGCAGAGACTGGACAGGAGAGGAAAACTCGTCTCTAAAATTCTGGCGTGTTTAGGTATTGATCCAGAAAGCTTCATGTTAGAAGACAAGGCAGTCTATCGACTGAGATTCTCTGTCAGTGAACCACTTACAATTATATTCATTCCAGTTTATTTCACCACATTCCATGTCTTCCAATAACTAACTTTAACTAACATGTAACTAACCAACTCTTGTCTTGCGTGGTGACCTCCTGGGTCCTATAGGGGACTCGACAATGTCTCCAAACATAGCAGTAGTATCACCACCTGTAAAGATAAATATACATTTTATATATTATAATGTTATTATGATGCTTTACGCCACTTAATAATTTCCAGTTATATGGTGGTTGCCAGTTTTTAATCCTTTCAACCCTGGAGACTGGAAAACCGACCATAACATAAATGCCCATATACCTTGCAGGCCTGGTACTGCTGTAAAATATTGTATTTGATAAATCATGTTTCTGGTGAAACTGTAGAACATTCTAAAAACATTGATTGGCATCTTGGCTAAGCATTATGAGTAGAATGCATCCAACTGTGTTAACAGCTGATTAAGTTCTTGATCTGATGTTTAACTCTGATGACGAGAAAAGTCTGGGTAATGATGAATGCAGAGAAAGCAATTTTGAATGGGAGTTTGATTCAGATTACTCTGTAGATAATTATGAAAATATATCGTAATAATAAATTTACACACAAAAAATAAAGGAAATGAGAGATCTGAATTTTTTGTACTTCTGCTGAGGAGCCCAGGGTGGGAAAACTGCTCCTTTCGAGTGGCAAGGGTTCAAAAGCTTGAGTGAAGGAGAGAACCCGGTTAGTGTACCTGGAAAGAAACCAGCGACCTTCCGCAAGTAAACTGGTAAACTGTCTCACAAAATAGCTTAGCTTTCAGCTTGAACTCATGCTGACATGAAGTGAGAAACTAACCACATGGCCACATAAATCATAATGGTGATTTAGTCACTTGAGAAATTGTTATCATAACAAGAGGCTCCAAGGGCACTTGCAGTCACCTGAGACAAAATGGCACAATGCATAGATGTGGAGGAGTATATTTTCTACGACTAAGCACATCATCATTACTGTACTTTCCTGCATATTGCCAGTGAGTTATACAAGTTTTTTCCTAAAAGATATGGTTCTTTGAGCTATATGAATCTTTTTTTGTTTGTTTGTTTGTTTTACTATCTATCTCAGGGCATAAAGATAAAAAAAGTATGTCCACCTCTAATTTTTTTCCGTTTGCCTTTTTCTTTTGGTGTGGGTGTACTTGTGGCTTGAGGCTCAATGGCACTTAGCTTCCGTTTCTTCCCCCGAGATGACGGTACTTTGAGTTCTTCACCTGGTTCCTCTGCTAACCTCTTATCTTGCTTTTCATGAATCAAAGTAACATCTTTCTGTTCATATCTACTGCCTTTTCTTCTTTTACCCTCCACTAAATTTTCTACAGAAAAAATAATGTGGAATAGTACTCAAAATACAATTTGTGACATTAAATGTTGAATCTTTTATAATTTTAATGTTATAATTTTTACAGATTAACCCATTCACCCCTTAAGACACCTTTGGACTCATCTAAGTCGGTGATTTACAGAAAAGCCCATTGTTTTTCAGGGGTTGATGAGTTAAAAAGTTTACTACTTAGATTGATGTATAATAACAAATAAGAGATATGCACAGGTATAAAAAAAAAATCTTATGTTCCTGTACATTTTGTGTAAAAATGTTAAATCTGAAGATAAAAAAAGCATGTAGAAGTAATGCCTCCCCAAAATTACCCACCTGATTTTATGAGCATTGTTCTTACCTAACGTGACATCCGCAAGTTTAGCTTCACCTATAGGTCGATTAGGTGAGGTTATAGTACAACGTGTGTCATCGATCAGACAAACAGCTTGGTCTTCACTTAATATCACCTGACTGTAACGAAATCTGCAAAGAAAAAATCAAAAATCATCATTTCTGAAAACAAATAATCTGGAAAAGTGAAAAGTGAACTTGATCTATTTACATACTTTCTGAGGTATCTTCTATATATATGTATATATATTAGATAAGATACACAACTTAATTATGGAAACCTTATGATAATTACTAGATTCTTCCTGGATCAAAGATCTTCACCTTTATTGTAGACATTTTCTACACACCATAACAAACACAAGATCCCATTAGTCACAGTATCTATACAAAATGAAATCTAAATTAAGGACATATAAATTTCACATACGATCAGTGATCATATAAAAAAATGCTCCTGCCTTCTACAAATGGGAAATTTCAACACATCAAGAAAAGAAATTTTGGGCAAAACTTGGGTAAAATAAACATAAATAGGGAATAAATTATTTTGACTGAATGTGAGGTTTACGACTTACTCTCCGGTCTGTCCACTGTCCTTTTCTACCATGTACTGAACCACGCCCCCTTTTCTGGATAGGTTAGTGATAATGCCCGTGTCAAAGTATCCATCATCAGACTGCACCATGATTGACTGGCCGATTGGAAGACACTCAACCAATAGTAGTTCTGCTTGTTTGACAAATCTTGTGTCACCATCATCAAATTTCACTTGGAATCTTAAACCACAAAACAAATAAATACGGTATAAATCTTAAGGTATCAATGATAAACTAAACAAGATCTAAAATTATTGGCATTTCAAAACAAAATTATCAAGAAATAATATCAAGCTTAGAGTATATTGAAAGTATTGATGAATTATGTATGAAATCAGTAATGAAATAAGTAGTGAGCAATTACAAAACTTAAACAAGAGATCCAAAACGGATCTTGGCCCCCACCATGGAATGTTCTAGGTCTGATCTATGACAGACTGTTCTTTTCTTTTCTTTTCTCTTATTTTGTGTCTCAACACTGAATTTGAACTTAAATCCACATCTAGACCTCAGGGGGAAACTCCATAATCAATTTCGAAAAGATTCCTTCAGTACATTCTGAGAAATACATACTTCCACTGTCAAAATCAAAGATCGCCACCTGTTGGCCATGTTGGAATCCAAACAATCTGAAAATGTTATATGCACAACTACACCTCACAGGGAACCTTCATGCCCAATTTCAAGGAAATCCCTTCAGTTCTTTCTGAGAAATTGCAATAACAGACTTCCTATGGTCAAAATCCAAGATGGCCTCTTGTCGCCCATATTGTTTTCCAATCTCTCTGAAAATGCAATATGCACAACTACACCTTAAGGGGAACCATCAGTGCTTTCTGAGAAATAGCGGTAACAAACTTCCTATGATAAAAATTCAAGATGGCCACCTGTTGGGCATGTTGGATTCCGATCTCTCTAAAAATGTAATATGCACAACTAGACCTGAAGGGGGAACCTTCATGTCCAATTTCAAGGAAATCCCTTCAGTCTTTTCTGAGAAATAGCGCTGACAGACACAAACAAAACCTAAAGTTCCAACTCTAATGCTGACAGAGACAAACAAAACCTAAATTTCCAACTCTAATACTGACAGACACAAAAAAAAACCTAAAGTTCCAACTATAATACTGACAGACACATACAAAAGCTAAAGTTCAAACTCTAATGCTGGCAGACAGACAAAAACCAAGAGTTCCCACTTCAACCCTGACAGATACAGACAAAACCAAGAGTTCCCACTTCAACCCTGACAGATACAGACAAAACCAAGAGTTCCCACTTCAACCCTGACAGATACAGACAAAACCAAGAGTTCCCACTTCAACCCTGACAGATACAGACAAAACAAGAGTTCCCACTTCAACCCTGACAGATACAGACAAAACCAAGAGTTCCCACTTCAACCCTGACAGATACAGACAAAACCAAGAGTTCTCACTCTAACCCTGACAGATACAGACAAAACAAGAGTTCCCACTCCAACCCTGACAGATACAGACAAAATCAAGAGTTCCCACTCCAACCCTGACAGATACAGACAAAACCAAGAGTTCCCACTCCAACCCTGACAGATACAGACAAAACCAAGAGTTCCCACTCCAACCCTGACAGATACAGACAAAACCAAGAGTTCTCACTCTAACCCTGACAGATACAGACAAAACCAAGAGTTCCCACTCCAACCCTGACAGATACAGAAAAAACCAAGAGTTCTCACTCTAACCCTGACAGATACAGACAAAACCAAGAGTTCCCACTCCAACCCTGACAGATACAGACAAAACCAAGAGTTCCCACTCCAACCCTGACAGATACAGACAAAACCAAGAGTTCCCACTCCAACCCTGACAGATACAGACAAAACCAAGAGTTCCCACTCCAACCCTGACAGATACAGACAAAACCAAGAGTTCCCACTCCAACCCTGACAGATACAGACAAAACCAAGAGTTCCCACTCTAACCATCATTTTAAAGGAGACGTCTGTAACAGACAGTTAATTTTTGTGTACATATTATCAAGATCATTGACATATGAAAACAAACCTATCTAGCTCCACTGAGTTCCAGAGAGGAAAATATATTTTTCTATCTAGAACTCAAATGTGGTGCTTGACTATTTTTCGGCACCTGGACAGCTTGAGATTTCATGGGTTTACACATAAATCAGTTTTACCCTTTCAGTAGCTGCATCACTCACCATTTATTCATCCACAGTAAATAAATATAAATCCGTAATATACAAAAATGCATTTATTTCCGTTTAAATAAATTTGGTAACATTTACACGTTACTGACAATGAATTCAAATATTACAATAATGTATATTACCAACACGAAAATTTCCATGTTTACTACGCAGACAATGAATTAGGGATACACCAATTTTGGATTAGCAATTCCAGACAGAATTTTGCAGAACTGGCAAAAATGGCATTAGTCTATCCAAGGGGCAAGAAATTGAAGCTCCACAGGATTAGTCTATCCCAGAGGCAGGAAATTAAAACCTCAGTAAAAGTTTATCTTTCTGAAGTTGACAGGGGGAAGACTGACCTTGAACTCTCGACTTTTGTAATTGTACCAGGATAGAAAAAACCATCTTTCCACTTCGCCATCACTCTAGCACCTAGTAAGAATGCAAAACAGAATATTTGTTAGTTATTAGATACAACATATTTTTATATACTGAAAATAGTAAATTCAATATTTCCACAAACACTCAGAATAATGACATTTTTCTGTGATTCATTAATTCTTGTTAGTACATGTATTAAAATTCTAACATTAAGCCTGAATTTTTCAAATTATTAAACAGGAATATTAATTAAAAAAAAAAATCTTGAATAAATATCACATTTCAACACTATGAGCATAAAACTCTTACCAAAGACTGGATCACTTCGTACCACACCTCCTCCTTGTTCACGTTCAGATATGGCCGATTCAACTGGCACATCTTGGAATGGAACTTCAGAACTATAAAGCGAGGATAAAATAGTCATGGTTCATACAAACAATGAAATAAAAAAAAATCCAACTTTTAATGGGTATGTTAAAGCTATCAAGACCTTGCAACCAAAACCAAACTTGAAAACACGCTTGTTTACAAGATTCTTTCACAGTTCCACTAAACAAGTAAAAGTTGCAGCACTACAGCCTCACAAACATGTTATTCTAATGGAATAAACTAAGAGCAGCATCTATATTAAACAGCTAATGGGACTAACTCATGTACCATGTGATACCCAATAATGTTTGTGCGGGACTACTGTTTCTATTAGTGATGGAATGACGCTAGCAGACGATAACCCACGCTAACATCATTTCAGCGGGAAGATTACGTAGAGTTACATTCCATCACCATTGGAGATACTAGTCCCGCACAAATGTTATCAGTTATAACATGGTACATGAATTAGTCCCATTTTTCACTTTTTTAAAAGAGTAACTTTTCTTAAGCGTTGAACACACACAAGGAAGATTTCAAGAACTCGTAACAAAAAATCCAGGTTTATTACTAAATTCATATCACTACATTCAAACACTTTTCAAGGTTATTCTTTTTTTGCACACTTTTCAAGGACACTGTATTCAAGCACTTTTCAAGGACTAACTATATATTCAAACACTTTTCAAGGTCTAACTCTATATTCAAGAAATGTTCACGGTCTAACTCTATATCCATGCACGTTCAAAGTCAAACTATTTTCAAGTTGTTTTCAATGTCTAACTCTACATTCAAGCATTTTCAAGGTCTAACTCTATATTTATGCACATTCAAAGACTAACTATATTCAAGCTTTTCCAAGGTCTAACTCAATATTCAAGCATTTTCAAGTTCTAACTCTATATTCATGCACATTCAAGCTCTTTTCAAGGTCCAACTCAATATTCAAGCATTTTCAAGGCCTAACTCTATATTCAAGCATTCTCAAGGCCTTACTCTATATTCAAGCATTTTCAAGGCCTTACTTTATATTCAATCATTTTCAAGGCTTTACTCTATATTCAAGCATTTTCAAGGCCTAACATTTATTCAAGTATTTCAAGGCCAAAAATAAAAAAAATCAGTAACAACTGGAGTTTAACTTTAATCTTTATTCTATGTGATGTATAATAAAGCTGAAATGCAACAAATTCTGACTGATGCTATGGACTCCTAAAACCTGCAACATTCACTTTGTATTTAGAACCATTGGTCACCTTAGAGAAATTAGTGTCATAACTACCATAAGCAACTCTATAATGTACCTAGATCAAATATTGACCATTAACTCTATAATGTACCTGGACCTAATATTGATCATCAACTCTATAATGTACCTAGATCAAATATTGACCATTAACTCTATAATGTACCTAGATCAAATATTGACCATTAACTCTATAATGTACCTAGATCAAATATTGACCATTAACTCTATAATGTACCTGGACCTAATATTGATCATCAACTCTATAATGTACCTAGATCAAATATTGACCATTAACTCTATAATGTACCTAGATCAAATATTGACCATTAACTCTATAATGTACCTAGATCAAATATTGACCATTAACTCTATAATGTACCTAGATCAAATATTGACCATTAACTCTATAATGTACCTAGATCAAATATTGACCAACTCTATAATGTACCTAGATCAAATATTGACCATTAACTCTATAATGTACCTAGATCAAATATTGACCATTAACTCTATAATGTACCTGGACCTAATATTGATCATCAACTCTATAATGTACCTAGATCAAATATTGACCATCAACTCTATAATGTACCTAGATCAAATATTGACCATTAACTCTATAATGTACCTAGATCAAATATTGACCATTAACTCTATAATGTACCTAGATCAAATATTGACCATTAACTCTATAATGTACCTAGATCAAATAAATTAACTCTATAATGTACCTAGATCAAATATTGACCATTAACTCTATAATGTACCTAGATCAAATATTGACCATTAACTCTATAATGTACCTAGATCAAATATTGACCATTAACTCTATAATGTACCTAGATCAAATATTGACCATTAACTCTATAATGTACCTGGACCTAATATTGATCATCAACTCTATAATGTACCTAGATCAAATATTGACCATTAACTCTATAATGTACTAGATCAAATATTGACCATTAACTCTATAAATGTACCTAGATCAAATATTGACCATTAACTCTATAATGTACCTAGATCAAATATTGACCATTAACTCTATAATGTACCTAGATCAAATATTGACCATTAACTCTATAATGTACCTAGATCAAATATTGACCATTAACTCTATAATGTACCTGGACCTAATATTGATCATCAACTCTATAACGCAGACATTTTGAAATTAAGAAAAAATTACTGGTCAACCAGACCAGTGAATAAAGGAATTTCACTGGTCAAAGAAAATGTTTTACTGGTCTGTATATATACACAATTGAAATAAAATTGAAAATTACTGGTCATTTGGACCAGTTATCAGATAGATTTCTCTGGACTTTTGTAAAATTTACTGGTTTTTCTGGCAAGACCCGTGAATTTCAAAAACTCTGATAATGTATCTAGATATAATACTGACCATCAACTCTATCATGTACCAAGATCTAATGTTGACCATCAGTCCAATAATGTACCTAGACCTTATATGACCTCAACTCTGTCATGTACCTAGATCAAATACTGACTATCAACTCTATAAAGTACCTAGATCTAATATTGACCATCAATCTATCATGTATCTAGATCTAATACTGACCATCAACTGTTTCATATACCTAGATCTAATACAGACCATCAAACTAAGGGGTAGGTCACATAATTTCATTAAGTTTACCTGATGTCACTACTGGCGCTTGATCTGGATTTCTGCTCGGAACTGTTGTGCCCAATATTTCCACCATCATCTGCACCTACTTTGTAAAAAGTAAACAAAATTTCACCAAAATCTATTTGATTGGATTACAAAATCTGAGTTGCATACTAACTATTGATTTTTATAAGCACATTTTATGTGTTATTCATAAACCCATGAATGCCAACTGAAAGCTATCCAATGATTATATTTACTAATTATATACGTTTTCCGAATTTTCTTTTTTCTTTTTTTTTTTTTTTTTTTTTACATTTATTTAAAATCAAATAACATAAAATGGAAGTAAAACTTCTGTAGAGGCCCTCCGTATATTCCAAACTAGCATTGCCAGGGGCCCTATGATTGGGAAAAAAGGATATTCATAGTAAAGTACATACATCAATACATGTGTATAAACGGGACATTAATGTTCAAGGTACTGTTTGTGTATTAAACAGGAAATGCATTAATTTTCCATTTTTTGAAGGAAATCTTTCCAAAATGGTGCAATACTTTACGCAACCTGGAAATGCCTCATGAATGATGAACAAATGGTTCTGTTTTTTATAACTTTTTTTGAATCCACAATGGAATTTATCAAATTAATTCAAGTTATAATGTGCAAAAAAGCACTTGTACGCAAATTGAAAATTAACTACCTGGAACGATAATCAACTTCCGTTGTTGAATCATGAGATGATGAACAAATGGATTATGCTACATGTAATCACTATTTTTCAACATGATATGTCAAACTTCTACATTTATATACCTCAACTGCAAAGGTAGGAAACCAAACATTGTTAAAGACTTCAATAAGGAATCGGTTTCCCTCCACTTCAATCACCAATGTTGACCACTGACAACTGGTCTGATGCAACTTCATGTACAAACATTTCATTACAATAGTACTGCAGGCTTGGCCAACAAGATTTATTCAGCCCTGTTGTTTAAATGTTTAACTAACTACAGCTTCGTTCATACAACCACTTGTGAGTGGTATAACACCAAAAGATATGGTAGAATAATAATCTAGCATTCAAATTATCTTTTATGTTGTAAATTCCAACTATTGAAACAAATTCAGGAGTCTTTACAATTAATGCAAAAGTTAATTTCTGATGAAATAAGAGTGATTTATCACTTACCTGATGTACAGGTTACTTTCTGAGCACAAGTAATCTCATCTGAGGAACTACTTGTACCTTTCTGTTCACTTTTACATGATGCAGACTTTGTGTTCTCGTCTTCAATTACCTCAGCTCTAGGAGCCTCTGGACTGGTTGTAAACAAAGATTCAGAACTGCGCCTGCCTTCAACACTTAAAACAAATCTGGACTCCACACCACTTCCTGTTTTGTTTATGGATGAGGCCTCATTTGGAGAGTTTTCGAAATCAGAAGCAATAGTATTGTCTCTGCTTGTAGCTGCTGATGAAACCTGTCCAGGATCTAGCGACCTCTTTCGTCTAGGAGTTTGTTTTTGTGTTACAGCCAGCTTTTGTGAATCTTTTTCCTGAACAATTTCTTGGGACCTTCTTCTCACTGCTGGAGACTTTTGTTGTATTTCTGGAGTTCTGCGCAATCCAGCTACTAAAAGAGATAAATATTTATCCCACTAAACTAAAACTATGGAAATATTTGCCACCTTAGAGTGTTTTTAATCTACTTCTAATATGCCTTTATCTTTGACCTACCGTGACACTGAATTAGTATTTGTTTACACTTTTCACAAAATTAAAATACAATTTCGTCTGATTATTTTACATCTCACAAAGAATGTTTCATCAGTGCAGGTCCGTGTACCACTGAAAACTAAGCTGATTTTGTGAGGAAAATAGGCAGTTTACTTGCAGAAAGACGGTGGTCTCTTACCAAGAACACTGTAAACCAGTTCTCTCCTTCGTCATTGATCAAAGGCCCAAATGGTCACAATGACACTGAGCACAATACAAAGCCTGTTTTATGTTGGTATGCTTAGAAAATCTAACAAGCTAGTAAATTTAGGTGGATCCATAACTGTAGCTGATGAACTTCTAGTTTTAAAGAGTACAGGGGTGCTAACACATAGATTACGGCAATATTCAATCAAATTTGTTTTACAGTATCATTGTCCGGTAATACAATAGACATGGGATATAAACTAAAAACTGCTATACGCGTCAAGTGTTACTTGTCACTACTGATTAAGCATACTTACAATTCATACTATCTCTTCTGATACCCCAATCAACATCTATGAATGGTAAATCATTTTTGATCATTATATAATAAGTCGGAAAACTTCACCACGTGCTGATAATGTTATGTCAACAACTCTTGGTCCCAATGCATATCAATGAATATTCCTTCCAATAGGGAACAAGTAAATATATTGTTAAATTGTTTTATAATGCAATCTTAAAAATTTCCTAAAGTAAACCCTATCCCCACCCCTCATAACTTCTTTCATCCCCTCAAAATTCAAAAACAAAATTTGTAATGGACAGTTATCATCAAGGTCTATCTACATGAAAGGTTTCAAAGGGGCAATGGTCTTCCTACAATGGACTTACAAGCAAGAGCTAAATCAAACTGTTGACACAGATGGACAGACAGACAGATGGACTTTGCCATTTCGTAAACCAGATTTTGTTTCACAATCTGGCCAATAAAAGGAGACATACCTGATTTATGGATTTGTTTCACAATCCTGCCAATAAAAGGAGACATACCTGGTTTATGGATTTGTTTCACAATCCTGCCAATAAAAGGAGACATACCTGGTTTATGGATTTGTTTCACAATCCGGCCAATAAAAGGAGACATACCTGGTTTATGGATTTGTTTCACAATCCGGCCAATAAAAGGAGACATACCTGGTTTATGGATTTGTTTCACAATCCGGCCAATAAAAAGGAGACATACCTGGTTTATGGATTTGTTTCACAATCCTGCCAATAAAAGGAGACATACCTGGTTTATGGATTTGTTTCACAATCCGGCCAATAAAAGGAGACATACCTGGTTTATGGATTTGTTTCACAATCTGGCCAATAAAAGGAGACATACCTGGTTTATGGATTTGTTTCACAATCCGGCCAATAAAAGGAGACATACCTGGTTTATGGATTTGTTTCACAATCCGGCCAATAAAAGGAGACATACCTGGTTTATGGATTTGTTTCACAATCCGGCCAATAAAAGGAGACATACCTGGTTTATGGATTTGTTCTGGAGGTGTGAAGAATTCATGGTCGGTACTTTTATCTTGGGCTGATGGCAAATCAGCAATGGCACTGTCTAGACTTGCACCTGTTCGACTTGTTGCTACGGTAACACTTTGGTTGTGCTGTCCTATATTTACATCTAGGCTGGCTGACTTCCTGAGGACACCTGTCTCTACATATGATAAAAATATATTATACAAGAGAACTTCGATGAGTCGAACTTCAATGAGTCGAATTTCTCGTTGTTTCGAACTTTTTACAAAGTCCCGATTTATTTCATTATATATCCTTATTAAAAAACAATTTATAAATCGAACTTCATGAGTCGAATTTCTCGGTGTGTCGTACAAAACTGGCAGTCCCATCACTGTAAAAACATCGAAAATTCATACAAATGAATCGAAGTCGAAGTTTACCTGTATACAAGATGTACCCGTGGCGATTTTCACACCTATCCGACTACGTTGAACAATGGACACGTGTTTATTGATAAACACCCAGGACAGTATAAAAATAACAACATGATTTAAGTAATTAAAAGTAATAAGCAGACGCTAATTGATTATTGATTGTTTGCGACTTTGTCAGACATAGATATGCAAATTACCGGCGGTTGTGTTGGTTGTTTACCATCTCGTAGCTTGGGTCATGACAAGTTACCGATTTGTAAAAACAAAACGAATGACCCGATAATATACAGTAAACATTTTCTACTCAAACTTAAAGTGTCACTTGTAAAGAAAAAAACAACATGAAATGAACGGTATCTGCAATTTGATGTGATAAAAAATATTTTAATGTGTAATGACTAGTGCTGCATGATACATCTATTGACTTTCGTTTTGTGTTGATAATTAAATTGGTGACAAAATATTTTAGCTTCTCTGTTTTTTTCTTAACCCTGAGTCAACGTTGTTTCTCGTATAGGTGCTTCGATTACGATTTTTCTGCAGAATGTTTGGATTTATTCTCTGAGTACAAAATAAATACACTGTATCTACATTAAATAGGCCGTAAATGATTTTAGTCAATTAGATTCTAAGTCATGATCCCAGCACCTATACAGTTACACAGTCACGTACAATATATTTTTTGTGTGGCATGTCGTTATGGAGTAAATTTTAGATTTCTCGATCACCATTCATGAGTCGAAGTCCCGATGTTTCGAACTTTTTTAGACGGTCCCTTGAACTTCGACTCATCGAAGTTCTACTGTATATCAATTTCATGAATACCACACATTTGTGAATGTTTGTGCATCCCCAGAGTGTATCTCTGCTGCTATACAGGACCTCTGGTTTACGTCATTTAGAAGATCTGAGACCAGTGTTTCTTAAGTTGAATGTTTGGTGATGAACTGATTACTATTTCAAAGAAATTCTCAAGTTTGGCTTTGACATTAACTCTCACACCATGGGGTCATACCAATAAAAACTTTCCAGTCACGCCATTGAGCACTTACTAGTCATACCAATAAGCAATTCCATGCACACCGATGAACACTTACCAGTCACACCAATAAACACTTCACAGTCAATAGGCGTGCTATGGTTCAGTTAAAAACCAATGAAAAAATCAGGCCAATGTATTCTGGATTTCGGTTCAGTTAAAAAATTATTATTCAAAAAGGTCCTTCTAATGACCCAAAACGAAATGCTATTTACTTGAAACAGACACCAATACTTCTAATAAAACAAACTTAATGTTCTTTATCAGAATATCTAATATTCTATAAATGATAAATACAAACATAATTTGAACATTGATGTGATATAATATATCCATCCTCTACATAATTTGCAGCTATTTTGTAATATTGCGTTCTGTTGGGCATTGAGTGCTATCAGTATAAATTGCAAATGGCAGCAAATATGAAGCAATTATTTCGTTTAATTAAACAGTCATTACATTCTGCTCACTACAACCACTTCATTCCTCGAAAGAAGGGGAGAATCGGTGACAGAGAGGGCTTGACTTATTCGACTTACATTTGTGTGGGATCATTTCCATTTCAAACCAACAAATATGCACAATCAACAGTAGGAAACTCCGAAGTCTTTCAAATATAAACATGACAGAGTTTACTCTGTCCACACATCTACAGATTTACTCTACTGTACTGCAGAAAGGCCAGGTTTTGACGATATAATGTCACTGGCCACCACTTTATAATATGTCACTAGCCACCACTGTATATGTCACTAGCCATCACTGTATATGTCACTAGCCACCACTGTATAATATGTCACTAGCCACCACTGTATAATATGTCACTAGCCACCACTGTATAATATGTCACTAGCCACCACTGTATAATATGTCACTAGCCACCACTGTATAATATGTCACTAGCCACCACTGTATAATATGTCACTAGCCACCACTGTATAATATGTCACTAGCCACCACTGTATAATGTCACTAGCCACCACTGTATAATATGTCACTAGCCACCACTGTATAATATGTCACTAGCCACCACTGTATAATGTCACTAGCCACCACTGTATAATATGTCACTCGCCACCACTGTATATGTCACTAGCCACCACTTTATAATATGTCACTAGCCACCACTGTATAATATGTCACTGGCCACCACTGTATAATATGTCACTAGCCACCACTGTATAATATGTCACTAGCCACCACTGTATAATATGTCACTGGCCACCACTGTATAATATGTCACTGGCCACCACTGTATAATATGTCACTAGCCACCACTGTATAATATGTCACTAGCCACCACTGTATAATATGTCACTCGCCACCACTGTATATGTCACTAGCCACCACTTTATAATATGTCACTAGCCACCACTGTATAATATGTCACTGGCCACCACTGTATAATATGTCACTGGCCACCACTGTATAATATGTCACTAGTCACCACTGTATAATATGTCACTAGCCACCACTGTATAATATGTCACTGGCCACCACTGTATAATATGTCACTGGCCACCACTGTATATGTCACTAGCCACCACTTTATAATATGTCACTGGCCACCACTGTATATGTCACTAGCCACCACTTTATAATATGTCACTCGCCACCACTGTATATGTCACTAGCCACCACTTTATAATATGTCACTGGCCACCACTGTATAATATGTCACTGGCCACCACTGTATAATATGTCACTTGCCCTCACTGTATAATATGTCACTAGTCACCACTGTATAATATGTCACTAGCCACCACTGTATAATATGTCACTAGCCACCACTGTATAATATGTCACTGGCCACCACTGTATAATATGTCACTGGCCACCACTGTATAATATGTCACTAGCCACCACTGTATAATATGTCACTGGCCACCACTTTATAATATGTCACTAGCCACCACTTTATAATATGTCACTAGCCACCACTGTATATGTCACTAGCCACCACTTTATAATATGTCACTAGTCACCACTGTATAATATGTCACTAGCCACCACTGTATAATATGTCACTAGCCACCACTGTATAATATGTCACTGGCCACCACTGTATAATATGTCACTGGTCACCACTGTATAATATGTCACTGGCCACCACTGTATAATATGTCACTGGCCACCACTGCACCACCTCTGGGTGGAATATGTTTTTATTAGTAAACTAAACTACTTTATTATAGAATATACATGTTTTCTTTCATGCATACAGTATGTCTAAAATGTTTTCTGATGTATAAGGTTATACATGTATTTTTAATAAAATAATGCGTCTATTGGCTACAGCAGACTATCAGCAAATGTCATTTGCATTTGCGCTATTTATTGACTGCAGTATACAGAATACCTGAAAATTGTGTGACATCAAACTTCATAAAAACAAGATGTGTTTGTGAAACACAAATGACCTGATACAACAAAATTCTATGCTGGCAAATAAAATGACCCCACCCCTCCCCCAGGGGTATGTGATGTCAGTGAAGTGCACCTCCAGGGGCATATGATGTCAGTGAAGTGTAAATAACCCTTACATGAACTTACAGTTCAAGTTTGGTTACCTATCACAATCCAAACTTTAAATACTACATTTCATATGAAAATGAGACAGTATGGACAGACAGAAACTGACATATGATCCAAACACTATATTCCCCCGACAGACCTATCAGGTTGGGGGCATAAAAAGAGATGAAAAACACACCTGCTGTAGTTTTGTCAACTGAAGCATCAATATTAGAGTTAGATCTGGTTGGGCTGGGTCCAGAACCTCGAGTGCTTCCACTAGACTTTGACAGAGAGCTAATATCAGCAAGGTCACCAGATGTGAGGGTACTTGTAGTTCGAGATGGTGACAAGGATACCGGAGATGCAGATTGAGCCTCTGTACCATCTGGTGTCAAGTTTGTGATTACCGGGTCTTTGTACGACTGTAAAAACATGAAACATCAGTGAAACAAAATCCTGACTCATTCTACTTACTACATGCCATAATAAAGATTTATCAATAATTGTGTAACATTGAATTAATTCCATTTGTGATTTGCAAAGTTCTCCAATGAAAGTCACTCAGTATGGGAATTGTGGGTTCAAGCCCGGCAGGTACCTCAACTGGGTTTGTGACAAGAGTTAGCTAGTTCAATTGTGGAAGGCTGGTGGTCTCATCCCAGCTACATTGTAATCATGTTCTCTCCACCATTAAAACTTGGCTGTCACCATATCACTGAAAAGTTGTGTGTCATTAACACCATTTAAACACACAAAAACCCAATTACAGTGAAACCTGTATATAGGGGCCACCCAAGGGACCAGAAAATATCGACCTTTATGTGCAGGTGACCCTTATACACAGGTTCAATTTAGCTGAAGTATGCAGTCAAGGGACTTGAAAAAACTGGCCTTTATAAACAGGTAATCCTTATATAGAGGTGGCTGCTATAGCAGGTTTTACTGTATATATTTAACAATATATTTTTCATGCCAGACCTTTTTATCATGCTATTGGCAGAAATAAACAGACAAGTAAGACTCTGTAATTTCCACAGGGCAAATATTCAGCCCATTCCCAATGCAAAATGCAAGTATTTTTTTCCCATCTGATATAAAAAAAAATGCCCAATTTGGTGTACAGAGAGTGACAATTATAAAAAACGAATTATTGCAGGGGGAAGGGAAGAGAATGCATTAAGAAAAGAGATTGCATTACATTTATATTTACATGTGAAAATCATTTTCGCCCATTTGACACAAATTCACATTAAAATTCCCAATTTTGTCTCCAATGGCATTTTCTCAAAATTGGCAGAAAAAGGCCTGCAAGCTTAAATTAAAACATCAAAAGGATATTTCCTTATATCAGTAAAATAACTTGTGATTTGTGCTAGAATGACTGATCAGTTTAGTGAGAAGTAGTGTAACTACAAACCAATACATCCTTTGTCACGTTACTAGATTTCCTTCATTTGGATACTAAAAATAATTAGTCTGAGACTTGTATATAAAATTTAAATGCCAAATTAATTTCTGATAAAATCAATAGGTTATTACTGCCAGAGAATCACTTGTCTCAGACATACTGACTGTACTTTTACCTACTTTGTTCACATTTTCTTTGATTAACTTTCCATTTCTGTAAATTTTGACATTCTCCGTCTGGACCTCTTTTTCAGTTTTCTCTACCATTACACCATTCCTGTAGACCTCGCATATTTCCGTCTTTACCTCAACTGTCTTGACGGTAAACATTGTGACATCTCCTTTTGTTCCATGTGTCATCCCTGGGGACTTCAAACAAATACAAAATTTTATTCGGAATTTGTTTTTTTACAATATACAACTATTTTCTAAATGTAAAAATTTCTAAATCTTTCAAAAAATATTTAAATTTGTATTAGTGATTTATTATGTGAATGTTCAATCATGATAAGCTTAACAGACATGTTTTGGGGTTAAAAAAAAAACGTATGAAAATGTGGGTGGCAAAGCCTTAATGCCAGGGGTCTGGGGGCCACATATCCCCATAAGCTCTGGATAAAATGGTGCAAAATCCTGCATTCTGGTCTTTTCCTGAAACCTTAAATGACTCCAAAAATATATTTTTTCACTCATATTTGTGATTTTGGAAATAAAACTTGAGAAAAGTTGGGGAAAATTATCTTCTCAACAACCCAAAGATTGTAGACCTGAACATTTTTTCATCAAATGTTGGTGAAGGGCTGTCAGGTAATTTTGGCAATTGCATGCAAGTATTTTCAGCACTTCCAAAACGTGTTAAAACCAAATTTTTATAAATTTTAATTCATCCTGAGATATTTGTTTATTTATCTTAATCAATATTAGCTTTGGATATCATATCTGCCTGAAATATCTGATGCTGATAAGATAGGTGCAGAATTTACTTGTACAAGTGCCAAATTTTTTAATATAAATGCCGAAATTACTCGATGCCAAAATGATTCCACTAGAATATGAAGTGTATGTCCAATTTCTGGGGAGTAGTTGTTATCTTTTTTGCAAGCTAGGTAGGCTGAAATGTTGCCAGATATGGGCCAATTGTAAGATATAAACTAAGTACTGAAAGTATCCAATGTTTATTATTAAAGAAATAATTTTTTATCAACATAATTCGGGCCTAAAGTCGTGATGTAGCAAAATGATCTATCACTTATTTCGCTTATAGACATCAACGCTTTCGGCAATGGATAATTTTGTTGAAGACGCAATTCTGTTTGAAACCCAATCTAACTGTGATTATCTTCAAAAGGTGTTATAATTGTTGTGTAAACATCTAACATGGCGATTTTTCACTGAAACGAGAATTGGAAATTGTAACATTCAATGTTCGAGTGATCTCCCTTCACAATAGCAATACACAAAGTAAGTACAAGTTACCCTTGGCTGAAATTGAGCAGTTGCTGGTTATGTAAGGCATGTGTTCACCATACAGGGTTATAAATAAAGGAAGTATATACAGGGAATCTCATTAGGGCAGGTTATGCATAGCGATTAGTTGAGAAACATGTTAATTTGATAGTTTTCAAAATGGACAGAAATGCAGTGAAACCTAGTATAAGTTCGGGCTCTGGAATCTACCAGAAGGGCGGGGGAACCCTGGAAAACAGACTACCATATGATTTTCATGCACCATTTGCATAACAAGCACCTCCTACTCGATGTTATCCCCTCTATTCTGCTTTTATTTTCATTTTTCCATGGACTGGAAAACATACATATTCTTGAGAGTTTAATACAAAATGATTCAGCTTCATGTTGGTATCAGCGATATGCAATTATTTCTATTTACATAGCTGTATTATTGTAGCTGCTAATATCAATATGATGAATGGTGTAGTAATACTGCAGTTTCGAGGCAGGCTCAAGGTCACTAGAATCTTATTTAGTGGAATTTTATAAATAGATCCATGACGTTGTGTTGAGACTGAATACGAATTGCATTGCATAACTTCAAAAGGCAGAAGTAAGTAGAATTATGTGATATTTCATTTAATGATTATTCAAACTAGATTTAATTTCATTTACGCCAAAATATTTTACTGTTCTGTAAAAGTTGAATTCTTTAGTTAGATTACATTTTACAGGAAGTGCAAATGCAACCTCTTCACTGCTAACAGGATAGCTCTCGATGAAAAGTCGAAGTAAACCCATAATAGGTTGTTATTATATAACAACAATAAAAATAGCCTTATTATTGCCGAAATTACTCTGTGCTAACATTACTTGATGCCAAAATAACTTGGAACTCCCATTCACTATCCATTTTTCACTCTGCTGTCAACATCTCTGAGCTCAAAATTATTGAAAGAATCACAGAAGACATTCTGCACCAAAAATACATTTTGGAACTGTATAACACAATTAGAACCCACCAATAAAAGCAGGTTTTGCAAAGATTGTTAGAAACAGGAAAATAAAACTTAAGTAGGACAATTACCAGGAAAAACAAAAACTATATTCGTTAAGGACAAAAATTTGTCAGCAATTTGTTACATACAAGAATTTGTAGAAACCAAGTTTGTATTTTAATTTTAATTTTTACTGTACAGATATCTAAAGGTTTACAAACCTGATCAAAAGATGACGACTCTCTTTCAAGGACTGGTGTGTAAATATCTGGAATGTTTATTGTATGTCCTTGACCACTAGATGGCACTTTAAACAGGGCACTTCTGTCTTGAGCTGGTGACCTTAACAATGTTGTTTGTTGAGCAGATGAGAGTTGTGGGGTTGATAATGAAATCACTCCATGAGGCGATGCCAATTCCGTAAGATTACGTTGTCTGACACTCGTAACATCAAGTTTCTCTACTGCTGTTGTTGCTGCACGTGACAATGTTGCTTGTACACCATTTGACCTTTTTACACTCTTATCTTGGGTTAAAGTTGGTGAATCTTTTGGTGTGTGTGGGGGAGTTGACATACTTTTAGCCACTGGACTCTCAAAAGACACATGTCCCTGATGTTTATCTTTTCTTTTTGTTCGCAGTCCTAATCTTCTATGTGTCAGAGATTTTCTTTTCTTTCTGGAGGACACTGGTGTCTGAAGTATGGACTGTTGTGGTGTTTTTGTTGGATTGCTCTGTAAATATTCAGACAATACTGAGCAGTAAAAAATACATGTATGTCTGGTTCATTTAGATTGCAGATACATCTATCTCAATGTCTGGAGAACAAATTTTAACAGACACTGTAGAATCGCTTTGCTACAAATTTAGTTAAGATAAGAAATATTAACTTTTACAAAAAATTAGATTGCAGAAAAGGTGAAGGTACAAAGAATTTTAAAATCATTTTATATGTCTGGGTAAGTATTGAATTACAGTAAAACCTGCTATAGGGCCATCTCTATATAAGGATTACCTGTTTATAAAGGCCAGCATACTTCTACGAAATTGAACCTGTGTATGAGGGTCACCTGCACATAAACATCAATATTTTCTGGTCCCACGGGTGGCCCCTATATACAGGCTTCACTGTACAATAAAGGTAACTTAATCAGACATGATTTTGGGTTATAAAAACTAGAGGCTCCCAAGAACCTGTACAGCTCACCTGTAGAATACAGTTTCAATTTGCAAAGCAGTTTTCCATATGATCCAATGTTAAACTACATTACCCACTGGAAGCCTTCTTGGATGGGATGTGGACCTGCTGAACACAATTTTTACAGGGGACCAACCAAAAACTATTGTGACTAAGTTTGGTTCCAAATGGCTTGGTGGTTTTAGAGGTCGAGATTTTTGAATGTGTTTCTCCATTGGGTTCAATGTTAAACAATGTTTTGTGCTGGCGACCATGTTTTTTGGTGCATTGGAAAAATTTTAAGCAATCTTACTAAAGGACCTTAAATGGGTCATTCCTGTAAAGTTTCATTCAACTTGGTACAGTAGAGAGGAGATGAACAAATTATGATTAACCCATAGGAGCCAATGTTAAACTATGGTATGTCCTGCACTGGCAGGGATGTTTTTGGTGGATCGGGAAATTTTTTAGCAATCTCAGGGCCTTCCATATATCATTCCTACAACGTTTAATTCAACTTGCTTCAGTTGTTTCAGAGAAGATGATCAAAATGTTTTTTCCCATAGGGTCCAATGTTGAAGCATGTCTTGTACTTGTGGCCATGTTTTTGGCAGATTGAAAAAATCTGTGCAATTTTATTAAAGGACCTTCCATACATCATTCCTGTAAAGTTTGGCTCAATTTGCTCCAGTAGTTTCAGAGGACATAATCAAAATATGTTTTTCCCATAGGGTTCAATGTTAAAGATGTCCTGCACTGGCAGCCATGTTTTTTGGCGGATTGGGAAAATTTTGGGCAATCGCAGTAAAGGACCTTTAATACATAATTCCTGTAAAGCTTGGTTCAATTTGCTCCAGTTGTTTCGGTTTGTTTGTTTGTTTATTGTTGTTTAATGTCCCACTCAAGAATCTTTCACTCATATGGAGCCCTCACTGAATGCCAGTGAAGGGCTTCAAATTTTGGCCTATGCTTGGCACTTATGGCCATTGAGCAGTGAGAGTTCTTTAACGTGCCGACACCTACTGTGACACGGGACCTGGGTTTTTAACTGTCTCACTTGAAGGACAGGAAACCAATCTGCCGCTGGCGAGACTCAAACTCACAATCAAGAGTCGAGCTCACTACCCACTGAGTCAGGTCAGGTCTCTCCAGTACTTTAAGAGGAGTTGATCAAAATATGGTTTTCCCCAAAGGGTCCAATGCTACGAAGTCATGATGGCTCTCGAGATATCAATGAAAATACATATAAATATATTTAACATGTTCTATAAAAAGAACAATATCTATCTTCCATCTACTTAAATAGAGACAGATGAACTTACCACTTTTGACCTTTGACCTGCAGAGTTAGGTGATATCCTCTGAGACTGTGTGCTATGGAAAGCAAACGGATCACTTGTTTCCTTTGTCATCTTAGAGGAAGCGACTCCATCATTTTGTGGATCAAGATTTCCTTTTAAAGAAAATTCCAAGACACTATGAGATGGTGAGACTCTGGAAGCTAACGCTGGTGATTCTGTTTCTCTGATTCCGGAAGTTTTGTTGTCTCTTACTGGTAAGACATTGACGTTTTTTGGTTGAAATGCCTCCCCTGCTGACCTAGTTCTTGTGTTCAACCATGCCTGATTTTGCTCATTACCACTCAATTGTTTGGATATCTCCTGCACAGTTTCTCCCCTCACTGACACATCACAAAGTTGGTTTCCAGGAGATCCCTGGGACACAATTATATGTTCCGAATGTTTTGAATCATTTGGAATGTCTGATAGAATAAGAGCATTTGCTGTAGTTTCCATCGGTTCATACGATTCTGTATCCACTAACATCACACTATCTGTAATCTGGTCATTCTTATCCTGCGTAAAGAAATCAAAAATAAATACAGTCATGTATCTTAAAGATGAGGAATTTCTAACACATCCTATTGGGTTGAAATTTCACAGCGATATCGTTCAGGTGAGGCAAGGGTTACTGGTTGTAATTTCAGGGCAAATAGTACTGTGTCTTCGAAAATCAAATACATTAAATCTTCGATGAGACAAAGTTCAAGAGACCACCTAGAAAATTGGGACTTGATAACCAAGAATCATATGATTTTTAGTTTCAGAGGTTCTATGGGGTGTATATGACTGCTCCAAAACCATATAAGACATATACTGTCATAATAATTAATAATCAGTGCTAAATTAACAATTCAAATCAAAACATGTTTATATGTTTATGAGAAGGAGAAGAATTGACATGGGGCGATTTCATACAAATTTACATTTTGACTTCAAATTATTTGTAGGAATTTTTATAGAAATGGGCCCAAAAATGTATTAAAAACATCTAGAAATTTGACTCATAAAAGTTTGAATTATAGATTATCTATTAGTAGCATTAAATAAAAAAGTTAATCAGGACTTTGTCAATAGTTCAAAAGATAGAGAAATCTGATTCATTGAAGTTTGATTCACCAAGGTTCAACTGAAGCTGATGATAAAGTCATGAATTAAAACAAAAGTCTGTATTTTATCATCTGACTGCGTGAAAATACTAATACGGAGTATAATCAGGGGTTGCGCTGGGAGCTTCACCAATGTCGCAAATGGTGATTTTTTATTGCAACCGGCGACAAAAAATTACTTCTGGCGCCTCCATTTTATGGAAGTTTTAAGCCATCGCGGTTACACAAGTCATTTATATCATCCAAATGGTCATCAGGAACAGGGAATGATAGTTAATGTCAGTAAACCACACAGAGGTGTAATTGTCGGAAGAGTGCTGGGGGTAATTACATAACGATCTGTAGTGGTCAGGTACATGATTGTAAGATAAATTGATTAGATCTAACCTGTATATCTAAACTTCCACAGCTATAATCACTATCTATATGTTCTGTCCCCTAGGCAGACTAAAAATATCAACATCATTAATGCCATGTTAAATTTATGCAATGAGTGTATCAATTCTGAATGATTTTGATAAAAATATTTAACTGAGAAACATGGAAGTGAGATCGTGGTGTGTTCTATAAAATCCGCACTTCGCACCAAAAATCTATACAGTGTAATGGATGCATATTAAAATAGTGATGATTTCAATAAAAAAACAATGCTTTATTTCAATTAAATAATATTTTAAACTCAGAAAACTGGCGACAGATTTTGACAACTGGCAATTTTTTTGGCGACACAAATTCTTCAACCAGCACGACCCCTGGTAGAATGCTGACCCTTCCAAGTTATTAGGCCTATGAACTAGGCCCAAATGAGGCTATTCAGAACATTTATCATTTCAGAAAAAAAATACTTAAAGTTTACAAAAAAGATCCTTCTTTTTTTAACTTCAAAATGTATATCTAAAAACCATTGACCATTAACCATTAACATATTTAATAACTATTTTATTGAAAATAAAACATGCAGATCTTTTATCTTATGTATAATTTCAATTAATAATTTTTTTTTGAAATTTGCATATTGATTTACACATAAAATGATAATAGTAATGATGATAGATTTACAATTTGATACAGACTTGTGATAAATAAAGGAAAATTCCGACAAAAGATCAATAACAAAATAGAGGTAAATAGTTGGTAAACAATTTTAAATAATAAGTTACCAGAAGTTCAAACCCTCTAAATAGGTTACCGTTAGATATTTAACTCAGTTCTGATCCTAGATCTCATCGATGTAAAGCAACAGATCAAAGGTTCAATTTTGAGGAGAGAATTCAAAATGTTACAAACCTGACATTTTATACAGACCTGTTCACTGTCAATAATATTGTGCACTGTCTGTTGTTGACTGTGCACCAATATCTCTAGGCTATCATCGTCAACACTCCCCAGGTATCCCGCTTCACTGGATACAGATGTTTTCTTTTGAAGTGTCCGAGTCGAGGCCTGTTGACTACTCCCACTAGATACAGATGTTTTCTTTTGAAGTGTCCGAGTCAAAGCCTTTTGACTGCTCTCACCAGATACAGATGTTTTCTTTTGAAGTGTCTGAGTTGAGGCCTGTTGACTGCTCTCACTCGATATCGACCAAATTTTATGTGGCATACTTTGACTTGATTTTGTCACTTGAGGTGGCACTGATGGCTGCTGACTGCCATCGTGGACTTTTGTTGGAAGGTCTGGTTGTGTATCACCATCTATATCTTCGGTATCACTTCCAATCAACTGCCGTCGTTTTTTATCAGGTGGTCTTATAATGATCTCTTCGTCACTGTTTAAAGTGTATTAAATTTGAAGATTAAAAATTCATTTTAGATCTAATTATATATACTCAGGCCTCACACTGGGTCTAAGAAAGAGGGAGACTTCACTTCTCCCTCCAGCTGTTGGAGGGAGACTTCTCACATAAGTAGGGAGATTTCTAAAAAGCCAAGGGAGATGAAGTACCGTTAATCATTTTTAAGCAATATATATATATATATATATATATATATATATATATATATATATATATATATATATATATATATATACACACACACACACACACACATATATATATATATATATTATATATATATATATATATATATATATATATATATATTCTAAAAGTACTGATGAATCAATACATGTCTCTTTACTGTGAAGCATTCTAAAAGTACTGATGAATCAACACATGTCCGTTTACTGTGAAGCATTCTAAAAGCACTGATGAATCAATACAGGTCTCTTTACTGTGAAGGATTCTGAAAGTACTGATGAATCAATACATGTCATCTACTTGTGAAACCATTATTTAGTGAAACATGGGCAATTACAACTTCAACCAAAACTTTAACTGGAAGTACATACAGACTGACAGACAGACAGACAGACCGATGTACAGTCAGATTGACAGATGGACTGATAGACAGACAGATGGACGATCCAAACAATAGATGCCCGTGACAGACCTTTCAGGCTATAGACATAAAAATATGTTTCTTTCAAACAATAAACACCAAAATTTATACCAAATTTTCATGGTAATCTAGCAGTGGAGTGTTCTAATTGCAAGTGAAACAATTCCATATTTTATACCCAGTATCAGGAAGAAAAAATCTTAGTCTTAGGTAAATTTCTCAACATTCAATAAAATATTAATTGATTTGAATTTTTTCTTTTTTAATTTTAAAATTGCAAGTGGATGTTGTTTCAGTACAATTTCACCTTTTACAGTAAATGACATTAAAGAAACCTAAACACAGACTTCAAGTTTTGATTGGAAGGAACTCTTTCAGAATTTCATTGATTCCTATTTTTTTTTCATCATTAGATTTTCTATTAATGGGACTAATTCATGTACTATGCGATACCCGATAACGTTTATGCAGGACTATTATTACTATAAGTGATGGAATGACGCTAGAAGACGATATCCCGCGCTAACATCATTTCAGCGGGGAGATTACGTAAAGTTATGTTCCATCACCATTGGAGATACTAGTGCTACACAAACGTTATCAGTTATCACTTGGTACATGGATAAGTGCCATTGAACAAAATATCATTTATTACATGTATCTAAATGCATTCTAAACTAAGATGCAATGGCATGAAAAAGGGCTGCAGCATTTTAGATGCTTTGAAAGATCTTTATAAAAACCCTTGTAGTATTAAATGAGTCTAAGCAACAAAAATACCTCTGCTGTCTACAGTTCAAATGTGAAAGGACAAAAAGCCATTACTCTGCCAAAACTCATTCAAATGGAACTAAATATGAACTTGATCTGTATTTTCTTCTAATACAACTACATACCAAATTTTGATATAATGTGTCAAAATATGATTGAGATAATAAGTGAAAACTATGAAGTCCAAGGGGCATAACTTTGCCAAAAATCATTTGACCAGAAGCAAATACAGTGAATCCTGTATATAGGGGCCACCCAAGGGACCAGGAAATATTTACCTTTATGTGCAGGTGGCCCTTATACACAAGTTCAATTTAGATGAAGTATGCAGTCAAGGGACTTGAAAAAACTGGCCCTTATAAACAGGTAATCCTTATATAGAGGTGGTTGCTATGGCAGGTTTTACTGTATACATGTAGTCTTAATCTGAACCTTCTTATGATACAGCTACATACCAAATTTCAGTTCAATATGTGAATCAATTACAGAGATAACAAGGGGACACCAAAGTTTGACAGACGGACAGACAACAAGAAAGGGGTAACACTATATGCCCCCCACCATTTCATGGTGAAAAAACATAAATGGCAAATTACAGGCTTTAAAGTTATGAAAATAAAATTTTTGAAGTTTCTACCTGACATTCTGTGAAATAATATCTTTAAACCCATTCATCCCCAAAGTGTCTTAACGGTATGGTCTTTATATTGTATCGGACCAGTTCATTATGGTTTATGGGGTTGATAGGGTTAACTTCATGTTATCAAGTTTAACACTGTCTTAAAGTTACTCAATAATTCTATTTTATCAAAATTATATTTCTGAACTTTATTTGATGAACATACCTTATATAAAGAACTCGCACATTTCCAGTACCTAAGTTGTGCCCTATGGACTTAACAGGGCTCTTCTGAGATAATAAGTAACTGTTAGAAACTCTGAAGTTTTGAGTTTGAGCCAAATCGAGCTATTTTTCGATTTTTAATGAATTTTTTAAAATCTCAAAAATTTTTTGAAACCCGATTTCAAACGGCCATTATTCAAAGGTGGTGATACTTGTTGATTCAATTTACTGTATACCAGTAGAGGAAGAGTAGACTTTCCTATGATACCAAGAAAATTGTTCTCACTAATGTGATAAACGCTCAACACATGCTTAAAATGGTTAAATCTTTAGATGATTTTATTCCTTCTTCTCTCTATCATTTTCAGATTTTTACGTTTTTTGAGAAGCAAATTTTCAGCGGCGATATCTCCAAGACTATTATCGTACAGAATTTTTCTTGGTGTCAAAGTGTCGATAAGGAATTTTACTTTTCAATGGTACCATAAACATGACTATCAGTGCTTCTTTAGACCATCTTAGGTGGCTCCAAATTGAAATTTTTCAAAAATAGATTTTTTTCTTTCAAAAAATTCTACAAAGTCCTGAAAAAATTTCTAAAATTTTAAAAAATCTGAGTAAGTAATCCCATCAAAAAATGCAAATTTTGGCTCAAATGAAATTTTGACATCACTTCCTGTATTGGAGCAAAATTATCCTAAGTGTCAAAAAAATGATGCCTAAAAATTGTCTACATTTGAATCTAGGTTAGACCCTTTATAATAATGGTATCAAATAGAAATTTGGTACACTATAAGACCTTGGTCTTGTCAACTAAAATCTAGAAAATGGCGTTGGTCGCACATGTGCAACTGGAGTTATAAGTTTTTAAATAGGCGTAGTTTGAAATTTCAAGGAGTCATATCTCTGTCATATGACAGTCGATTGAGCTAAATTTTGGTGACTTATATTAACAGGTGATAGGACCAATTAGAATCGGAACGATCCCTAAAAGTAAAAAAAAATGGCACTGTAGAAACTAATTTTTTGGGGGACCATTTCCGGTATGATTTTGAAAAAAATATTCTGTCAGATCTCACATCTGTAGATAAAGGCCCATTTAATCCTATAATATGGCGCTGATACAACTTCCGGTTTTCTAAAACCCTCAGAATATTTGACTTCAAAAGTGGTGAAGTAGGAGGGCTAGGGTTTGCATATCCCTATTTGACATTTATGAAATGTAAAGAGATGAATCGAAATGGATCCTAGGACGTGACCCAAATCCAAAAACTCAGGCTGCTGTGATCTAGAAAAAGAGAGAAGTGACTGGTTGAAATTCGAAAGTTTCGGTCTAGGGCTATGTACTTGAAAATTGATCAAATAAAAAATCCTTTGCCTCCAAAGTCAGCCTTTTGAGATCTTTAAAATGCAACAATCAGATTTTTACTTATCATTAAAAATTAAAAAATGAGAGGTTCCCCGCCAAAATTGTTAAAAAAGGGGGGGGGGGGTGTCTCCTCTTTGAAGCCTTGGTTCTCGACTGTGTGGGAGCTTTTGATCTGATTTTTCAGTGAAATTTCGGGCCTTAAAATCCATAAAGAAAGACTTTAAGGGCAATTTAAGGTCAAAAAAGGGTTAAAAACTTAACAGGGCACTAAAGGGGAAATTGACCGTAGTTAAAGTTTAGGGTTATCCCAACCTGAACCCTGAGACATTGTCAGTTAACAGACCAATAAATATATTTGCTTTGCAAATCGGTCCAAATGACTGTGAGAACCCCTATCTACAGTATGGTCAACAAAATCACCTGTCTTCTTCAATGACTTTTTTTCTAGGAGATGCTCTGTTTGTAGACTTAGTTCTTCTGAATACATCTAGTTTGGGATCTTCAGACATTCCAATGGATTCTTCTTGTACTTCTGGTTTTTCAAGCTGGAATAACGGATCAGACATCTCGGATGGTGTACTAATCATCCCAATTACTAATGATGGAGTCTTCCCTTGTATTGCAGTTCTGTAACAAATTGAAAATAAAATTTGGATTCTTCCTTTCCAAAGCAATCAGCATTAGTACTTGTCACAAGTCCTTGAATCAATACTTTGAACAGAGATCACATATCACAGCCAGCAGTTAAAGAACCCTCACTGCACTGGCGTAAGTCAATAGCACAGGTCAATATTTGTGGCAAACTGACAAAGAATTAAAGGCACTTTCTACTGACTGCTGTGAGTACAGTTAACCATTGATAATCACTTTAACCTATGTTTTTGGTGATAACTTAATGTTTTTACTTAACAATTACATTGACTTTACATAAAGATCCCCTTAGGGATGCAACAAAACCAGTCTTTATAGTGAGGTGGTCTTTATACAGAGGTTGATTTGTACTTAATTGGTACTACTGGGGACAGCAAAAAAACCAGTCATTGTGACCGGGGGGGGGTCTTTATACACAGGTAATCGCTAAAGCAGGTTTTACTGTAATTTGAATAACTAAAAAGTCTTGAACATGGATGTGTACCATATGATGTATCCACATTTTTCCAAGAGTAATATGTGTGAAGATTTTCCTTTAATTTGAGATCATTTACAGTAGTCCAAAATTATTTGAGAAAATATTCCTCCTTAAAAGAGGTCACTGTGTGCAATAGAAAATCACATCCACTAACCTCACAAACTGACACAACACAACACACATGACTTTCTCCAAGTTCTGATATTTTTTGTGTACATTTGTGTACATTCCTTGCTTAATATTCAATTTTTTCAGAGATGATGCCATTTTTACTTTCATATATATAACACCTGCACATAATCTGTCAAACGTTTATGAACATACTTATAAAAATGTTTGCCAAATAAACATACAATGTACTGTTACTGAAAAACGTTTTTCCTGACAGGAAATAGTAGCATAAGAAAATACAGCTCAAGAATGTACCAAATAGAAATTAGAACCCTGAAATGTGATTTTCTGGAATTTGTTCCAGATATACTGTAATGCCGAAAATGAGGTTAAACTTTGTAATAACATCACTGAATCCATAATGCCATCTATGCTGTGTTTAAATTGGGATTGAACTTTTAAATCAATGCAATGAGTAAAACTTTTTTCAAAACTAAAAACAAACATATTTTTTTTTTTTGGGGTGGGGGGTGGGGGGGTTAATGGTCATGTGGCGCAAAGCACACACAATAGATGATAATTGTCTACTGTGTATCCAAGGATCTTTGGAAATGGGTTTTTTGTAAATATTTCATTAAAATGTTGTATGGGAACATTATCCATACAGTATTTAAATAAGACCAGACTTAAAAACTCTTACCACCTCTGATTACATTTTAACATACAGTAAATCTTAAATGATAATTGCGAATCGCTAAATTCTATTCATTGTCTTTCTTGGAAATGAAACTGGAAGTTTACAAACAACAATCTTGAGCCTAAGTCAACTGAGGAGTCAATTCAAGTGCAGGGGTGTTTCACTCGTATTTTTAATCCAGTGCCTATGGTGACTTACAAGTGATGAGATGTATACATCTTGATGAAAAAAAATAAACAGTTCCCGTGAAAATCAACAATAACAATGGCCACTGCCATTACCGCTAATCAAGGTCAGAAAATCATAAAGGGTTTAACTAGGATCTCAACTATTGGAGGGGCTCCATCATATTCAAATGCAGAACTGATTATGACTATGAGCTTCTTGAAACAAAATAGCAATTTCATTGATGATTTGATAGTTTCTTTGATGTTAACTTCAAATAAATACTTTCCAGGTTTGATGGGACACACAATAGGTGTGAAAATCAGTTTGTAAGTTGTATTAAAGATTTATGAAATGTAGACACTGATGAGACTTCAAACTGAGATTCAGTGTCATGGCAAGTGCGGCTTGTAAAAGAACCTTCACTGCATTGTTGTCAGTCCATAGCAAAGGTTAAAATTTGTGACACTTCACCCTTAGCTGGCCACATCTCCATATGAGTGAATAATTCCTGGAGGAACATGAGATAAATATTAAAACAAAACAAAAATCAAAAATCAAATGTAGTCACTTCTGTGTATGATTGTCCTCAATATCTTTATAATATGACATTGCATGGCTGGGTCCTGGCTCCTGACTGTCTCCTCGAGACGTCCCTTTATAATATGACATTGCATGGCTGGGTCCTGGCTCCTGACTGTCTCCTCGAGACGTCCCTTTATAATATGACATTGCATGGCTGGGTCCTGGCTCCTGACTGTCTCCTCGAGACGTCCCTTTATAATATGACATTGCATGGCTGGGTCCTGGCTCCTGACTGTCTCCTCGAGACGTCCCTTTATAATATGACATTGCATGGCTGGGTCCTGGCTCCTGACTGTCTCCTCGAGACGTCCCTTTATAATATGACATTGCATGGCTTGGTCCTGGCTCCTGACTGTCCCCTCGTGACATCACTTTTGATAACTTGGACGAAAGAACTGGAGGACTGACCTCTGTAATGGGGTGAAGAAGTTTACCCTCCTCTGGCAGCGATAAATGAAATTCCACTAAAAGAAGAGAAAAAACGTTTACATTTGAAAAAAAACATTAATATATCTTGAACTGAACAGAAAGCTGAATCAATTATATATCATTAAAACTATATGCAAAATTGCTATCACAATGAATATACTATGTAGAAAAACCGCCAATGTCACAGAACCAGATTTTGTCTCATTAGAGTTTAAACCTGGGACCTCTGTTAAATGAGTCCAATACTCTACATATAAAGATAAACAAGAAATCTACTGGATCATACCAGCATATCACAAAACTTCCAAACCACAAAAAATGTCAGAAGTATGGATACAAGGTGAGAATACTCAACTCTCTTCTTACCAGGAATATAATAAATCTTGTGAGTTCAATGTCCCACTCAAGAATCTTTCACTCATATGGAGACGTTACTAAATGCTGAGGAAGGGCTTCAAATTTTGGTCTATACTCAGCACTTATGACCATTGAACAGTGAGGGTTCTTTAACATGCCGACACCTACCTTGACACGGGACCTCGGTGTTTACCGTTTCGTCCGAAGGACAGGAAAAGCCAGTCGCCTCCACCAAAGCTCAAACCTGCATCACTTTGAGTTTTGATGCTGATTAATGGTGAGAAACTTCATGATTTAAACTACTTGGTCACAGAAGTGTCACTTTCATACAAACAGACAGATTAGCAAATCTAAAAATTTAATGGTCTCATAATCCCTTCTTTATTTTTTGTAAAGAAAAGATTACATAAAGTTGCACATGCTTAATAATCTTTCTTCACTTACCTGAATTGGAATCAGTGTTTGTTGAACTGAATTTTCCCCCAAAGTGTGCAGCACTTCCTGTCATCACAGCTGGCTGTGACAAAAACTTGGCATGTTCATTATGTTGTCTGTTACCTGGAGTCACAAACAATACACATCATGTACATATATCATTTATATTCCTCTTTAATATCCACCTCAATTATATATATTCCCCTCAGGTATCTACAATAATCATATATGCCCCCCCCCGCCCCCCCCCCCCCCCCCCCCCCCACATTTCTGTTTTATATACATGTAATTATTTCTCAATGTGCCAAATGTTTAATTTATCAAGATACTGTATTTTACAGCCTATAGGTCGATATTTTATTTCTCCAAACTTATGATCTCAACCTATCAACTGCATTGACATATCCAAGTCAAATATCTAACTTATATTTCTGCATTTCCACATTTTATCATCTATTTCAACTTTCTTCATTGGATACCAGTAATATACAGGCCTACTCCAAACACCCAATTGTAATTACACTTAATAGAACTAAATATGACCTCGTGTGTGCGTAATGCACTGTGAACATAATCAAGTGACAAAATAATGATCTTTCAAGTTACAATAGCATTGGGATTCAAGACTGTGTCAGAAAATGCATAATAAAAATACAATGTTTACTTCATATTTATACCATATGGTTTATACTTTTGAATGATTCCCTTATCTCAGCACCCCTCTGTGAAGTTAAAATCTTCATTCAGATTTTCAGGAACACTACAAGCTATGTTCAGTGGAAAGTGACCTTCAACTGATAAGAATAGTGTGACAGTCTTTGAAGTTGGGAAAGTTTTAGAAAAAAAACATATGGACACTCAACCATAAGTATTTAATTTTGTGAAAAATTCAGCTGAAGAATAATCTAGGTGATTTTAAGCATAATACAAGGATTGATGTTGCTGGTGTTACAGTTCTAAGGGCATAATCAATTTCATGATGATTTGACAGGTAACATAGAAGTGATATATGTGTACATTATCTTTACACACAATATAAGTGATGTTAAATATGATAAAATGCAACACACACACACACACACACGGGTCTAAAGGATCTGTAAGCTTTTTAAATCACAATCTTGTGTAATAATGTACTGTGAAATATTACTCTAATTATTTGGTATTATCGTTTTAGCACCAGTTATTAAACATAAACAATGTATATATTAGTGTTTTCTCATCCATGTTTCATCTTTGCCAGCATCAACGTCATTCATGTTTCATCTTTGCCGGCATCAACGTTATCCATGTTTTCATCTTTGCCGACATCAACTTATCTTCCACTCTGACCTATCTAATACTTAAACCTGGATTTATGTCAAAATCAGCCATTCAGTCTATCCCCCACATAGACCTATAGGCCATAAAATAAGGTATATCTATTTTCAGTTTTAGCACAGATTATTACAGCCATGATATTTTCCAAAACTTTTCTATCATTGAAAAATGTTATTACTCCCCATCAGTTAATGACTTTATAGTAAAGGAGTAGGACCATGATGGGTGAAAAATGGCCCTGTGTCAGAATCAAATGATTTTACTTTTAAAATGCAGAGTGCTCAACCACATTTTGAAACTTGATGTACATTTTTAAAGAAAACTCTTTTATACCATCATTTTGGGGCTAAAACATGAAAATTTGACAAAAATCACATATTTCTGGAAAATTATTTTTTTAAAAATTATCTGTCCAGATATACATTCAATCAAGTGACACATTTGTATTTATCTAAGTTCATTCCACATCTAAAAAAAAATAAAAGTTCCAAAAAAGCTGGTTTTAAAAGGTTATTTTGGGGTAAAAACAGTGAAAAATGATTGAAAATCACAGATTTTGGGGAATTTTATTTATAAAATTATCTGTTTTGATATATGTCCCATCAAATGACACATATAGCTATATGTAGGGTCATTTAATATCTCAAAAAAATAAAAGTTCCAAAAAATGGTTTTACAAAGGTTATTTTGGGGTAAAAAACAGTGAAAAAATGATTGAAAATCACAGATTTTGGGGAATTATTTATTAAAATTATCTGTTTTGATATATGTCCCATCAAATGACACATATGGCTATATGTAGGGTCACTTGATATCTAAAAAAAAATAAAAGTTCCAAAAAATGGTTTTACAAGGTTATTTTGGGGTAAAAACAGTGAAAAAATGATTGAAAATCACAGATTTTGGGGAATTATTTATTAAATTATCTGTTTTGATATATGTCCGATCATATGACACATATGGCTATATGTAGGGTCATTCAATATCTCAAAAAAGATAAAAGTTCCAAAAAAATGGTTTTACAAGGTTATTTTGGGGTAAAAAACAGTGAAAAATGATTGAAAATCACAGATTTTGGGGGAATTATTTATTAAAATTATCTGTTTTGATATATGTCCCATCAAATGACACATATGGCTTATGTAGGGTCACTTGATATCTAAAAAAAAAATAAAAAGTTCCAAAAAATGGTTTTACAAGGTTTTTTTGGGGTAAAAAACAGTGAAAAATGATTGAAAATCACAGATTTTTGGGGAATTATTTATTAAAATTATCTGTTTTGATATATGTCCCATCAAATGACACATATGGCTATATGTAGGGTCATTTAATATCTCAAAAAAAAAGTTCCAATAAAAATGTTTTTTACAAGGTTATTTTGGGGTAAAAACAGTGAAAAATGATTGAAAATCACAGATTTTGGGGGAATTATTTATTAAAATTATCTGTTTTGATATATGTCCCATCAAATGATATAGGGTCATTTAATATCGAACAAAACATTAAAGATTGTTTTTTACATGTTATTGTTGGGTACAAAACAGTGAAAAATAATTGAAAATCACAGATTTTTGGGAATTACTTATTAAAAATTATCCATTCAAATATGTATACGATTAACATTTTGTCTTCAGTAGGGTCATTTCATATCACAAATACTGAATAGTTTCAACAGATGGTTTTACAAGGTTATTTTTAGGTAAAAAACTGTGTAAAATGATTGGAAATCACAGATTTGGGGGATTTTTTAAAACATTGTATATTGTGATATTTGTGCAGTCAAATAGCCCATAATTATGTCTTTACGTGCGGTCATTCCATATTACAAACAATTGGAAAGTTCCAATAAATGGTTATTTGGGTTGTAAAACCATGGGAAATGATTGAAAATCACAGATTTCTGATTTATTTATTGGTGTGATGAAATTGATTCTAGTCTCAAATGTTGGTTATTCTCTGTCATGTTCTAATGACACATTCGAAAAATAAATTCTTATGTATAGTGAATTATTCGGGTGAAGAAAAAAAATACTTGAAAGGTATACAGAAACCACATATTTATTGAAATGATATACGAAAGTCATCTCTTGTAAATTATTTTCGTATTAGATATTAGAAGAATATTTTTTAAATTCTTAAACATGGATAGCCGGAAAAACACCTGCTTTATTTACAACATGGGCGCAGACATTTTGGACACCCAAAGTTGTGCGGAGGGTAAAATGAGCCCAGAGATCTGATTGGTCATTAAATGAAAAAATTAGTTTTGCCATTAATAAGTGAAATTAAGGTGATAAAAAAGATACATGAATATTGGTAGTACTTTGGAAATTATAGGGTGGACGGTTGAAAATTGAAAGGGAGGGGTCATATGAGAATAGATATTTTCCTTTGGTGCGGAATACTACGAGTTGTAAACAAGTGAAAAATTTGAAGTAGAAATGCAACGGCAACCTATACTTTTGATTGCATATTTTGTTATCAAAAATATTGATCTTTCAGCACAGGGTACTTATTTTGACCCAGATTTTTATAAACATGGGAGTGACAGTGACCTGAAGTTTTGTAAAATTAGCATTGAGGCCTATGGGAAAAATATTTGGTGGTGTCTGTCCTATAGAGAAATGCACATTTGACACATGTAGGCTGGATGAAGCCTTAAAATAAGTCATTTCTCTCATTTTTTATCACCAAGTTGCAATTCATCCACTTTTACTCATACTTTTAAACAGATTTGAGGGTCTCTATGAAATGGAGCACCTGTTGGGGGTCCACAAGGTGCAAATTTAAATAGGTGTGCTGCCTTTACACACATTATTATGCATTTGTTGCATATTGAGATCTCTCAATTTTATCTGTATGTTTTATATTACACTAGAACTAATATTTTATCATTTATTGGTCAAAATTTTCATCTGTAATTGGAAAATTCAAGTATTCCCCCACCCTCTCCTACAAACATGCACATGTTCTTGTATAAAAAATCATTATAAGTTATGGTTATGCATAGTGACTAATTTTAGCAAAATATTTTGGAAATGATGTTTTCTCTTGTAAATTTTAACTCATTTGAATTAAAATCAGACCTTTTTGAGGTAAAGACTGGTTGATTTTCTTCTTTTAAGGGCAAAATCTACATATTGGACCATGTCATTTTACTCGTACAGTGTATTTTGTACCTTTAGCTGTATATATGTACTGTATCTGAAGGGTAAGAACCGTCTCATTTTTTACAAAATTGTATTAAACTGCATTTCAGCATTTAAGTCTCATCAGTAAAATATTTCATCATGCCATATACACTGAAAACAGTATAAAAATTAATTTAAAATAAACCACCCCCCCTTTTGCTGATCTGTACACAAGAATTTCCACATTGTGGTTAGGTCATTTTGTGTTAAATTTGGGTAATAGATAATTTGTAAATAAAAAAAATCTTTAGAAATAGGGCGTTTTAACATTTTTGTCATAATCTATCAACACATTTAACCTGTAGAAGGAATATTTCAATTTCTTAAATCAAGGAAAGATTGTCCAATAGAGATTTTCATCTAATTATCATACTCAAGTACCTGTAAAGATAATTATAAAGTATCAATTATATTATTTCTGTATTAAATCATTTAATACACATTCAAGTTGTATGTTTTCATAAGTTTTCTAAATTTTCAGTCATGCATTTTGTGTTTTGAATCACCTTTTTTCACCCCCCCCCCTTCCAGCAAAATGTCACTTAACACTCTCTTGGGGTCATACCAGACAAAAATTAACACCCTGATATTGACTTTTACTGGTTTCAAAAACTTAGTATAATTTAAAATTTGACTTAGTTTTTCATCTGAAACAGAACTATAAATATGTCATGTCCTTTTAAAAGCAATTTGACTAGCATTTTGCACCATTTAAAGTGTCGGTCATTTTAAAGTCAGACTCGGTTTATCTGCCCTCTGTATTTAATTAGTTACATCATGAGACTGTAATTAAGGGATGAAACAAAACATGGACATGTCTGAAAATGATTACATGACAAATTTTTATATAAATGAACACAATAAGTCTATTTGAAATATGTTGTATGTAAGGGTATACCCTCCCAGAAGTTTTACACTTTTATTAAGGGTGCACTTCATTCCTTGTCAATAAAAGCAATTTGATGATATAAAAAATGACATGGTTTACTTTTAAGTGAGCTTCAGAAATTCTTCTTTACTTCTGGGCGACTAATTGGTTCCATGCTCATTAAGAAATGATCCAAATTTTAAGTTTTTGTGAAGAAAATGGTATATTTTGTCATTTTTTTCCATTATTAAGGGGTACCGTCTACCCTTATTTGATATCATGGTCAATATTGGTAAATAATGGTATGAAAATCAGTCAAAATAATGAAGTGTATGTGTTTACAGACAATTCTGAATGAAAATCATGAAAGAAAAACAGACAACTTCTTCATGTAATGTATTTATTTGTTAATATCAATGAATGGGATTGAGAGGTAGGGGTGTGACACATTATAGACTGTGTTTCTCTTCAGGTTGGGTTCCCATCCTCATTATTAAGGGGGCTTGGTGTACAGTTAATGAGATTTCCAAAAAATGCAAAATGACCATTTTTGGCAATGTTTTGGGATAAATCTATAGGAAAAAACACTTGCTTTATTTACAACATGGGCGCAGACATTTTGGACACCCACAGTTGGGCGGAGGGAAGAATGAGCCCAGCGATCTGATTGGTCATTAAATGAAAAAAATAGTTTTGCCAAAATTAAGGTGATAAAAAAGATACATGAATATTGGTAGTACTTTGGAAATTATAGGGTGGACGGTTGAAAATTGAAAGGGAGGGGTCATATGAGAATAGATATTTTCCTTTGGTGCGGAATACTACGAGTTGTAAACAAGTGAAAATTTGAAGTAGAAATGCAACGGCAACCTATACTTTTGATTGCATATTTTGTTATCAAAAATATTGATCTTTCAGCACAGGGTACTTATTTCACCCAAGAGTGACAGTGACCTGAAGTTTTGTAAATTAGCATTGAGGCCTATGGGAAAATATTTGGTGGTGTCTGTCCAGCCAGGGCGATTTTTAATGGAAATGACAATATTTCTTGGATGAATGAAATTAATAAGCTTACATCCCACCAGCATTACTATCAAGGTCACCGACTTATTAAATCCCCTTCAACAGGGAAAGGTACAGCACAGGGGGGAATTATAAGGCTAAGACAGGATTTTTGGTTTTTACTTGCCCTGTATCCAATATATGCTGGGTATCCATGTCTAAGATATAATTAAGGTAGGGGGAGACCAGAAGCAGGAAAAATTATCGCATTTTATATCTACACCTCTTCATTTTGATTTTTTTTTTTCATGGAATTCCTAAAATTATTATTTTCAACAGAATCTGTGGAAATAATTAATCCATCCGAGTAATAAAGAAAGAAATGCATTAAATAATATAATTAAATATTATAAACTATAAATACGGATGTAGTTTAGTGAGGCAGATAAAAGTGAGCAGAAAATCACAGCATTAACATATAGTAGGTATCATATAAACATTTTGTTATGCGTGCTATATCTTTTACTTTTTACTATCAAATTGAAATAATGGACTAAAGAAAAAAAAAAAAAACTGTTGAATTTGAAACCAATAAAAACTGTCATGGATCATTATTCTTGTGTATTTTCAAGTCTCAATTTATTATGATGATCCTCTGTGTTTCAAGTTTACGTAAGCATTCATTTTCACTTCATAGAACCTAATGCAGATACCAAAGAATGATGTCTCATGATATTTTTTTAAAAATATTTTTTGTTTTCAATTGAAAAAGAAGACAGAAATTGTAAAACAAGATATTTTCATATAGGCTTATTTACTTTGTTCTTGAGTGTACAATATGGCAAATCGTCCGAGTAAAAAAAAAATATCATTTTTGAAAATATTATACTGTATTGTGAGCGGGGAAATAAATATTTTTAATAATTGAACCGAAAAAAAAGTGGTCAAAATTCAGATTTGAACCCTGGACCCCTGACTCTAAAGTCCGACGACCAAACCGCTGCGCCATTGTCAATTATATGACACCAGCTCCTAAATATTGCATAGTAGGCTAGATCAGGATCATGTTTAGACGATGCCTTTCGATGGTTTCCAATAATTTCTGTATTTTATTTTCAATATTAAAACATACAATGTTTAATTGCTTCTTTCTCCATTATTATTGGCCTGTATTGTGTATGATCTTTACATTGAAATATGTCTATTGAGTCGGATATCTGCCTCCTCTGATCACAGCCTGCAACTGCAGTACTAGTAGCCAAGATACTACAAATTCTAACCAGTAACCTACTCACGAGGCAAACACAGTAGATGTACTTTTGCTAAATATGGCTAGATCTGTCTATTATAAAAAAATGTTATTTTATAGTGTGTTGTTTAAACAAACTAAGACAATAAAATTAAAAATGTTTTAGAGGGTGCCGATGCGATACGTCCAACTGATTTATGATGACGTTGCAGACGATAGTGTAGGATCAGTCTAAAATAGGTTGAGTCCCAGAAAAACATCTAAATCTAGATTGTGTATTCAGAAAAAAAAAGATAAGAAACCAAACTCCTAATTTTTCTTTGTTCTCATTCAAATTCCATGTAGATATTTTTTTTTAAGTAAATATTGTTCACTGAACGATTGATTTGTTCGTTTACATATGTAAAATAGCTCATTCCGGATTGCTCCTTGGTTTAGTATAATGTTAATTTTCATCAACAGCACACCTTCTGATCTAAAAATTCTCGCTTGAAAAAAAATGTCTTTGCTGATAAGTTTAATGGACTGCAATTACTTTTTAGATCAGAGGGTGTGCTTTATATGAAAAAACGTGATCAAAGTAGAAAAAAAAGGAGATTTCTGCATAAAAACTAGTCCGATATCGGTTTTGTCTATTATAGAATTCAGCAAGATGACGTTTTGGCGGGGAAATTTTGCATGATGCGATAGTACCAAGCCTTGACTAACCTATGATAACAATTTTATTTCAATTCATTCCACTTTAATTTTTAAGATATCACAGGGCCTATATCGCTAAACATGGATCTTGTCCTTTCAATCAAATTGGCAATTTATGGAAGCTCTCTTGTACCACCCTCCCTATATGGCCCACATATTCAAGAAAGTAAAGTTTTCTGATCAAAAAATACTTTGACATTTGTTGACAGATTCCTATATATCACATGACCAAATAAAAAGGCTGTCATTGACAAGAGGACAAATAATTGCATATCAGGTGTTAGAATGTGTACAAGTATACACTGAATGAGATGACACATCACCATAACAACCAGAGTTGGTAGAGTGTGTACAAGTATACATTGAATGAGTGGACACATCACCACAACAGCCAGAGTTGTTAGAATGTGTACAAGTATACATTGAATGAGATGATACATCACCATAACAACCAGAGTTGGTAGAATGTGTACAAGTATACATTGAATGAGATGATACATCACCATAACAACCAGAGTTGGTAGAATGTGTACAAGTATACATTGAATGAGATGATACATCACCATTACAACCAGAGTTGGTAGAATGTGTACAAGTGTACATTGACTGAGGTGAGAAGCATACATCACCATAGCAACCAGAGTTGGTAGAATGTGTACATGTATACATTGATTGAGGTGACATGCATACATCACCATAGCAAACAGAGTTGGTAGACTGTGTACAAGTATACACTGACTGAGGTGACACATCACCATAACAACCAGAGTTGGTAGAGTGTGTACAAGTATACATTGAATGAGTGGACACATCACCATAACAACCAGAGTTGTTAGAATGTGTACAAGTATACATTGACTGAGGTGACACATCACCATAACAACCAGAGTTGGTAGAGTGTGTACAAGTATACATTGAATGAGGTGACACATCACCATAACAGCAAGAGTTGTTAGAATGTGTACAAGTATACATTGACTGAGGTGAGACGCAAACATCACCATAACAACCAGAGTTGGTAGAATGTGTACATGTATACATTGATTGAGGTGACATGCATACACCATCATAGCAAACAGAGTTGATAGAATGTGTACAAGTATACATTGAATGAGATGACACATACATCACCATAGCAACCAGAGCAGTTAGATTGTGTACAAGTATATATTGAAAAAGGTTGACCTTTTGACCCTATACATAATCAT
This sequence comes from Atrina japonica, assembly GCA_030159075.1. Taxonomy (NCBI): domain Eukaryota; kingdom Metazoa; phylum Mollusca; class Bivalvia; order Pterioida; family Pinnidae; genus Atrina; species Atrina japonica. Next base: position 87,346 of record BROG01000267.1, on the reverse strand, counting down.
ACTTTAGATTTCCTCATAAGCTAACATTATTTAAAGTTTCATTAAGATATGTCCCCCCTAACTCAAGTTATCATCAGGAAACTATCAGGATGGACAGACAACAATAAACAATAAAGTCCCCTATATTTCCCTAATTGTGTACAATTAAACATTAAATGAGGTGACACACATGGTTCACCATAGCAACCTGGATCTTATGGTGATTCAAGATGTGTACTATCACCTTGACCATGTGGTGATACAAGATGTATACCATCACCTGGACCTTGTGGTGATACAAGATGTACACCCATCACCTGGACCTTGTGGTATGCTTGGACTTTGAGGGTTCACCTGATTTGATCTCTTGACTTTTCATTGTAGTTATTCCATTATTTGATCTGATCAGAGATGCTACATTTTCCTCTTTTCCAATTTTGGAACTTTTCTCTGTGGGATTCTGGCTTTTCTCACTCTGTGTGGGTGTTAGTCTCAGAGATAACTGTTGAGACTCTCCCACCTCTGCAAATATAGGTACAAACTGTTCAAAACGAATATATATAGCTCTATCATAAAAATAAAAAACAGATAAAGAATAAATATTACAAGATAAGATTGAGGAAAATAGTGTTCCTTGGTGAAGATTTTTAAAGTTGTTAAACCCTGGCAAATATTGTGTAGGCCATAATCACACTCATCATCTTGAAATAAAGCAACATACCAAATATGGTAAAAACTTTAGGATAGAAACTTAGGTCATTTGACAGAAACTGAAAGAATTCAAACAAATGGACCAAAACCAATATGTCCCATGGCCATCCAGCTAAAAACCATAGATACTTAATTGTTATCTGTTAGTCTATAAACAATAAAAGTGAAAGGGGCATTAGCTGTGTTTAAAAAAAAAATTATTTTGAATCTTTCTACTTTTACAACTTTTACTTGATGTTTAATAACAAATAAGAGCTATAAATAAGCATAAATGAATCTTATATTCCTATATATTTTGTGAAAATAAGCTCAGGTCCAGTGTGATATGCATATACAAATAGTAAGGTCAGGTTAATCAATTGCAATTAAAAAAGTGTGTTACCTGTGGTTTTCAACCAATTTTCACAAAATATGTAGGAATTTAAGAATTTTTATGCCTGTGTAGAACTCCTTTTTGTTATTGTACATCAATCTAAGTAGTAAAACAAGATGTGTTTGCGAAACACAAATGCCCCCTGTCCCAACAAATTTCTATGCTGGTGAAAAAAATGACCCCACAGCAAAAGTGCACCCCAGGGGCACATGATATCACTGAAGTGTCAGCACCCTTATTTGAGCTTACAAAGTTTGGTTACTGTACCACAATCCAAACTTTAAATATTGCAATGTCCTACATTTTGACCCCACCCCAGCCCCAGGGGCATATGATATCAGTGAAGTTTGGTCACAGTATCACAATCCAAACTTGAAATATTACACTTTATATGTAAGGGGAACAAAATTACAGACAGACAGACAGACAGACAGACAAACAGACAAACAGATGATCCAAACATTGCCCCTGCCAGACCTTTCAGGCCAGGGGTATAAAAATGGGAAATTAAAAAAAAAAATAAATAAAAAAAAAAAAAAAAAAAAACAGCTAATGCACCTTTAACATTGGACAAATTCAGGGTTGGGACCAGATGTCATGAAGAAGAAAAGAATCCTCTAACAATCAGTCAGACATACTTCAAGTTCTCAGTCAAATGTCAACAAAAACAGAAGTTATAGCCCCTTGTCACAAGCAGTATAGAGGTTTCCACACCAAATAGGGTATCAATGATGTAAAATGAAATTTATTACTTTTGATGTAGGCACCTGTTAGAATGGAAGAACATAAAGGGTTTTGGTCTTAATCAGACACCATGCTAACAAATAAACAGACGAGAGTAGGTATGTACTGAAATTTACTTCTTGTCCTAGGTTTACCCCTTTAGTAATCGATTTTATCATTTAGGCTTTCCATTAAAAATGTGCTTGTAAAGATACAATGTATGTACCTTCATCTTCTGCAGTATTTGTGATAGTAATGACATCCACTTCCTGTTTATTGTTATTGTATGTAGCGGGAAACGATGTTGACTCCTTTGCTTGGGATAGTCTTCCAGCAGATGGCAGTTGACGATTGTCTCCTGCATTAGATGCACTAAGTTGAGTCTCCGTGAAGTGTAGATTTAAGGACTGAGGAAGCATCACATGTTCTTGGTCACTAGCTAGTGTAGACGTCTTCCCTACCTCATAAACCGAGGACTAAAAGTATAGTGAATCAATTAGGTGTTTGACCAATACTAATTCCATTAAGCCTAAAGTCATTAATGAAGAATTAAAAGTCCATAACAGAGAGAAAGAAGCTATTATCAAAGACGATATGTAAAATAGAAGCCAATGAATACATATTGATACACTTGACTCTATAGTAGATTAAGGCTACATTGGATGCCTTTAAAACACAATATCTTAAAGAATTTCAAAAAGAGAATAATCAAAACTTACAAAGCTTGCTTCAAATTCATACCCCCAACCATCCATCTAAATATACTGACCTAAGAGAGTCTTCTTAACCACAGCATTGAAATAGATTTTGTCCAAAATAGGGCCATTTTTGAAATAAAATACAACAACAATCATACATCTTAAGTATGGCATGTACTCATAATCATATGACATCTATACAATGCAAATATTGTTAATGTATGAGAAGCAGAAGTCAGCAAAACCTGGCCACAACCAATCTTCTTAACAGGACACCCTAAAGACACATTTGGACTGATCTAAGTCAATGATTTATAGAAGAGTCCATTGTTTTTCAGGGGTTGATGAGTTAACCAGATATTCACACTGGACTATAGTTTAGGCTCTCCTCTACTTCATTTAATTAAGCCAATCAGATTTTTAAATATCCCACCCCCCTCCAATGCTTGTATGTACCTCAGACGAACTATTGCTTTTGTTGCTGTCCGTCTGTTTTTGTTCTTTGGTTGAAGAATCTGATTTCTCTTTGTCTTCTTCACGTTTCTTTGGCTTCTACGATTGAAATTCAAAGAGTTCTTATTAAAGTGACTTCTCTTTAAAAACATAAGGGTAATCAAAGATTAAAGTGCTTACTTCATAACATATTTGACATTTCTAACCTGACCACAACCAATCCCATAAACCCTTTCAGCCCTACATACCATAATAGACTGATCTTAACAATAGAAAAGAGCATATCATCTAGATATTTAGGAGTGAAAGGGTTAATCATAGCATTGAAAATACAGAAAGTCAAAAACAGTCATTTTTGCAAAATCTACAAGACTTATCCAGCATCTAACCAGAGGATGTACTAAGAATAATATCTAATCAGAGGATGTACTTAGAATAATATCTAATCAGAGGATGTACTTAGAATAAGATCTAATAAGAGGATGTACTTAGAATAATATCTTATCAGAGGATGTACTTAGAATAATATCTAATCAGAGGATGTACTTATAATAATATCTAATCAAAGGATGTACTTAGAATAATATGACATATATATGACATGTATGTTTAGTTAACGTAGAAGCACTGAAACAGGTAGACATGACCTCAATCAATCGTCTCATCCAGACACCTGTCTTGTTAACTAGACACCAACACTGGGGCAATAGCACAAAAACTTGTTTCCAAATTAAAAAAATATTATAGATGTGAACAAATTATTGATGAAAATAATGAAAGGTGAGAATAAATTTCATTTGTACATAATTATTTTTTTGAATTGTATTCTTAATTTGCTGAACTAGTAGAACTTTAAACTTTTGATTGTTGGGGGGGGGGGGGTGTATTTTTTCACACGTGATTGTAATCCTAGTCATGTCACTTTTCCCTCTTTCTTGATTACAGTATGTTCAAAACTGAAGACTACATTTCAGGGATTTTCCTAGGCTGTATTCCCCCTGGAAAAAATTGCTTTTTTTTTAAATGTGCAAAAATTCCCAGTTGGAATTAAAAAATAAAGAATAAAGTATTATCAAACAGATGTTTCAAAACGGTTTTTCTGTATTAGTTAAAATATCATATATTTTCCCAATTTCTTTTTTGTACCATGGACAGGAAAAACCTTGTATTTCTTTCAATTTTATATGTTTACTTTCATTAATTTGGCCATAGCCAATTGGTCTGATGTTAATATATTCTTGAAATTGTGTCTTCGGCTAGGCCTAATTTCAATATAAATGTGGGCAATCTGCAAAACGTTGTGGTTATTTTCTTGATTTAACTTTTGATATTTTTGCACTTTACAATAAATCTGTAAACTTTAAATTATGAATTATCAATTCGTCAAAGCCACAATATGTTAAACATGAAATTGCAGTAGAACATATAAAGAAGTGTAATCCCTTCTCACCTGCAATGGGTGATTATTGTTTCAGAAAATGAATGAATTTGTTATCTATTACAAGGCTACACCATAAACTTTACCTCAGAACGGTGACCATGATGACTTCATCAAACTTTTTAAACAAAAAATTCTGAAGTCAGCTTTACTAGAATTTTTTGTTGCTTACTCAGGAAATGCAACTGTCTTATCAAGACAACTTCATCTACGGACAGGATTTTGTCAAGAACTAAGGTATATAATCCTATTTATTGTTGATACAACAGACTTTAAAGTTTCTAACATTGACAGATGGGCTTCACACTTCCAGAGTCAACAGTAAAAATTCTGAACAAGAATTTTAGTATAAAAAAATCTGGGAATAAAACAAAACAAACATATTACATCAAAAATATTACTGGTAATCTGTATTCAAAGAGTGTCACTGTATGTTTTTGATGGAAGTTATAAATGGTATAGTAAACTTGATTACGTTTATCCGCTGCCTATTAGAACATCAATCTCTTTTTTTAACCAAAGTCAGTTGATGTGCCGTTTACAACGCAGAGATTTATAAGAGCAAATAAAAAATACAACAAAATCACCAAGGAATGAACATGGTCATTATAAAGGGAGTTCACTGTGCATCATTGTTGACTGAACATGGACAGGAAGTATACATGGACAGGAAGTATGTCTTACTGAAGTATACGGTATGTCCTCCGCCAGTGTTGCCATATCAGATGGATTGTAGACTGTCCTATCTTGGTCATCCGATGTCAAATCTAGTAAAGGAAGGAGAATTCACACTTAACATTTCTAAATTTTAAGTAAATAATACAAATTGAAATCTTTTACTATTTTGATAAATTGTCCTTGTGGAAAGTTGAGTGTGTCACAATATAATCAGGTAAGGTCTCCACATTTTCTAAAATTGTGAGATTAGTACAGGATGTTTAGAACATATCCATTAGATGAATTATTGTTAAATTTTTGTTTTGTTTGTTTGATTATTGTTGTTTAATGTCCCACTCAAGAATATGGAGATGTCACCAAATGCCGGTGAAGGACTTAAAATTTTGGCCTGTGCTTGGCACTTACAACCACTGAGCAACGAGGGTTCTTTAACATGCTGACATCTACTGTGGCACGGGACCTTGGATTTTACTGTCTCATCTGAAGAATTGTTAGATTTTTTGAAACTGGGAGCAAGTCCATAAACAAATTTATACAAAAGTTTATTTATCATCTCTATCTAAATGGTAATCAGTAAAATAAAAGACAACATAAAAATCTAAGAGGCCTTAAAGGCTCTTACTAATATCAAAGGATTTCTCAGGGCCCAAAGTCATTTTCAAGACAAACAATAAATTCAGACTTTGATGATCCCTGCATATAAATGACTTATGTTTTACATATATATCTACAGGAAGCAGACTAGAAAACATATATATGCAACATATTCCTAACAGTGATGACACTAACCCTGGAAGGATCCATCTGTAGGTGAACTTGGTATAATAACCGGAGCAGGTCCATAACAGTCTTGGGAAGGAGGAATGTAACAATCTGATTCATCGACAGTTTCTGGAACAATCATTGGTTGATTTGAAAGCTGCAAATTTCCAAAACATTCTGATGGTGTAGACACATCACCTAGATTAGAATAACGAAGACCATGTCAAAACACAGAACATAATGGCAGACGAATCTTTATCTGACATGCAGGAACAAAGATCAAAATATTTAAGTCCAATATGCATCAATCAATTCATTTTAAATGTTTAAAAATAGACAGACAGGTATGTCAAATATTTTGCAACACAACATTTGCCTTCTTATAAATCTTGAAATTTTCATTTGCACAACATCAAATTTTCATTTACACAACATCAACAATGGAGGGATTACACATAAAAAGCCTTATCAACCTCTGTACATCAGGTCACTTTGTCATAGATATTACAACATTATAGAAAAAGGAAAATATTTCATTTATCAGAAAAGGTATAGCTCTTACCTTGGTCCTAACAAGGTGTATACCAAATATGGTGAGCCTAGGTTAAGAAATGGTGAATAGTTTATGGCCTGGACCATGTGGATGAGCAAAAGCTACTGTAAATCAAGACATTTTTGTGGGACTTTATTTTCGCGAAAACACAAGTTGATTTCAAATGCTCATTTCATCATGCTATAATCATATTTCATTATGTGATAATTTTATTGCTCGCGAGCAATAAAATTATCATGAATAAAACCGGATTTACAGTACACACACTGTGACACATACAACATAATGTTAATTTGTACATGCAGATCTAATTATACCGCAGAAATATAAAAAAAACAACAACAAACAAACAAAAACAAACAAACAAACAAAAAACGACAAAGAAATACCATCATTTTCTTCATCACTGAAGATATCTTGCTGGGAAAGAGAGCCAAAGACATTGAAACGATTTCCTGTGCAATGATCCTGGGACAATTCTGCTTGGTTGTAGCTCCCAAGATTTTCTCTACCACTTGAATGGAAACTAAAAAGATAAAACCAAAACTGTATACTCTTTAATCAAAGCAATGACTCTGATGTTGGGGTTATGCTGTGGGAGAAAACCAACGTGTCCGACCTGGCGACCGCCATGCCAACATCAGTGCCAACGAGAGACATTAATATAAGTTGTTTAAACTTGTTTGTTGATAGCTGTAAAATAAATAAGTTTAAACTAAAAAACCAAAGCACTGAATGATAGAGAAATTAAAAACACCATAAAAAAAAAGTACCAACTGGTTTTAGTCAAACGGTCCTAAGCAGAAACATCTTCTGGGACTAAATATCCTGTTTTCTGCTTTCAGGTAATCCTGATTATTTCATGTACAGTACAACCTGCTTTAGAGACCACCTGTGTATAAAGACCACCTGGTCATAAAGAGTTTTTTGCTGTCCCCATTTGTAGCATTTGTTTATAAATCAACCTCTATACAAATACCACCTCCCTATAAAGACTGGCTTTTGCTATCCCTAAGGGTGTCTTTATATACAAGTTTCACTGTAATTCAAAACATATACCTTCAGAGAACAAACATTATATTAAATTTCAGTCAATATTTTCAAACTTAAACATGCATTGAAATATAATATTTGTATATAACAATTCCATTTGTTGAATGTTTACTAACTGCAGCTTTTATCATTCTTCTAAGCTTCCGAAACACTTTGATCAATACAATGCTTAAATAACTGACCTTCATAGTCTCGATAACCCATTATAATAAAATGATAATCATCAAGCACAATAACAACAAAATATGTCCTAAAATACAATGTTACTGAACACAACAACAACAACAACAACAAAATACAGTCAAACCTGTTTCAGCAGCCACTCAAAAGAAATTGAAAAAGTGGCTGCATGAGACAGGTGGCCTATGGTTCCAGGTTGACAAAAATCACAAGAAGATTGATGTCCATTATACAGTGTATTGCAACACATGTATATTCATATACCAATACCAAATGGTTTGATGCTGAGATGATCAGGTGTTAAAATCATGTACATTACAGTGCTAACTGGCTAACATGTTTCCAGGTTTTCAAAAAATAGATTATGTGATCAACCATCCTTAAAAAAAAATGGCTGTTGAAAACAGTGTGACCAGTCATTTTGTTCTGAATATCACTGGCCGCTGGCCATGTTAGACAGGTGGCTGCTGGTTAAGGAATGTTTATATAGTGAAATTGATTGGGGGGGATACTAACTGGCTGTTGAAGACGAGTGGCTGCTGAAAACAGGTGGCCTTTAAGGCAGGTTTGACTGTATGTCCTAAAATACAAAGGCAACAAGGTATGTCCTAAAATACAAAGGCAACAAGGTATGTCCTAAAATGCTATGTTACTTCACTTGATACAAATTTTCAATAATTGAACAAAAAATTATTTTTTAACATGGAAGAATAATAAATAGACGACCTAGACCACCAGATGTCGTTATTTGCCTTTTCCCTGTTACGATGAACGAAGACGGATTGCTGCATATGAGATGCCAGTGTACACAGGCACACCAGGTATAGTTTGTGTCATTGTTTTTTGTTTTTTTTTTGCACACAGGAAAATTTACCTGGAACCTCCATTGTCACTTTCACAATTTTCTTGCTTTTTCTCCGTTTCCTTATCTAAAATAGAGAAAAAATTGTCAAAAGTTCCAATAAATCTTTAAATCTTTTATCTAAAGACATTGATATCATTTTTGGGACATGGACATATACAATAACAAATCTAAAAACCAGTTTGTCTGGTAACAAGCATTTGTCTGGTACAAGCATTTGTGTGGTAACAAGCATTTGTTTGGTAACAAGTGTTTGTATGGTAACAAGTCTTTGTCTGGTAACAAGTGTTTGTATGGTAGCAAGTCTGTTTGTATGGTAACAAGTCTGTTTGGTAACAAGTGTCTGGTAACAATTTTGTCTGGTAAAAAGTGGTTGTCTGGTAACAAGTGGTTGTCTGATAGCAAATATTTGCCTGGCAACAGGTTTGTCTGGTAAAAAGCATTTGTCTGGTAACAAGACTGATGCCAATGCAGCAAAACATCTTTGGCGTGTTAGGCTTACTCTGACAAAGGACTTTCAGTCTTCAGACTCATCCTAAAGGCCTGTGACTTTCGTTCTGCATGTTGAGAGTTTGGCTAAAGAATAGTCACTACCATTTTGTAAAGTTTTTGGTATGACCTGTTACTGGGACTTGAACCTGGGACCTTTCAATTTTGAGTTGAATGCTGTACCGCTAGATTACTGCAAGCAGTTAGAAAATTACTACTGCTGTGTCACTATCATTGTAAAACTTGAAATACAAAAATGGGTCATCTGTAAATTTTCAAAAGAGATAAGAAGGAAAAATAGAATATATACTTCAACTACAAATGAACACAAGTGTTACCTTTTTTGTCGTTATCAATCACAGTTACTTCCCCTTGTTCTTCAGATTCGCTTACAACCTCCTCTACCTCACTATATGTATATAAAATAAAATTACAAGGACAGATATACTTAAGTCATTTGACATCTTTATAAGTACAGGTATACTTCAAGGTCATTTGACAACATTATATATACAGGTATACATCAAGGTCATTTGACAACTTTACAAGTACAGGTATACTTCAAGGTCATTTGACAACTTTACAAGTACAGGTATACTTTAAAGTTATTTGACAACATTACATATACAGGCATACATCAAGGTCATTTGACAACTTTACATGTACAGGTATACTTTAAAGTCATTTGACAATATTACATATACAGGTACACTTCAAAGTCAATTGACAACTTTACATGTACAGGTATACTTCAAAGTCATTTGACAACTTTACAAGTACAGGTATACTTCAAAGTCATTTGACAACATTACATATACAGGCATACATCAAGGTCATTTGACAACTTTACATGTACAGGTATACTTCAAAGTCATTTGACAACATTTCATATACAGGTACACTTCAAAGTCATTTGACAACTTTACATGTACAGGTATACTTCAAAGTCATTTGACAACTTTACAAGTACAGGTATACTTCAAAGTCATTTGACAACATTACATATACAGGCATACATCAAAGTCAATTGACAACTTTACATGTACAGGTATACTTCAAAGTCATTTGACAACTTTACATGTACAGGTATACTTCAAAGTCATTTGACAACATTTCATATACAGGTACACTTCAAAGTCATTTGACAACATTACATATACAGGTATACTTCAAAGTCATTTGACAACATTACATATACAGGTACACTTCAAAGTCATTTGACAACTTCACATGTACAGGTATGCCATATATACTTGACTATAATTTGATTCGCCTGTAAAATAATGAGAGTATCATCAAATCGATTTACTGAACCAGAAGTACGTAACTCACAAATTGGTTTAATTTCAGTATAATATCTATCATTTAAATTTTATGTTGCAGGACTCTACAATGTGACCAAATCACTTGAAAATGTGACAATTTTTTTTAGCAATTGGCGATTGTTTTTCCCAAGTGAATTCACCAGCTTCCCACTATTTTTTCAGTTAACTCTTTCTCTGACATTGTTATACATGTTAGTCAGGAGTGTGTTTTGAAGTGCCGAATTTTATTTGTCAATTTAAAGAGGAGTTAAGCACCTGGTCGCTGATATTCTTGAAGAGTATCAAAAGTGAAAGTAAAAGCAGACAACACAAATTAACATCCCAGGGCTCAACACTACGGCACGTCCGACCGACAATGACTAGTCAGGGCTCAACACTACGGCACGTCCGACCGACAATGACTAGTCAGGGCTCAACACTACGGCACGTCCGACCGACAATGACTAGTCAGGGCTCAACACTACGGCACGTCCGACCGACAATGACTAGTCAGGGCTCAACACTATGCCACGTCCGACCGACAATGACTAGTCAGGGCTCAACACTATGCCACGTCCGACCGACAATGACTAGTCAGGGCTCAACACTACGCCACGTCCGACCGACAATGACTAGTCAGGGCTCAACACTAAGGCACGTCCGACCGACAATGACTAGTCAGGGCTCAACACTATGGCACGTCCGACCGACAATGACTAGTCAGGGCTCAACACTACGGCACGTCCGACCGACAATGACTAGTCAGGGCTCAACACTATGCCACGTCCGACCGACAATGACTAGTCAGGGCTCAACACTCAGGGCTCCGACACAATGACTAGTCAGGGCTCAACACTACGGCACGTCCGAACCGACAAGGACGTCCGACACGTCCGACCGACAATGACTAGTCAGGGCTCAACACTATGCCACGTCCGACCGACAATGACTAGTCAGGGCTCAACACTATGGCACGTCCGACCGACAATGACTAGTCAGGGGGCTCCGACACTAGTCAGGCACGCACGGTTCCGACCGACAATTGACTAGTCAGGGCTCAACACTACGGCACGTCCGACCGACAATGACTAGTCAGGGCTCAACACTACGGCACGTCCGACCGACAATGACTAGTCAGGGCTCAACACTATGGCACGTCCGACCGACAATGACTAGTCAGGGCTCAACACTAAGGCACGTCCGACCGACCCTGACTAGATGATCCTTTTTTGAAAGAAATTTTCCTGGCTAGGATACAATGATGATACGCAAGTTATGTTTTGTAGATATTGTTGTGTCACCGGTTCAGATTTGGCCAGTAAAAACAACAGCAGCTGGAAATTATAATTGAGAGTCAAACATCTGTTTGTGGGACTTGTCCGACAATCACGTATTTGACTCTCTATTTTAACTTACAGATAAAATTTCCATGTTAAAATGAAGTTATACAATTTAATTGTAGGTGATTAATAAAAATTAAAATAAATAAGTTAATGCAGGTGATATTCAGTCGAGAGAAAAGGCTGGTCTCTCAAGAGAAAGGATTATCACAGGTTGACTACTGTATATACAAAAAAAAAATATTTATGAATATTCCAATTGGGTTTTATTATGCACTATTCATAAGCGTCAGAACCAGGGGGGCTAGGGGGGGGATTAGCCCCCCCCCACTTTTTTTGCAAAGATAGACATAGGTGTTGAAAATTGTGGCTTAGCCCCCAGACGTTTCTGGCGTGTGTGTGTTTTTTAAGTTGGTTTAGCCCCCCCCACTTTCAATTTGCTTCTGACGCCTATGCTACTAAAACAAATATTTAGAAAAATACAAACCTAGAAATATTGACATTTTCCACCTTGCCCTTTTCTGGACCCTCGTACTCACTATCTGTGACAAGAATAACGGGATCTGAAAATAATTGGAGTTTAGAAAAACTATAATCCTTGAAATGTTTTGCCTACAATTAATTTCTGCGCTGAACTGAGAGAAATTTGATTGTCCCCAACTGAATTCACTTGCCCCCCCCCCCCCCCCGACAAAAAAATTTATAAAATCAATAAAGTAAATAACAATTAATAAAGTAGCATATTTTATCTTTTATTTTATTGTTAACCAAGTTTACACCTCTTCCATGCTATCATATGACACCGACAATCACTGAAACTCACCAAGTCACTTAGACTGAAAATTTAGATCAACAGTATTTAATGCTGACAAAACAACTTGTCCAGGGGACAAGTACATTTAGAAATCAACCTAACTGAGCCGATTCTGACCCGGTACGGGCAATCGGACTGGTAGTTATTTCAAACCTTGACTTCATAAATACCTTTCTTCCTCTGTTCGTCTTCTGACACATCACTTGCCAGTCCATGTATTTGTTTCTTATTTTTCGATCCCTGTATTGTTGGAGAACTCAAGATCTGTTCGTCTTCCTGAAAGGAAAAGTTTTTGTCTACAGTAAAACTGGAGAGTTTATGTCTCATAAAATGTACATGATATCCACAATTTTTCAAATGTAAATATATGTATACAGCAGAAATAATAAACAGAATTAAATCAGATTACGTTTGTCTGCTGAGGAACCAGGGCTGGCCATTGCTGCATCACATCAACATTATCAGAGACTGTATCTGGTTGAGACTCCAACACGACAAAACCAATACTAGAAGGTTGTAATTCTGACTGAGAGAATTCTACATCATCTGGATCCATTTAGAAACAGAGCACCTTGCAGGCTGGATGTCATAGATCTATAAATAACAAATAAAATTCCAAAATCAGAAAAATACTACTATCATTCAAGGCTCTCGGGGACCCAAGGGTACATGTATTTGACACATAAGATTTTTCTGGGATGTGTCAAAGTTTCAACCTCACATTCCGCAGAACGCTCAAGATTTTGACATGGACGTTTACACCTGTTTTGTTCAAATATTTAGCTGATTAAATGCCTTTTTAAACTTATAGCACAAATTTTGCAAGTTTATACATGTACCTGTTCAATAAAAAACAACAACTTTGTTTATAATCTAGAAAAAATTAAGTTTCCATAGTTTAAATACCAGTCTGGTCCATTTCTTATACCGGTACTACTTATGGAAGTATGTCTACCATTTCATGTGCTTTGTGACAGTTTAGACCTTGAGGTAAATGCTTTACATGCTTGATTATAAATAAAATTATGATTTTTCGTTTGTCATATTTTTGTTGAAGTACATTACAAATATCTTTTGAGACTCTAAGAAGTTGTAATAACTATTTTTGATGATTGGAATCATGCTTCTAAGCATCGATGATCCAAGCATGTGTCTTAGTTTTATCACCAATTAACTGCCAATCAGTGGATGGGATGGTGTTATATACAGAAAAATATATAGCATAAAAACATGTGTGTGCATTTAATTCATGACTAATAAATACCACATAGATTCTATTTAAGTTTTAGCACCAAGGAAACAGTCAGCCACTCAATATTTTATCTAAAACAATGAGTGAATGACCGGGACATTTACATGATAAAAACACTGTATGTTAATACCTTTGGCGATTCTGTCATGTTGCCCCCGGCAAAGGGCAATGCAACGGAATCCCATAAGGGTTTAACTGAACATGTGAAACTGTTGATGAATGCCTTCGCCCTCTCCATAGGGTTACCTATGTACTATTTTAGAGGGCGAAGCCCTCATATATGTAGAGAAGCTCACATTTTTTAATCCTACTACATCCAGGGACCCGTACTACTAATGGTAAAAATTTTGCTTACATCGGGAATTTGTGCGTGACATAAACAAAATGTCGGAATTGCAAAGTCATTATGTAAAAGTGCATTGCAAACAAGGTAATAAACTACCACACTAAGAAACGTTTTGTAGAACGGGACTAGGACATAACAACTAGAGTTGTACATCGAACCCGATCACGAAGCCCCTCCATTATTCTGGTAATGTGAACTCCACGAAATGATGGATATGCATGGATAAAGAAAAATATATAGCATAAAAACATATTTGTGCATTTACTTCATGACTAGTAAATTCCACATATATTCTATTTAAGTTTTAGCACCAAGGAAACAGTCAGCCACTCAATATTTGATCTAAAACAATGAGTGAATGACCGTGACATTTACATGATAAACACACAGAATATTAATCCATTTGGTGATTCTGTTGTGTTGTCCCCATCAGGGCGCAAACTGACAGAATCCCTAAAGGGATTAACTGAACATGTAAAACTGTTGATGAATGTCTTCGCCCTCTCCATATGTTTACCTATCTATTAATTATACTTTTATATTTTAACCCCGTCAACGCGTAAATATTAAAAGGCATGTAATGGTCAAAATTGACTGCTTGTCTATTTCACGAAAAAGGATCTTTGAGCTTGATACATGCACGAAAGTATTTATTTCTTAGTTTGTTCAGCAATTGATGTTACAAACCACGTGAAATTTGCTAGTAGATAATAAAAAACAAAACAAAAATATATATAAAAAAATACAAAGGACTAAAAACATTCATGAACTTCGGTAGCACAGTTGCTTAATGCTATGCCTATGGCAAATTACCAATAATAATTCTACTCATTTCTATTCACAGGCAAAATTTATACATATACGTAGATCTAGAGTGAGTTGACAATGACATTTTAGTTAAAAGCAGCTAAATTACACACGCTAAATAATGGTATATGTGATATATAATGCTGACATCTGCATTTCTACATGTAAACAGGTACTTCTGAATGCTATGTTGACACTTTCGCAATAGGAAGTTCCCGCACTTTGACACAGATAATCTCTAGCAAGTTTTTATGATTTGCAATTTATATAAAACGGCGAGAAAAAAAAAAATTTGTCCCGCTTTCATATTTAACTATGATCGAACTTCATAATAACTTTAATACTTTTTAAAATATTCTAAATTGAAAATATAAATAATTATTGTCTTGTGTTTGCGATTATTGTTAAGTCTCGAGAATTACGAGATCTCGGTATATGGTCTCTTCTTCCGGTTGAAGCGACTGATCGACATCGGTCGACATGAAGGTACTTTAAAAGACCGCATAATTCTCGCACAACGCTATTCAAACAAAATAAAAGATATTTTGTAAACATGAGTAAATTATTTAACAAAAACATTCACTGTAATCAAGAGGATTGTCAGTGAATTAATGATGGAAGTCGATTGAAGTGATGACTATCAACATTTCCATGCTGAAATCATGTCTCGTTTAAAATTCAAGTATTTATGCATCTGAAATCTTTAGATCATTCATTCATAGTTCGAATATTGCTTGAAGCGTTTCATTTAATGTCCGCATTATTGTGACTTGATGGCATGTTCAATTTTTACCAATGACATTACGAGATCCATTTCCATCTAATGATCTTATCATCTAGCCATTCTAGACTAACGTCGTAAAGAGTGAAGTTTAGCGAAATGTTCTAAACCAATATTATGACCGTGATAAGAATTAATAACTCATTATCACATACTAACTGCAAAGTAAAGTATGAATAATAATACATTGGTAAACCTATGGAGGGCGAAAGCATTCATCAAAAGTTTTACATGTACATTTAATCCCTTTGCTTTGGGGATTCTATCGTCCCCCCCCCCCCCCAGCAAAATACCAGCCAATTTTCGATGCAAAAACAATGCATTTTTTCCAAATTTGCAACTGAAGTCAAATGACATTAAATTTGAAAATATATCTTGCATTTTCTCATAGTTCTGTGCAATTATAGACAACCCAATTTAAATAAAATGTTGCTTAAATTCAAAAGTCCCAGGTCTCATTCCCAAAAGAGAGTTGAAAATCCCTGCACATAACAACTGGAAGACTAATGAAGCAGTGAGATGTGCAAGCTTCATGATTGGGTTCAAGATACAATGTTGGCGATCAAATATATCATCTCTCATATCTCTGAATAATAATGTAATTCACTGTTGATAAAAAAGAAAAATGCCAATCATTGTTTTGACACTTCTGATATAAAAGGTTATATGTACTAGAATTGAAAGAATGTGGAGAAATGGGATACACATGTTCAGACCATAGCTGTTTACTTGTTTGAAAGGTGCGTTTTGACAGATTATGTTTGGGATCAAAATTATGTAAGAATGTTATGGTAATTACTAACCCAGTGATTTTCATACATATTTCAAATTCACCTGGTACCTTCCTCTTTTTTTTTGGGGGGGGGGGGGGGGGGGGGGGGCAGGGGGGCGGGGGGGGCGGGGGGGGGGGGGGGGGGGGGGGGGGGGGGGGTTACACACCTGAAATAAAGGTTTGTCAATAGTCTAGACTTAAGATTTCTTCTTCCAATAATTTTGTGTCCGGAACATAACTCTCTTTGTACTGAAGATAAGATGACAATATTTGGTATACATGGTAATGACAGGAAGATGATGTGCCATTAACAAAAACTGAGGACTGGCTCTTTAATTACAGAATTATTGCCCTTTGTTGAAAAATACTGGCCAGAGCATACCTCTATTTTCAACTGTGCCACCTTTTTGTTTTCATCTCATGGTAATTTTTAAAATGACTATCAAATATGTAATCTATCGACTTTACAAACCACATGATTGCATACAATATATGACCATTTTTTTGTGACGAAGAGATGGCCAAGATTAATTCTGTAAAATTCTGTACTAGTTGGTGGCTTGACCATGATTGTATAGGCTTGGATTTTACCATCCAGACTGAAAAAGACTTGTCCTATTCAAAAGGTTATTGAATTTCAACCTCTCTTTACTTGCTTTAAATTCTTTTCAAATATTGTTCTATCTCATATGATTTAACTTTTTTTTGTAGCTCAACATATCCTTTCCAGCCACTGGCTGTCAGAAGTTAATTGAAGTTGATGATGAAAAAAAATTGCGACCCTTTTTTGATAAGAGAATGGCCACTGAAGTGCCTGCTGACAGTCTTGGAGATGAATGGAAGGCAAGTAATTTTTTACAACGATGTGTTAACAAATATAATGTCTTTGAAAATGTTGATGGCAGGAGATGCATTCTGAGTTAAATTTGATGTGAAACACATGGCGTAAAATTTCTCATTTTTAGGAGAAATTTTCTAATTATTATCCCATTCAGATCCGGAGTCTGCCAGGGCATATAGTGTTTGGATCGTCTGTTTGTCTGTAATTACATCCCGCTTACATATAAAGTTGGGACCGGGGGTATTTGTGTTTCACAAACACATCTCGTTAACCATGAACAGACTGTAGAAAAAATATTACTTAATGATCCATAATATAAACAGGCATGGCGGAATAAAACCATCACTTATTTTGACAATCAGTAGTGATTGTTAAGTAATCTTGTTATTTAATGTTTTGTTTATTTAGCAATGGACAGGTGAAATTAAATTAATATGCTCCCCCAGCTGAAACTGACGACCTGTCAATAAACATGCATGTGCTGTAAATTGTGCGTTTTCATTGGTCAATCTTATTACACATCATTTTTTTAAAAATTCAGTTTGACTTGTCTGTGAAAATCATCCAGGATTAAAATTGCCCATGTGGCAAATTTATCAAGTGGCAAAATTGGCTGTAATGGATTGGGGGGTTGGGGTTATATCACTTTTTCGCTGCTAAAAAGATTGCCCAATTATCATCCAAATCAGAAAAAAACATCACAACAGAGAGGTGTTGAAATAATCCTCAAAATATTTTTTTTCACAAGCCAAAAATAGCCAGCACAGACGTTGAAGTAGATGGCAAAATTGCTGGTCACCAGCTCATTTTTAGAACCTTATAAACATGAAAAAAGAATTTGATGTGGAAGAAATGAAACTGAAGACAATATTTGGATACAATAATTAGCTATTTAGCACACTATTTTACCTCATATTATCCATTCTTGCAGGGTTACGTACTAAGGATTGCAGGTGGTAATGACAAGCAAGGATTTCCTATGAAACAAGGTGTACTAACCAACGTCCGTGTTCGTCTTCTTCTCAGCAAAAATCACTCATGTTACCGTCCTAGAAGAGATGGTGAACGCCGTAGAAAATCAGTGCGGGGATGTATTGTTGATAGCAATCTTAGTGTATTGGCTATGGTTATCGTGAAAAAGGGTGAGTGTCAGTAAATGCATTTACTGTGTACATGGTGAAAATACAACCCTAAAAAATTGTATTGCTGTTTTTAGCTTACACGGTACTGGAGTTAGAAATAAGGTCCTAATTGAGGGATGCATTAAGGCCTTATTGAACATTGCATAGATACATCCATAACCTGGGGCCTGTTTTATGAAAGGTCCTAAGTCTTGGACTTGTTCTTAGGACCACACTTACAACTTGTGACCATTTTACAAAGAATTAAGACTTGTTACTTTCGATCAAATCAAGTTTTCTAGGACTTGTTACTTAGGATCAAATCAAGTCTTCTCCTTATTACTACCCACTGGCAGTGTGTAGACCTAGGTTATTTTTGTATGTGTCAATTTATCTTTGTAAAGTGGCAGGTAAAAATACTCATAAACACAAATTGATTGTAAATTAACACATAGTTCTGAATTATGGATTTTATTGTACATGTTTTATTAACTTATAATATTGACGCATAATTTTTTAGAAAAAAAGAGAAAAATTATAGATAGTTTATCTGTCATTGATTGGGTTTGGTGTTGGTCTGATCATTCACCTCGATTTAAGGTGGAAATAACAGAACCTTTGTTGTATTCATGCAAAGTCTCGTGTCACAGACCCCTCACTGCTCAATGATGGTAAGTGCCAAGCATAGGCCAAACTTTGAAGCCTTTCACTGGCATTGGTAAAATCCAGGGTTTTCCCTAGGATGTTATTTTAGTGAGTCCTTCATTAGTTAAAGTTGTGAATCTTCAAGTCAATGAAATTCAAGCATGATAACAAAGGCACAAAATCCAGGCGTCCTTAGGGACTTTTATTCCCTCTTGAAAAGATTTTAAGCATCAGGGAACGCAGAAATCATGTTTGCCATATTGAAAGATTCTTGATTGGTGAGTCCCAACATGGGTATCCCTGTGACTTGTTTGAAGAATGGCAAAGATTTTCCTGAGTCTATTTTTGGTAGTCTAAAGTTGTCATGAATCTTAACAAAAAGTAGACCAGTCGGAATACCAGAAAATTTTACTAGACCTGAAAATACATGATGACCTCGGTTACACAATCTATCGGCATATCACTTATTAGGGTTCGCTAGTTTTAATGAAAACACAGGTTGAAAAAAAAAATGACGGGCAGAGGACTTGTGCATACGGAGCTATTGCTGCACCATTAAATGCGTCCAATAGGAAAGAAATTAATGAATTATTTCATCAATTCCATAATAGAGTACTCATGTTTTAGCTGGAATACAAGTCTTGAAAAGAAATTTCCTCAATTTGCCTGTATTCAGGATTTATAATTTTATCAAGAACGCAGTTAGCTTGAATGTTTTGACAATTTATAAGGTCAAGAAACAAGTATGTATGTAAGTTTGAAATTTTCTTTTAGGCCTAATTATTGTAAAATAAATTCTCATTTTTGTTCTGCCCTTTGATTTCATCGCCTTCATATGACTACTATAAAGTCGTCAACTCAGTGTAGATTAGTTATCGTAAGTTGTTCTGCTTTATTAGAGATATGGGACGAAATGTAATTCTATATGCCCGGTTATAATACAGGCTAGGCTAGTGAAGCTGCACGCACCAATTTCAGTTTCAGCGGGTCCATTTTACAGACGGGACATGGGATTGATTATCGTAATGAAATTTTGTGGAATAATTTACTTTTAAATGTTAATACATATAAAAGATGCTTTTGTATATTGGTTTTCATATTTAAGCCATTTACTAGTGTGAACCCGACGTAATACTTTTAAAAAATTCCTTGAATTTAACTTCTTAACATGTATATTCCAGATATGTACTGGTAACGATTTTATATACCAATCTCTCACCAGAGTTTGGCTACAAAATTGTTGTCTGTGCGACATATCTATTATCACAATCACCGGGTATGTTAAATCCCACTTCGGTAAATTTGAAGTGGGAATGATTTTTTAACCCGCAACATAGAATTTTCTTTGACAGAAATTAATGAATATACTGTATGTATATTTCAATTTTTGTTCTATTTACAATGGTATTAATTCCAGAAATCTGGTACCAGATTTGCTCATGTAACACATTTCAGCTTCAACATGGCTTGTTCCATGCCGAAATAGAAAATGTGATCAAAGTACACTGGACAGTCATTCTGGACACATTGAAATTTTCACTGGAGCAGGCCACATTTTACCATATTTGTCCATCAGTCCTGTGGGGTTTCACCTACACAGTACTTCTGAAAAGTCAATGGTTCAGTTTTAACCAAACTTTACAGATGTAACCGATACCCATGGGAAGTCAAATAATGTTTGGAACTGGGAAGAGGCTAGTACTCATAGGGAACTCCAAAAGGGCCAAATATGGGTTTTATTTCACTCATGTGACTGTTTAAGGCCCATGGGCCTCTTGTCTTTCATATACGCATGTACAACAAATTGTACAAAAAACTGACATTTTAACACTTATCTTAAGTGCATATAATTATTATAATTACAGGAGAAAAAGAGATCCCAGGATTGACCGACACCACTGTTCCAAGAAGACTAGGACCCAAGAGAGCAAGCAAAATTAGGAAATTGTTCAATTTGAGTAAAGAAGATGATGTGAGACAGTATGTAGTTAGACGTCCTCTGCCACCTAAAGAAGGTTAGTGTACTAAGTGTTTCGGGTGTGTACACTTGTACGTTTTAGACAAGTGTGTCGGGGATTAATATCATCAACATACGGGCCTGGTAATTCCCAATGCAAAATCTGCTATATTTTCCCCATTTTTAAGCAAAGATTTCCGTATTATGTTCACCACATCGTTCACATTTGGTATTCTTTAAAGTCTTCAGATGAAAACCATGTTGTCAATTAAATAAAAGAAGTTAAATAAATCAGTCTCTATTTTTATGAATTAAATGACCATAGTTTTTTTTTCCAATTTGGCCTATTGCGATGTAAAATTCCTAGTTGGAAGGGTAAAGGACCCTGTCCCAAAAAAGATCTATTAACTCCTGTCTGTTGAAAGTCTGATATAAGTCTACAGGCCCTTTTCTGTCAATTTTTGGGAAACTGCAATTGGCAACACATGTGTGAAATTTTAATGTGAATTTGTTTCAAATCAGAAAAAAATGTTTTGTCAGCATTTGGATCTGTCCTATAACTAGAAGTGGGTAGTTTTAAACATTTCATATTTCCTTTTTTAACCTTTCAAATCATATTTCTTGAGTTTTTCAGAATGTAGCACTAGCTACTATGTTATGCCATATTGCACATATCTAAAATTATTATTTTTACTGGTTTTAAGTCCCATTTGCATAGCTGTGATGATGTAAAGTATAATCCCAGCTCGCTTGGAGTCTCAAATATGAGATGGTGAAGATTATTATATTCTGAGCAGCTATTTTTATATGCTTGAATTTGAGGAATTCATGTCATGGCAGGGCTGGTCAACCAACATAGCCCACATCATCTTTCTTCCTTCAGACAAAATAATGTTAGAATACCTCCCGTCAGCCAGAGGAGGCAAGTGAAAATCTTCAAAAAGATACCATCATAGTACTTCTGGCATTTGGCAATATTTGCCCTAGTTATAGGGCCTTAATATCTTTATGAACATAAGCATTGGTCGCAATATTTGCCCAAACCATAGGGCTTTAATATCTTTATGTACAGCTAAACATTACAGGGCATAGTTTCTCCAACACTTCTTGTTCCTTTTAAAAGATTCTAGTAAATATTAAACATTGATCTTGACCCATGATAAATTTTATTTCACATTGTATATCACAAAATTGTAACAATGAAAAAATATGCTCTGGCCTTTTTCTGGGAGCATTTGGAAAATGCCATTGGGGACACAATAAGGAATTTTGATGTGAATTTGTCAAATTTGGAAAAATAGTTTACACACATAAAATCTAAATGAAATGGAGTGAGCTTGAGACTCTTTGTTGAATGCATTTTCCCTTAAAATAATTTATTTTTCATTATGGTCATCAAATTGGGATTTTTTTTCATCAAATTAGAAAAAAACAGGTATTTTGCATTGGGAATGGGGCCGAAATGAAAATGGAAACAATAGAAAAAGGCAGGATACCATATGTTTATCTAATAAGTACTCTAAAAAAAAAAAGAAAAGATTCTATGAAAAAAATCCTCTCTGTAATACTGTATACCTGGAGATTTTCACCTCTGGTTATTTTAGTTTTGCTCTTTAAAGTATGGCCGTCATTGATAGACTCCATATCAATATATCGATACACAAATTAATTCTATACGATTATCGATACACTTTTAAAGTTGATACATTTCATTATGCATTTCACAGGATGTATTTTCTTTTACAATTTCCCAAATTTTCCATTTGTTTTACTTCATGTTATTGAACTATGTTATTTTTTTTTTTTCTAATTGTTCAATTTGTTCAAATAAATGATGTTTTCCTTGCAATGCAGGGTTTTCCCTGATGCAAAAATTCTGTGTATTTACGCGTAAAAATCCTAAATGACGCCTAAAATAAGATCTATTGCGTCCTAGTGGACGCGTTGAATACTTGATGTCTTTCAAGTTCGTTTGGGTAAATAAACCAAGCATGGGACCTATTTTTTCCAGTTTGCTTCCTTTTTATGTCAATTTTTAATTCTTATGTTCTAGTGCAATTTCACAAGAAAATCAAGAAACGGAATTCATCATTTTATTTATAATGAAACAGGAAAATCTTTACCTCTAATGTAGATCTAGAATCAACAGGACAACATCGTTCCTAATTTTATTGGTACTTCCGGAAATATAAATTATAGAAGGGATACCAAACCCAACTTTCATTTGAATTATGGAAATTAAAAAATAATAATGAAAGTACAAATGATAGTTATATAAAATGATTTATTTACACAAATGTTTATGTAAATCTTACATATGATAAAGTACTTTAATACTTGAAATGGATAAAATAGATATAATTTTCAAATAAATAAATTTGAGGCATCAATTAGTAGGCTACATGTATTTAGTAACTTTTCAGTTTTGCATCTATATCTCTAAAAACATATAATTGTATTACGATTCATAGATTTTTAATATGAATTTTCCATATGATTTCAAATGTAGTTAAAACAAACTATATTTTATTTAATTTCTTATAAACCTTTAATCTATAGTACATGTAGGTATACAATAATCATATATTGAATTAAGGGAACTCTGAGGGTTCAAGAACAAACCAGGAAATTACGATGGTGTTACAGTAATGTATAAAAATGGCGCTGATGTTTTGTTTCACATATGAGTGCCGGAGAAACTACTACTCTCCCAACATAATTAAGCTACGATCAGAAAATAAATGCTCCACACGTACTGTTGATATTTTCCCTATAGGGATGTCCGTAATTAACAACACAAGTGCACATTTGACGTTCAGTTTAATTCTAGTGGAATTGAAGTGCACTGCAAATGGACTCCTAATTAACCAACTGGACTCCTAATTTTGTAGTTGTAGTTGTAGTAGTCCATGGACTCCTCATTTGAAAATCCTAGGGAAAACCCTGCAATGATTGCTTTTTTCATCTTCAGATGGTCTCTATTTTAATGAATTACATTTTGAACCATAGTTACCAAATTTTTTTTCCAATTTGGCCTATTGCAATGTAAAATTCCTTGTTGTGATTTTAGAAAAGGGTACAGGACCCTGTCCCAAATTTGGTCCAGTAGTTTTCAAAAAAAAGATCTATTAAATCCATTTTGTCTGAATATAAGTCTGCAGGCCTGTTTTTTAGAGACTATTGTCAATTTTTTTACAGACAGGAAACTGCAATTGGATAGTATGTTGCAGGAAACACATTTGTGAAATTTTAATGTATTTTAATGTCAAATCAGAAAAAAATGCTTTACACACTTTTTTGTCGGCATTTGGATCTTTCTGTCATTATATTAAGCTATAACTAGATTATGGTGGGTAGTTTTAAACATTTCATATTTCCATTTTTTTTACCTCAGATCTTTCTCAAACTTCATGTATCTTGATTGATTACACATTTTCGGAATGTAGCAACCTAGTACTACTATGTGATGGCCATAATTGCACATATCTTCAAAATTATTATTTTACTGATTTTAAGTCCCATTTGCATAGCTGTGATGATGTAAAGTATAATCCCAGCTCGCTTAGAGTCTCAAATATGAGATGGTGAAGATTATTATATTCTGAGCAGCTATCTTTATATGCTTTTAAAGTTGATACATTTTATTATGCATTTCACAGGATGTATTTTCTTTTACAATTTCCCAAATTTTCCATTTGTTTTACAAATGTTCATGTTATTATCAAACAATAAACAGGACAGTTACACTAGCCTACATGTTATTTTATTTTCTAATTGTTCAATTTGTTCACTGCGAATAAATGATGCTTAATGTTTCCTTGCAATCCAGGGTTTTCCCTGATGAAAGCAAAATTCTGTGTATTTATGCGTAAAAATCCTAAATGACAACCAAAAAATAAGATCTATTGCGTCCTAGTGGACGCGTTGAATACAAAATAGATGTCTTCTCAAGCTTTTTCGTTTAATAATAATAAACCAAGCACCTTGGGACCTATTTCATTCCATTTTGCCTTCTGTTTTAATGCTTTTATGTCAATGACAATTTTTAAGTTGCAGTCATATGTTCTAGTGCAATTTTCACAAGAAAATCAAGATTTTCCAACGGAAAAAATTCATCAATTTATTTTATAAGTTGAAACAATTGGAAAAGTCTTTACCTCTATAATGTAGATCTAGAATCAACAAAATACTAAACAATCGCTTCCTCACTTTATTGGAAAAATCCTTCTGATAAAATAAAATTATAAGAAAGGGATACCAAACCCAACCAATGTTTCATTTGAATTATGGAAATTATAAAAATTAATAATGAAAGTACTAATGATAGTTATATAAAATGATTTATTTACACAAATGATTTGTATGTAAAGTATCTGTACATATGATAAAGTACTTTAGAAAATTACTGAAAAAATGAAATGGATAAAATAAAAGATATAATTTTCAAAGTAAATAAAGTTTTGAGGCATCAATTAGTCAAGGCTACATGTATTTAACTTTGAACTTTTTCAGTTTTGCATCTATATCTCTAAAAACATGTAATCTAGTATTGACGATTCAGTAGATTTTTAATATGAATTTTCAAGTTATGATTTCGAAAATGTGTCGCAGTTAAAACAAATATACTTTTATTTAATTTCAAATAATTATCAAAACCTTTAATCTATGGTACAAGTAGGTAAACAATAATCATATATATGAATTAAGGGAACTCTGAGAGGTTCAATAAACTAAACCAGATTTAAATTATTGATGGTGTCACAGTAATGTCCCCAAGAATATTATAATGGCTGGGCTGATGTTTTGATATTTCACGATTATGAGTGTTCGGAAAAACTACTAATCTCCCAAATAATAATTAAGCTACGATCAGAAAAATAATATGTACTCCAACACGTCAACGTTGTTGATATTTTCCCTAAAATTAGGGATGTCCGTAATTAACAACACAAGTAAACATCTCTTTTTGACATTCAGTTTAATTCTGGTGGAACTGAAGTGCACTGCAAATGGACTCGGATATTACAATTAACCAACTGGACTCCTAATTTTGTATATTTGTAGTTGTAGTAGGTCCATAGCATTGACTCCTCATTTGTCAAATCAGCCTAGCCGCGAAAACCCTGCTACGGAATGATTGCTTTTTTCATCTTCAGATGGTCAAATATAAAAAAGAACAATAAAACAGTTAAATATTATTATGATAACTCAACATTTATTTTGAATGCATTCATAGAAGTACCAAATTATTCGATTTATCGATATACTGATACTTTTTACTTATCAATGACAGCCCTCCTTTGAAGACAATACCTATTCCCTCTGTCTTAAATTCACACTAAATCACCATTGCCTCATGGGTAGCATGTATGGCAGTGCTTTAACTCGTTCACCCCTAAAGACACATTGGACTGGTCCAAGTCATTGATTTAAGGAAGAGTCCATTATTTTTCAGGGGTTGATGAGTTAATCATTTAGCTTGAAAATTTCACTATCATTTTAAATTTGCCCTCTCATTTAAGAGCGAAAATGATGAAAAATTAAATGGCAGTGAAAATTTCCAGGTATGGCAATACAGTACTTACTCGTGTAACTGCATAGCTAGACAATGTCTCTTTGTGTTAAATTATTTAGTGCTGAATGTTGTGTTAAATTATTTAGTGCCAAATCTTGTGTAAAACTTTGGTTTTCTACCTTACATTTGTTCTAGTCTTTTATATATATATGTATATGGCTTGCTCAGTATGTTATTGATATTACATTGATTTAGCTGTAATGATGTAAAGTATAATCCCAGCTCGCTTAGAGTCTCCAATATGAGATGGTGAAGATTATTATATTCTGAACAGCTAAGATTAAGCAGTATTGGTCTGTTTTTAGTATTTGTTTTACATCTTCCAAGTTTTTCCTTTTTACGAAGAATTCACTAAGTATAGGTGTTTGAAGTGACACAAATTTTTACCTGTGCAATGGACCAATGCTTATTGTTTTTAATTGACCTTCTAAAGACCTTTGGTGTTTACGTTTTATGCTGATTGCAGAGAAAAAGTCTATACCTTTCGTCTTAGATATGAGCTTGTACCAAGAATCTGGCCCATGATAAGTTTGCACACTGTCACAAAATTGATGTCATCAACCTTTAGTTAAATAAAAGCTTTAGGTTAGCAAATAAAAAAACCCATTGCACAAAGAAGTCTAACTAGATGATGAAGGTAATGTGTTAATGGCTACTTTGTGTTTAAAATTTGAGCTAGCACCCCATGGCACTTAGCAATATGTTACCTAGCTGTGATGATGTAAAGTATAATCCCAGCTCGCTTAGAGTCTCAAATTTGAGATGGTGAAGATTATTATATTCTGATCAGCCATGGAAACATGTAGCTTCTGATGTTTAAGTACTAGTACCTACCCATACTTGTTTCATACATTGTTGTAGTTCCCACATATCATACGAAAGTATACTTGAAAGCAATCTAAATAAAAAATGATCCCTAATCGCTCCCATTTTCTGATATGTCGGTCATGAAAAAATGCAGTAGCCTCAGGACCAACCCCTACTTGTACACTTATATTGTTGTATTGACCATAAGTTATACATGCCCTGGTCACTCTGACAAGTGTTAAAGTGGAAATTTGATTAATCATGATTATGTGAACTTCAGAAATCATTTGTTTGGTAAATTGAGAAAATAACTAAAGAAGAACGATAGATAAAAAAAAAGAAAATTTATTTACGCAAAGTTTGAATAGTCTTATGATTTGCTCTTGTAAATCTTAAAAAGCTCCATAATATTTTTTTTTGTCTAAAAATTCTTTGAAAGTTACATTAGGCAGTTAACTTTCAGATTTCCCCTATCATAAAATCTACTGCACTCTGTTTTAATAGCCTGTAGCACCCATCATAGCAAAAGCTTGCTTATAGGGATGAGATATGGAAAACATGTAGATGTGTACCTAAAATGCTCGTAACACTTGAGCTAGCATTACCAACCCCTAGCATTTTATTGCAACTTGTTATCCAGCTGTGATTTGTTTGGTAAATTGTAAAGCGGTAGATAATACGCCAGCTCGCTTTCGAATCTCGAAAGAGTTAACTTTCAGATAATTGATGTTCTTTTCCCCTACATTCTAACTCTGTTTTATTATGTTGCTGAACAGGTGAACTCGTAAAACTTGCTACATTCAAGCATTTTGTACTGCGTTAGGCCAGCAGACTCTGAATTCATTTACTTGG
Source organism: Atrina japonica (assembly GCA_030159075.1). Taxonomy (NCBI): domain Eukaryota; kingdom Metazoa; phylum Mollusca; class Bivalvia; order Pterioida; family Pinnidae; genus Atrina; species Atrina japonica. The sequence goes on along the minus strand of BROG01000267.1, from coordinate 59,180 downwards.
ACCAAAGTTTTGCTTGTCGTGACAGTTGGGGTATTGTTAATGTGGAAACATGAATTGATTTTTGAAGCATGAATATGGAAAATTTAGTAGTCATTTGTTCATTGAGATAATCAAGAAATTTGGTTGAGAAAAAAAAATTGAAAATTAAGTTTGAATACTTTTGTCTAGTGATTTGAAGTATTACAAATTATTGTAATGAATTTTATAAGACAAGGGCTGTATTAGTCTTGAAAAAATAATTGAAGTATGTTGTTTGTCTAAAAAGTCAATGTTATTTTGGGTCTTGAGTCCCCCACAGAAGGTTGGATAGTTGGTCATTATATGGTTTGAGTGATTTCAGTAGAAAATCAATAAGGTATGATAGTAGACTAGATAATTAGGTAGTCATTATTAGCCCTTAATTTTATTAAAATTGGTCTTTAATAATTCCTGTTGGGCATTTGTATATGACCAGAATTAGAAAGAGTGAATGAGAGCATCGTGTTGGCTGTAATGATGTAAAGCATAATCCCAGCTCGCTTCGAATCTCAAAAGAGATGGTGATGATTATTATGTTCTGAACAGCCTTTTTTAAATTACAAATGTAGATTGATACAATAACACTTCGGTCACTTTATTCATGTCTTCAATTTTTTCTTGCTGCAGGTAAAAAACCACAACAAAAAGCTCCCAAAATTCAGAGACTTGTAACTCCAGTTGTTCTTCAGCGTAAAAGACACAGGCTAGCACTGAAGAGAAAGAGGGCATCAAAGAAACGTGAAGATGCTGCAGAATATGCTAAACTCTTGGCCCTGCGTCTGAAGGAGGCCAAGGAAAGAAAACGAAGCCGATCTGGTAGCCGAACATCAATGTCAGCCTCCCAATCTAAGTAATTGTGATAATGAGAGGTGTCATGATGTTAAAATAATAATAAAAAAAACTGTCAGGAATATATGAATTGTTTTTTATTTGCTGGAATTTTCTTCCAGCAAAGCCAAAATGTTTCCTAAAATGGAAAATCTCAATTTGATGTTGAAGAGATGACTCACTCTGCCAAGAAAACAAATGAGTAAGAGGTTGATTATATAGTTTACAAATTCAAGAGGGAAGCTTCTCACTTTATGTTATCTTTTTATTATTCAAGAATAGTGTTTTACAATGTACAAACGTAGCAATGTTTCTTTGCTTTACAATGGTGCAAATGAAATTGCCTAAGCTGAACAAATGCTGAAATAGTCCAATATAAAAATTCTATTCCAATATTAAGTCACATGTGCATAACTTATAATTTACACAATGTAGCAAGAGTGTTCTGGCTCAGTTGGTAGCATGCTGGACTCTTGATCATGAGTTCGAGTCCAGCCAGTGGCATGTTGGTTTCCTGTCCTTTGGATGAGACAGTAAAAAACCGGGGTCCTGTGTCACAGTAAGTGTCGGCACGTTAAAGAACCCTCACTGCTCAATCACCATAAGTTCTGGGCATAGGCCAAAATTTGAAGTCCTTCACAGGCATTTTTTGATGTCTCCATATGAGTGGAAGATTCTTGAGTGGGAACAATACAACAACACATTGTAACATGGTTTTATCATCTTTAATCACAAGGACAGGATAAGGTAGATACAATATAATTTGTCCTTAACGTTACAGATTGTTGGGTCATAAGGTCAAATTTTGGTATGGACTTGAGTTTTAACACTAGATTATGAACATTTTAAAGATGTCCACATACATGCATACATAACCAACAAGAATGCAAAAAGAGAATATAAAGATATATTTCTGGGACATGAAAAATGCTACAGGTAATATAAGGAATACAGGTACCATTTTATTAGGTCTCAAGTTACGTGTGTGACCTTTTTTTGCTGGTCTTCTGAAAACAATTGATCATTTTTAACTTCTTGAAAACTACATTGCCAGTTGTCTACAAATTTTACAAGAAGCCCTCTTCAATGTAAGGGGAAGACAAATTGTGAATTTTGTGATCCCTGGCACGTATGATAATGCCAAAAATAGCCCAATCTTTAAAAGATCTTTACTCCTGCACACAATAGGGGAGAAAAACTGGATCACCTGAAAGGAAATACAATGGGACTTTGACTCGTGAATGGTAACCGAGAACCATACAATATGTAGTATTAGAGGTGGTGTATTACCGCTTCAGAATTATATTTGACATATAATAATGTGGACTTTTATAATTAATGCTAAAATTAACTTAATAGGAAACTCTTGAGTTAGCCTGGATTACTGTGATAAACCTGCTTTTGTTATTGCCAGTTGCGTGATTCTAGAAAAATGTTCCTTGGTAAAAGTGCCCTTGCAAGTGTTTGGAAGCTCCTGGATTCGATTCCTAGGAGGTCTGTCCGCGCATTTTTCTCTGCCTGATATATTTCGATCATTTGGCATTCAACTAAATAACCCTTGGTGGTATGTTTTAAGAGTATCTTTGGTTTCTTTATACAAAATAAATTTAATGTGCCTAAAAGTAAAAATATTTCCACTTACTTTACTTTGCGAAGGTAAATTATATGAAAACTGAAAGAACATGAGGATCAAAATCAAGAAGGCGCGAATAAATGCAGTATCATAAAGGTAATCCGGACTAACTCGAAAGTTTGTTGTAAATGATATTTAGTATTGTGAGAAGAAGTATTGCTGAGGGTTAATGATGTATATTTTATTCAGAAATAGTTCCTTTGATTTAAAGTAAATTTTTGAAATGTTGACAGATCCAGGCACCAGTGTTTTCAGGTCTTAAATGGTTGTCGGTAAATCAACCAGTCTTTATAATGAAATATGGTATGTTGTAAAGGAGGGATGACAAGTTTACACAGAGTACATATGATATATTGTAAAGGAGGGATGACAAGTTTACACAGAGTAGCCTACATATGATGTATTGTAAAGGAGGTTTGACAAGTTTACACAGAGTAGCCTACATATGATGTATTGTAAAGGAGGGTTGACAAGTTTAAACAGAGCACATGATATATTGTAAAGGAGGGTCGACAAGTTTACACAGAGTACATTTGATATATTGTAAAGGAGGGATGACAAGTTTAAACAGAGTAGCCTACATTTGCTATATTGTAAAGGATGGATGACAAGTTTAAACAGAGTACATATGATATATTGTAAAGGAGGGATGACAAGTTTAAACTGCATACATATGATATATTGTAAAGGAAGGTTGACAAGTTTACACAGTAAATATGATATATTGTAATGGATGAATGACAAGTTTAAACAGAGTAGCCTACATTTGCTATATTGTAAAGGAGGGATGACAAGTTTAAACAGAATACATATGATATATTGTAAACGAGGGTTGACAAATTTAAACAGAGTACATGCGATATATTGTAAAGGAGGGATGACAAGTTTAAACGGAGTGCATATGATATATTTAAAGGAGGGAAAAGTTTGTACATATGATATATTGTAAAGGAGGGATGACAAGTTTACACAGAGTAGCCTACATATGTATTGTAAAGGGGGATGACAAGTTTAAACAGAGTACATATGATATATTGTAAAGGAGGGATGACAAGTTTAAACTGCGTACATATGATATATTGTAAAGGAGGGTTGACAAGTTTACACAGTAAATATGATATATTGTAACGGATGAATGACAAGTTTAAACAGAGTAGCCTACATTTGCTATATTGTAAAGGAGGGATGACAAGTTTAAACAGAATACATATGATATATTGTAAACGAGGGTTGACAAATTTAAACAGAGTACATGCGATATATTGTAAAGGAGGGATGACAAGTTTAAACGGAGTGCATATGATATATTGTAAAGGAGGGATGAAAAGTTTAAACAGTACATATGATATATTGTAAAGGAGGGATGACAAGTTTACAGAGAGTAGCCTACATATGATGTATTGTAAAGGGGGATGACAAGTTTAAACAGAGTACATATGATATATTGTAAAGGAGGGATGATAAGTTTAAACAGAGTACATATGATATATTGTAAAGGAGGGATGACAAGTTTAAACAGTACGTATGATATATGGTAAAGGAGAGATGAACAATTCCACATGAGAAATTTTTTGGCATAATCAACAACTGTATTTTCATTATAGGTGGTACCTGAAAATTTAAATATATAGTTACTGGTTAATATGATTCTTATATTGTCCAACACCAGTCTGATTCTACACATAAATACACTGGAATTGATAAAGAAATACTGGAATTTCTAATACACGTGGTCTTTAGCAAACTGTTGGCATTCCCATGGGAGCCAATTGTGCCACTTTATTGGCTGACCTGTACCTTCATTCAAAAACTGCTGAATCAAAATCTAGCGGTGTCCTTTGATTTGACATTAAAATATATATAAGTTTTGTGAATTAATAATAACAATTTTCATACATATATCAATGCAATAAATTCCAACGAAGTAGAAATCAAAAGATACAATAGAATCAAGCACGCGCTTCTTGGTCATTTTACTTACTATAGACACAGACGGGAAATTAATAACTAGACTATGCGATAAAATCACACTATCAACTGCATATGGCGTTTATAATTCACAAATGATCCGGAATGTTCAATACATGTATATGGGTATTATATACACGGAGGTAAAGTACTTTCTGAGAAATTATTGACAAGGGGATATCGAAAACCACGTTTGATGTCATCGTTCCTCAATGAAATTTTACGGTCGGTATAATAGTCTTATTTGCGATTACTCTGTTTCACTAAATGTGTTGCCTGTTCGATAGTAATTGTGACGTAGATTCGCTGCTCACTTATTTCATTTGGATTTGACTATGGACTGACGATGATTGGTCAACAGAACCGACCTGGCTTAGTCGGCAGCGCGCTCGACTCTTGATCGTGAGTTCGAGTCCAGCCGGCGGCAAGTTGATTTCCTCTCCATCGGAACCGATTTAACATGTCACAGTAGGTGTCATCACGTTAAAGAACTCTCATTGCTCAATGGTCGTAAGTGCCGAGTATAGACCAAAATTTGAAGCCCTTCACTGGCATTTGGTGACGTCTACATATGAGTGAAAGATTGAGTGGGACTTTAAACAACAATAAACAAACAAAACTGATAAACATGCTTACTTCTCCATGGCACCTGATCCCATCTTTTAAAGATTTGTATCTATATCCAGGACATTCTGAAGATTTATACTTTGGTATCTGAGATTTTTATATTACTGACCCCAGAAGCCGTTTAAATCAGATCGATACTTAAAAATTCTAAACAGCTTTTAGAAAATTTAAACACACAATTTTCTCAAATACTTTTTCTAAGTTTATAAACATACGACCTTTCTTCTCTTTACACCACAATTCCGCATCACGAGAAATAAAAAGAAAGACTTTTGGCAATATTGACAAATGTTTTTTGACTAATAGTGGTACAAAAATTAAATACCTAGTCATTGGTTATCATGATATTTATTTCGTAATTCAAAAAATAAATACACTTAAAGTTGATATAAAAATATGCTGGAATTTCTTTAGACAATATATTTGTACTGTTTGGAGACCAGGCCTTGTAGCAAACTGTCGGCATTCCTATGGGAACCAATTGTCCCCTTTATTGGCTGACCGGTAACTTTATTCATACGAAGCAGACTTCATTCAGAAACTGCTGAATCAACAAAAGCTATACCACAAATGCGAGGATTTCGGCTTTTCCATCTTGCCCGTGCGTGTTCAGCAGGTGGATGTTTCGTGTACAGAGTTAGACTGCTTGCTGGAGGGTTCTTGTCGCGGGGATATCGGGGTCGCGTTTTGTGGTCGATGTCGTAGCCTTGTTTGCGGTTGCTCTGTTTCGCTGGGTGGGAGTACTTGGTTGGTTGTTCGAATACGGTTGTTTAGTCGTCTGTTCAGAATGTGGTGATGGTTTCTTCCTTACTTGTTTCAACTGAGTGGGATCGCGGCGGATATGGTCGGTCGGCGAGGGATGCTTGCTCCTCGATGGCACCTCGTCCTGTCTTTGGATTTCCAGAGGTCGGTGTTTGTCCAATGCTCGTCAGATTTGTATATGTATTATGGGAGTATCATCGTTGTAAAACCACGGTCCGGAATCGCTATGCTCTTTCCTACCCATGGTCCCATGCGACCAAAATCTCTGGTAACTCATGAAAATTATTCATAAGGAAACAGCCAATGCGAGTAAATGGTGCTCGCATTGGTCCACCAATCAGATGGAAGCTTTTAAACAACATCTGTATTGTATTAGAACAGTAATGACAACATCAATAGTACAATGTATCTGATTGGAGGATCAATGCAAGCACCATTTATTCGCATTGGCTGATGCCTTATGAATAATATTCATGAGTTAAGAGATATTTTGGTCGCATGGTACTACGGGTAGGAAAGAGCATAGCCGTGGTTTTACGACGAATGGGAGTCCTGAGGATATATACTTTGGTATCTGAAATTTTTAAATACAATAAACATAGTTTTTTAACTCATCATAAGCAGTCATTTACATGTTTTGTTTTTCCACCTCTGTCTAAGCTTGACAGAGATCAATTAAAATATCCTTTACACATAATGCAATAACCTTTCGATCATTCATATATTTGAAAAATCATTGTCAATTGTAATACTTTTTATCCACAAAATTGTCACACCCTGTTTGTATCTTACAATTATTGTTATAAAATAATTTACAACTTACTTCAAGTTTAACTTTTTCTAACTTATCATCCCGGAAGGTTTCCTGTAAAGATAGTATGTATATTCTTCTGTTCTCTATAATAGAATTATATATTTTTGTTTTATCAATACATGTTATACAATTGCAAGTATTGGAACATGATAAAATATTTCCAGACATGATGGGCAATGTAAATACATTTATTATGTTTGAAATAAACATTGTTATACATACACATGTTACATTTTATTTTTTAACTTAGTTGATATCTTCTTTGGGTTCTAATGACATATTACATTCTTTTCTTCCCTTTCATTTGCGCCGTAACAAATCCTTCAACAGTTTTACCTGAAGGTGTTATTTTGTCATTATCGGTGTTTCACTGAGATACTCCATTACCACGCACTTCTATTTGATCATCACAAGTTGTCTTTTATTATTTTTGAATACAATTTCCATTTCTGTGTCATTTGCTACACACTTGCTATCTACACACTTCTATGTATGCATCACAGGTATAATAGTCTTGTTTGCGATTACTCTGTTTCACTAAGTGAAATGTTGAGTTACCTCTTCGATGGCGGTTGTTGAGACGTCTTTACCTCTTATGACGAGGATTCGTTCCTCACGTATTTCATTTTAATTTGACTGTGGACTCGCGGCGGGTGTGACCGGTCGACAGGGGATGCTTACTCCTCCATGGCACCTGATCCCACCTCTTGATTTCAAGATGTTTGTCCATTTTTTCCAGGATTGTAGCTATATCCTGGACATCATAAGGATTTATACTTTTTGTCCATTTTTTACCCAGGAATTGTAGCTATATCCGAGTAGCTCGTCATAAGGATATCTACGTTTGGTATCTGAGATTTTTATATTATCACGCAATTCATAATAACATGTACATATTTCAATATATTTGTTGTACATACAACATATTTTATATTTTTCACCAGAGCTTTCACTCAGTTTATCAACATCAGTTTGTTTTACATTTTTAACCACATTCTCATTTTTCAACATCTACATTTTCTCCGGTTTCAACAGAACAAATACAATGTGTAGGGTAATTTTTACACCTTGAAGATTTCTGTTCTGATAATCATTCATAAGCCGACATTTATTACATCTAAACCACTTGACATTTGAACGGTATTTTAACATAAGGTCTGATGAAAAGCAAGCACAACATACACTGACCTGATCATCACGCACAAGTTTACAGTACTTCATGTGTTTGACATCAAGACCGAAACAAGGTCCAAGGAAAACCTGCCACACCACTTGGAAATATACACTTCAAATGTCTGGTACTATTAAACACACTTGTACCAGGGTAAGTATTTCTTCTGGCATCAAACTAAACTTCAACTTTTCAATTTATCGATTATTTTACAACTATGTCGGCCAGTCAATGAGAAATTTTCCCTTGACTCTATATATCCCATTCTACTACAGAAAGGGAAGTACAATTACTGTATATATACAACCAATACACAAACTATGTTTTTGTACAAATGAAATGAAATATTTTGTACATCAATAAAGAGAAACAGACATCAGATAGAAGATAACACGGAGCCACAAAAGTTTTCCGTGAATGCCACGTATGCTCTAACCACTCATCCTCGATAGACAGTCTACAGTGATAATTATTTCATGTCTTCGCTAGTGGTCATCCTTACTAGAAAAGTGGTTGATTCAATGTGTACAGCCACTACAAAATACAACGGATGTTACACGTGTCTACATCTTGGCATATAGTGACAGTGGCCACAAGGCTAGGCCTAGTCAGTTTAACGAGTATTAATGCCTAAACCTATTGTATTGTACAATTTGGCATCATAACGTCCATGTTTTAACAGTACATGTAACAATTTGTTTTACAAAGTACAATGTACATATGATTACAGATATTTGAATAGAATGTGCATCGCAATCATTACACGTTTATTGTAATCATACCTAGGGGTAGGCAATTATGTGTTATTTATTAAAGGTATCTCTTACTTTATTACAGTTGTATAAGTAAACTGTCAATTGCTGGATATAATTTTCATCTTGAGATGACATACAAGTGGTCACAGATATGTTGGCTATTTCAGGAATATCACATACTCTGGTATCATTATATAAAGTACAGACTTTCAAAACATTATATTCACTTTCAGTGTTCTGGATCCCATCACGTAAACAAAAATTACGTAGTCTATGGCCTCTTATAGATTGATAATGTTGTGTATGCTATGGTCGTAACTCACAACGTTACAGACAACTGAACACGTGGAGCCATTAACTAGAACTAATTTATTACCTCATCATGTTGCATAATATTTGTGCGAAGGGCGAGGATAATATTCAGTGTTTTGTAGGGCTTCCAATGTTCATATTATTCAAGTCCAATACACAGCAGATATATGTCGATAAACAAATTATGATGAGAGATACGTATTTTACAAAGTTTTCTTCTGTGTTCTTTTATTGTTACAAGTAATATATATTTCTCAAAAACTAATTATGACTGCAAAATACAATAAAAGTTTCCCACTAGATTTAATATTATCATGCTAGACCTGAAAACAGTGAAACTTAAAGGGGCATTGGCTGTGGTTTTTCTTAAGACAATGTCTTTCCTGTTTTATTACTTAGATTGATATACAATTTTGGAGACTTTAGACATTCTTGAATTCTTTAAGATCCACAACTGATTGACTCCGCTTCTTGACGAATAGGTTGTTGTACAGTACTTCTGAAAGACCACGTGTGAGCAGTTTGGTGAGTAAAGTGAATAAAGTCATGGTGGAGGACCTAGATGATCCGGCAATGAATCGTAGTTTATAAGGATTTTTGTGCGTCTTCGTTACCCAATAAATGTATGGCGATTCAAGTTCCGCGTCACCTGTCTGTATTTCAAACGAAGTGATAACGGATTAATGATTATGTATAATTTCAGAGACGGAAAATATCAGTGAGACTGTACGAAGGTTTCCAGGAAGTTTATTATATCCAAGTTCCTCTATTAGAATGCTGCAGACAAATGTGAAATTGTTAGATGTTTTGTCCGCATGGGAGATGATACATTTTTCGTGGAGACAGGCAAGTTCTCTGACATCAAGGTAATAAAAATTTAAATTTTGCCTGGTGTTGGTACAGATAAAGGTTTCGCAAATATAAGTTGCCAGCGTCAAAATCCAGTTCTTGGAATTACTATGTTCCACTAAATGAATTGTTGAGTTACCTGTTCAGTAGTGGGTTTTAAGTTGTCTGTACCGGTTTTGACGAGGATTTATTTCTCAATATTTCATTTGAATTTGACTGTGGATTCACAGCGGGTGTGATCGGTCAACAGGGGATGCTTATTCCTCCATGGCACCTGATCCCACCTCTAGATTTCCAAAGGTCCGTGTTTGTCCAATATTCAACATAATTTTTATTATATCCTGGACATCATGAAGAACTGTACCTTGGTATCTATAATTTTTATGTTTTAGAATGAAATTCTCAAAATCATCGTATTATCAAACCGGATTGGTTGAGACAGCATTATTCATAGAATTCCATGACATTATCACACTATAGAAATTAATCAAGTTTTTGGCATTTGGTTTACTGCTATTGTACGCTATTGTCTCTTTTAGATGATCTGTCTGTCTGTCTGTCTGTCTCTCTGTCTGTCTGTCTGTCTCTCTCTCTGTCTGTCTGTCTGTCTGTCTCTCTGTCTGTCTGTCTGTCTGTCTCTGTCTCTGTCTCTGTCTCTCTCTCTCTCTCTCTCTCTCTCTCTCTCTCTCTCTCTCTCTCTCTCTCTCTCTCTCTCTCTCTCTCTGTGATAATCCTGTATCGTTCTGTTGGAGAATGTTCCACGAATTATAAATATGATACAAATATAAAACATCTCATATACCAAAGTATAAATCTATAGTGTGTCCAGGATATAGATACCAAAAATGGACAAACACAGACCTGTGGAAACCAAGAGGTGGGATCAGGCGCCATGGAGGAGCAAGCATACCCTGTCTACCGGTCACACCCACCGTGAGTCCATAACCAAGTCCAAACGAAACACGTGAGGAACGAATCCACGTCACAATTGGCACAGACGTCTCAACAAACGCCAACGAAAAGACAACCCAACATTTAACCCAGTGAAACAGAGCAATCGCAAAAAGACCATTACACCGACCGTAAAACCTTCGGAACGTTGAAATCAATGGCGATTTTCGATATCCCTGTTTCAATAATCCGTCAGTGAGTAGCCTGGCATATCGGATCACTCGTGAAATATAAACTCCATATGCGGGCGACTGTACGACACCACGACTTACCACCCAAATGTGGAAAAGCCGAAACCGCCCAGCCGCCAACCTCCCGTCCAAGCCGACACAAAGCAAAACGTCAAAACACGAAGCGTACGCACCTGAATACGCCGTATCTCCAACCTCCAACTCGCCAAGACACATCGCACCGACACAGGTATGAACATTGTCATTATTAAATGACAAAACGTCGTCGATATATTTAAATGTCAAATGAAAAGACACCGCTAGCTTTTTCTTCTTGTGATTCTGGAGTTTCTGAATGAAGTCTACTTCGTATGAATAAAGGAACATGTCGGCCAATAAAGGGGCACATTTGGTTCCCATATGAATGGCGACAGTTTATTGAATATATTGTCTATTAAAAATTCCAACATGTTTTTATATCAACTTCAATGTATTAAAGCTCGAGAATGACTACTTATTCAGTTCAAACCCGAAACCTAAGTAATGAATAAATCATGAAATGGTGTTAAAAGTACCCACTCGAGGGCCGAAGACCCGAGGGGGTATTGATCTCTGTACTATTCAATATCATTTTGTGATTTATTAAACTTAAAAAAATAACCCTTTACTGTCCCCAATGCATTGTTAGGACTTTCATATAAATGGCTAACCAACGCTGAATATGATTTAAAATTACCTGGCTTGAAGGTAGTTCTTTCAAAGTTCACCGAGGCGTGACAATATACACATAATGAGTCGCACCAAATGTAGCAATATGGACAGTGACAATTACTCAGAATGATTTTGTCTGGACCATATATATATATATATATATATATATATATATATATATATATATATATATATATATATATATATATATATATATAAACTGTTATATTACGACCTCCTTAGGGACACAAGAAAACCGGTCTTTATAGAGAAGTGGTCTTTATATAGAGGTTGATTTGTTCACAAATGGTATTTATGAGCAGACATGTTGGAAATATTGCAGAAATAATAAATACATTTTTTGGAGGTTGAACTGATGATGTTGTTATTGTTATTTTTGTTCACATCAAAGCTGGGCAGTTGAAGAGCTAAAATCAATTCATCTACTAATATTCAACTGCTAGCTTTCGAATTGTTGAATGGGGCTCAATTATATTCATGTATTCAACTATTAATTACTGTTGGATAGTAAAAACAAACCAACAAAAACACAAATTCATAAAAAAAGTGATATTTATCATCAATGTATTGGTTTGTGTTCTTCACAAATTAAAATGTCATGTTTTATTCATGAAAAGTTCGTATGCTTGACAGTCTATATTGAATCCATATATCATGTCAGTAGGTCTAGTTTGTGAAATGAATTGAGCCTTGGATTTCTAACGTAATGACGTAATGTAACTATGCCCCGCTCATTGGCTGTGGTGCAGATAACCGGATAGTGAGATCAAAGAAAAACACCGCCACTGTGATAAAAGTAGTAATTGACATTCAATTCATAATCATTTATATTTATTACTTGCTTTATTGAGGGAGTGATTATAAAATATTTCCACTTGGTTATAAATATTTCATTTTCCCATTAGTTCTATAAGAAAAACATCATCAACACCGATCGGGTATTCTATATTAACATAATAGTGTAGTATAACGTGCTAATTCGATCATACATTGATTTTATTCTTTTAACGCCGTAATCATTAAGCAAATACTAAAATATCGATACAGGAACATTTGATTTGTATACCTGTCTATAAAACGGTCTGACAATAGTCGCTAGACTTTGATATATTCATTTTAAAATGGCAATTTGATAGCCCACCAGCCAGCAACTGAAGGCTTGTCGTTGAACATTTCTATATTTGATTTCAATAAAAATGTGAATACAGCGGATGTTTGCAACTGTGTCTCCATAGAGACAATATGTAGAATAGAAAAAAATCGAAATCAACACGTGGTTTAAATGACATATTTCACAGCCTTCGTATAAACTGATGTATTATATAGGGCTGAGTGCTGGTATGACGAGGCTGGATTCAATTGGGGACACCCGAGTTGTGGAGTGGTAACAGCGGTATTTTATAAGATAATTGGTAAGAGTCATACTTAAACCTCTCTCTCTCTCTCTTTCTCTCTCTCTCTCTCTCTCTCTCTCTCTCTCTCTCTCTCTCTCTCTCTCTCTCTCTCTCTCTCTCTCTTTACTTTCACTTCATACTTGATCAACACATGTGTAATAATTATATAAATGTTTATCTCGCATTCATTTTTTCTATTTTTTAAACCGACGTCTGTTTGATGTTAAACGAGTAAGGTATCTGCTAGCCCCCCTTTTCACAAATAAAACTTATACTTTACAGCAAATGATAATAAAATATTAACCATGTACAACATAAGCATATGCTATCAATTGTCCATGGGAATTTAAATATTTGCATCTAAACAAAGACTTGTGTGTGCTGATACATAGCAATCGTTTTATTGCTTTTAACGATTTTCTGTCCGACAATCTATTGTAGAACGTTTCGATTGCCTGTATCTTATATTAAATAAACTTTTATCACTATTTACAATGCTATTCAAATTTTCGAAGGCGAGCTTTTATTGAATGTAAATTTTCGCATAAATTCGCGATGGGAATTATCTAATGAATATTTGTGTAAAAGTTGTGGGCGTTCAAAATCTTTGTCCGTACATTTAGCAGCAATCAAAAATATATGTTCTTAATATTAAAACCATTTAGTCATACTGGATACATATATGCCTCTGTCTATATACATGTCCAATATTATCGTTGCAATTCGTGAAATCTCAACATTTAAATAACGTATTCACGTATTCGCCAAATATCCGAAAAGAAGGCGAAATTGTCATAAAAAATAATTGATTGATAATAGTTGGCGTTATTTTATATCTGAGCTAAATTTTTTGTAAACTTGTAAATTGTCATTTCATACACTAAGAAAACTTAAGTCATCAATACTCCTGAAACTTTCATGGTAATTGTTTACTTTTTGAATTTTTCATATCGGTAAAATTAGAAAATTCATAATTTACATGTACTAACGTACTAAAGAACGAATTTATAGTACTGCACTCTCCCATGAACTCTTGTTATATACTGGACAATCACGTGTCACTCGATAATAACAATAAATTCGTACGCTCTCGTGATAATCCACAACACATAATAATAATTATGTTTACAAAGTCGATAGGAAAACTCATGGAAAATATGATAGTCTAACATGATACGTTTCAAATTATTTCGAATACTTACTTCAGTAGTTTGAATGCCAATATTACTGACAAAACCTGGTGATATCAAATAGACAATTTATTGCTCTTGTATGAGAGGTATATGAAGATTTGTTCACCGTAAGCCAATCATATTTAGTGATAAACATGATTGCCTTCGGATGAATAAATATTCACATTTCCCTCATACAAGGGCAGTAAATGTATATAAATCGGGGAAATAAGTAAAATATGTATATTTGCCTTTATGTTTTACGCTAAAAGAAAAACTTCTAGACAAAACGTATATCGTCAGCAAAATATTTTAACCTTTGCTATAAATGATTTAAGGAAAAAAAATTGTGAATATTTAAAGAATACAACGGAAATCAATTTCTAAACCACTGAAGCGTGACATGAGAACAGTTATGTGTAATTACTTTTATTTTTTCTTTAAACTATTGATTGAAATATCTTTATGTGCACCATTTATACTACGCCCATGTAATTAACTTGAAGTGAATTGTCAATATCGAAATGTAGCAGCACAAAGGCTTGTTTAAGGCTTTATTTACGCTTCTGATGGACTAAACAAATGAATATGTGTATGTGTATGGACTGTATTTTGTTTATATAGAAATTTTGATTGTTTTAAATATACCTTTGTTTAGAGTTTTTTTTAAATATCAATCGAATTTTGTTAGAGAACACTAATCTACCATGGTTTGTACGTCAAAATATAGAGGTACAACAAGGTACCATGGATAATACCTTGCTTGAAGCTTTTGGGTAATACGACTACCCATACGTGCCTTATGTACATTTAATTGGGACAGTTATTCAATACTATTCCAGAACCCCCTTTTAACATATTTGCCGTTCATATTCGCTCACAAAAAGGTGTATCTAATGCTACTCCCGATATGCATATTCAGCAAATCACTATCGTGTCAGGGAAAATAAAAATACGAAAATTACAACCCATGAATTAAATTCATACTGTATACAGAAGAAGAATCGTTTACTCATACCGGAGACATGTATATATGTGCAATAAAATAAAAGAACGTCTTTTGAAGATTACTATGGCGAATAAGTCGGAAAAGGTGAGTACGCGAATGTTTCGAAATAAAGAGTTTTAGTGAAACCTTAAGCTTAATAAACCTAACCCCATTTCACAGTGTATATTACGTTGAACTTTTTTATTATTTAGTATTAGGACCTATAATCTGTCAAAATATCACTTAGCGACCATCCTAGAGTTTTAATGGGTGCCGTCTGAATCTCTGAATATTATAAAATCTAACACTATTACATGTATAGAACGTATTTAAAAAACACCTCTCTTTTCCCATTATGACCCCATGGCCACCTGTGTACTCTCACTTAGGTGTAAATTTTGTTTTTTACATAATGCTCATATAAAGATATAGGCCTAAGTTTCCCGTAAATTACACTTCTCGTATAAAAACAAAAACTGGCCAGTTGTCAAAGAATTTTCGATTGCTGTAAAACTTTTTCATGTTTGTGATGTCTTGAGCTTTTCTGGAATCCGTCTTTAAATTGTCGAGCCGTCCTGGCTCAATCGGTGGCGCGCTCGACTCTTGATAGTGAGGTCGTGAGTTCGAGTCCAATCGGCGGCAGGTCGGATTCCTGTCCTTCGGATGAGACGGTAAAAATCGGAGACCCGTGTCACAATAAGTGTCGGCACGTTAAAGAACCCTCACTTCTCAATGGCCGTAAGTGCCGAGCATAGGCCAAAATTTGAAGCCCTTCACCGCCATTTGGTGACGTCTCCATATGAGTGAAAGATTCTTGAGTGGGACCTTACACAACAATACAAAAACAAAATGCAGCGTGCACTTACTTTTAGAATGGAATCCAGACTGAAAACTCACCAATAATCATCCGCCCTATTTTGTATTTCCCCTCAAGAGACCCCAATGCCTGTAAAGTATAATAACAATCGTGGAATCATTGCTCATCAAACTGATAGGATAATAGGCTTTGGTTAAAAATTATACATGTACATAAACATTATTTTTTTTATTTTTATTTTCAACAACAACGATGAAATACCATTTCATGACCAATTAATTTCATAAAATTGTATATGTGATTCTGACAACTTTTTACGATATTTATTGTTAACGAAAACGAGCAGTCATGGAGTTTTTTGAAATGCATTTCGAAATGTTTCTGTAGATGTTTTGACATTATATGGAAATCACATGAATAATTCATTGTTCATTTCAAAATTATCAAGAAACCATCCTTAACTTTTTCAGTGTCGTGCCAAAGTGTATGTGTGCTGGAAAATGTTTTATATTCATCTTTGTGCGAGTCGTTTATTGTTAATTATGATTCATTGTTATAAGATATATGCTACTTTATTTAATATCTGTCCAATCACATCGATACAAGTGTCAGTTCGGTGATTTTAAGAGTCACATTTCTATGTACCCTTTGCGATCCTGTGCGGAAATGAGAAATAATTGAATCAGGGCCATCATCATCAGACGATTGTTCGTATCGTTATGTAAATACGTTCAGGAAAAAATCCGCCACGCCATACGTATTGTTAGTCGCTGGGCTTTCTTTAAAGTTGTATTAAAGTACTGGAGGTCATACCCATACTTTTCTCATGACGCATTATGTATATCAATCCGAAAGGTTTCAATGTTATTCCCTGATACCCGAAAGTAGTTTGCAGTTCAATTAAATTCAAGGTGTGTCATCTGCTTATAAAATTTATAAAGTCCCAAAAATGAACCAAATCAAAATATGTAAATTATAAAATAATTAAATAAAAACATTACAATAACAAATGCATACAAACGCAAAGCATTTAGAATCAAAGCATTAGATCGTAAAACACATTATACCTATTGGGTTTTGTATCTTGCTGCATTTGTGTTTGTTTGTGTTGTATTTGTGTTGTGTGACAAGTATTTCTGTTTTTTGTTGTGTGTTGTATATGTGTGTTATATTTGTTTGCGTACATATTTATGTTTGTGTTGTGAGTATGTATTGTATGTTTGTTTTTATTTCTATGTGTGTTTCTGTTGTGTGTATTTGTGTTTTTGTTGTGTGTATGTTCGTGTTGTGTTGTGTTGTATTTGTGTTTATTTGCGTTGTGTGTTTGTGATGTATGTATGTTTGTGTGTGTTTTTGTTGTGTATGTGTATTTGAGTGTGTGTGTTTTTGTTGTATGTGTTTTTGTCGTGTGTATGTTTGTGTGGTGTGTGTTGTGTTTATTTGCGTTGTGTATGTTTTTGTTGTGTGTTTGTGTTGTATGTATGTTGTGTGTGTTTTTGTTGTGTGTATGTTTATTTGTGTATGTGTGTTTTTATGACCCTCTTCGTCGAAGGAGAGGCACTTTGCTTTGCCGCTGTCGGTCGGTCGTTCATTATCTCTGCAGCGGGTGTTCATATTGAAATGAAATTTGGCATACATATGTATCATGAGAATATCAAGGTCAACGTCTTTTTTGGTCATGAAACATTCTGAATCCTTGAACTTAGAAAATTTCCAATAATTCACAGATCCCGTTCAATATCTCTGCAATAGGTGCACATATTATTGAAATGAAATTTGGCATACAGACACATCATGAGAATATCTAGGTCTAGTTTTTATTCGCTTACCATCAAACATTTTTTACCCTTGATCTTTGAAAATTTCCAATAATTCAGTGTTCGTTTATGGGGGAGGAGGCATTATTGTTTTGTTGTTGTGGTGTGTGTGTGTGTGTGTGTGTGTGTGTGTGTGTGTGTGTGTGTGTGTGTGTGTGTGTGTGTGAGGTTTGTTAGTAGTTTACGTTTCACTAAAATATTACATTTTTTCGGTTGCGAGGTCGTTATAGTGATAGAGAAGACAATATAGAAAAGAAACCCACACAATGTGCCCGACCACTTGATTTCCGTCATAACACCGGCACATTTCTTCTACATAATATTCTCAAGATCTAGCAAATTTGAATCCGTGTTGATTAGGGGTTGGTTTATATTCCAACCACTTGGCTACACAGATCATATAGGAAATTGGTATATTTCATGGATAATATTTACATCTTATATATCACGAACACATGTCTATCTAGAATCAGGAAGTAGCTCATTAGTAATTCATCACTTTTATTTGATATCTTTACAGACAATAGACAATGCCTTTAGAATAACCAGTCACCTTTATCCAACATTATGAGTGAAAGATCAAACAGCAGCAGAAACACTGGTTCTTCAAGACAAGAAAAGAAGCGCGTCCTAGAATACTTCATGAACAATGTACGCTGTTTTCTGTGTTTAGAACAGTTTCGGGATCCTCGTGTCTTGAAATGTCACCACACATTTTGTCATGCTTGTTTGCAGAGCTATATTGATGAAATCTGTGAGGATGATATATTGGAATGCCCCCTGTGTGATGCTGAAATGAACATTCCACCAAACGGTGCAAAATGGTTAGAGAGAAATTATTATTTCTTAGTCAATAAACAAGAAGTGGGGGTTACTTGTAATATATGCGGTGAACGGGAGTTTGCGAAGGGACACTGTATGGAGTGTGATCAAAATTTCTGCGAGACCTGCCTGAAATCCCATGGCGGCATGACAGCGACGCGTGAGCATCATATCGTGTCTGTTGGACGGAATCATCTTAGTGGTAAACTGACGAGAAATTTGTTTTGTAAAATTCATGACGATGAAAAACTATTGTACCATTGTATTACTTGTAATCATCTCATATGTCGCCATTGCAATATGACGGATCATAAATCTCACACATCTAAATATGTTTTAGACGTCTCTGGTCCATTTCGAGAGAAACTAAAAGATTCCGTAGCATCTGATGAATATGTAAATTTCTTTCTCTGGTTGACCGAACGAAAACGCGAATTTTCACAAGAGATCAAGCGATGTAAATCAGCAGAGGACTCAGCCATAGAGGAAGTAAGTAAACAGGCTGAGTTACTACACAATTTGGTGGAAAAGGCGAAAAAATCGTTAATTGCAAAGGTATCAGAAGACATGAAGGATCAAGTCCAACCTTTGAAGAGTCAAATTTCCAAAGTAGACAAAAACATACAGTCATTAGCATCGGTTTTTCTTTATGCGAGGAATATTGCCGCACAGGCTGATGACGTTGCCATTGTTGACAAAACTCACACAGTAATCCGAAAATTAGAAATGTTGAAATCGGATAGTTCAGTTCCGGCAATTAAACATGGAGATTGTGTATTTTATGAAAGAACAGATGTAAATATTGATAATGTTTCTAAGCTTTTTGGACAGGTGAAAAAAGGAGCACAAAAGAATGATAACGGAGACAAACCCTCATTTCTACATAGTTTTGAAAGTGAAAAAGAAAGT
Organism: Atrina japonica; assembly: GCA_030159075.1. Taxonomy (NCBI): domain Eukaryota; kingdom Metazoa; phylum Mollusca; class Bivalvia; order Pterioida; family Pinnidae; genus Atrina; species Atrina japonica. The sequence goes on along the minus strand of BROG01000267.1, from coordinate 39,671 downwards.
ACCAAAATTTCTTCTATCCTTCCACTGGAAGATGGAAGGGCGTGGGTCGTAGAGGGTCTGGAAGGACTTATACAACTGTACGACGCTTCGGGACGCATTCACAAAACAATTCATCTAGGCGTTCAAGTAGATGACATAACTAATGGAGTAGACGGCAATATTTTTGTCTCTTGCAATGTGGCCAAAGAAATAAAAACTATTGATCAAAACCTACGTGTAACGTCATTGGTATCTACTCCATATTGTGCTCGTGGTATAGCTCTGGACAGGGAAAATGAATGTTTGTATATTTGTGTTACAGAAAAAAATGCATTTTTTGATCACGACGTCATTCACAACAATAAAGTTGTCAAGACAATTGTAGGTAAGAACAAGCGATGGGAGCTTCCAGACATCATGGAGTTTTCTTCAAGTCCGACCGTAGAATATCCAGCAAGAGCTGTGGTAACAAAATCCGGTAATATAGCAATATCGGACTGGAAAAGAGAGAGCGTTACGATTCTGAACAATTCCGGACATATAGAAGCGGAATATTTCGGAATGAGTAACAAAGCTGCGACAAATAATTTTTGTCCTCGCGGAATTTGTTGCAGTCCTATAGATGGAAGGATATTTGTCGCAGATTACAATAACAGTTGCATTATGCAAATGAATGAGACAGGAGATTATTTTGATATTCTACTTACCAAAGCTGACGGTATTTCAAAGCCTTGGTGTGTATCCATAGGAATGGATGGGTTATTATGGGTCGGTACTCAAACGGGAAGCGTCCGTGTGTTTTACCTTCATAAATTGGAAACCACAAACAAACAACCTTTAGATAATCACAAATGACTTCCTAGAATTATCCATTTCCTATTTCTTAAATTTGTATGTGAGTTCAATGTAGATGTCAAAACAGAGACATTGTTTTAGAAGTTATAAATAAAACGTAAAAACACATTTTTTAAATAATTTTTATAAAGTCTAACATCAATTTCACATGAAATAATGTCAGAGCTGGCTTTGGTGGTACCCAATGTTTCTATCTTTTCATGAATCGGTAACAAAATATAAATGCTGACTTCAAATTATTCTCCGAATTCAATTAACACACACTAAAACAATCATGTGAAATTGATCACAAAAACCCTGTGTTCATATACAGAAAGGCAAATGTATAAGACAAAAGTTGTCAGAAGACAACAAGCTTGCCGAAATGGGTATAAATTTCAAAATAGATATTTTTGAAAATTTATACCCATTTCGGCAGCTGTCAGTTTTTAAGGTCAAAGTACTAGTAAAATTTTAATTCCTTCAGCTCAGGTTAAAGTTTTTTGAAAAAGTAGGTCAAAGTTCAAGGTCACTAGGTCAAAAGTCAAGGTAATAATATAGGTCTACAAATATGAATTGCCATATGTTAACGAACTCAGCGAGTCTAAATATCATAACAGGGTTGGCCAGCATAAACATATTAGAGCTACATTTCTGTGTGAAATCAGCCAGTCAAAATGTTTAAGGAGGAATCAAACACTATTCGTTTAAAAAAATATTAAATCAATTGATTCACATTCAGAATTTATTTCTCTATTTTTCAAGTTTTAGTCGTGGCAGAAAAATACCGAACCCGACATTATACTATCGTATCATGAGTTTTGGTGACCATATCTAATTCATATTTCTGTGGATGTATTCTTGCCAAATTCATAATTTTGAATAATTATACCTTAAGGATTTTGAAAAATTTGGGGGGAAAATTGAATTAAAAGACTTTTGTAAATTGGCAATTCTCGGGAGAAAATGGTGATTTTTTCCCGTAATTACTTTATTCATTGAAAACTTTAAGATACGGATATTGGAAGATATACTTTCAAAATTATTTTCCCTTGGTACTTTTGTAAGAAAATATTTCTTTTACTGCATAGATTTGTGTTTTTGATATACATGTATATTTGTAATTGGCACAGTAAACAGCAATTAGATTGACCCGTTTACACTTCTCAAGGGAATCAAGGATATGCCTCGGTGGAGGATATTCAATGTGTATTCCAATAGAGATCAAAATGAAGTATTAATAGAAAAAAATTAAAATTGGGAACCAGGTGTTTAATTCCTCCATAATTGTACACCCTATTTTCTGAACATATACAGTATTGTTTTGGTTTCCGACAGAACCCGGATGTGTCACTTTATCTCATTTATGTAATGATATGGTGTTTCAAGTTCAGTAGTAATATGTAGATATAATGAATAACTATGAAGATGAATCCTAAAATCAAAACATTTGGTTTTTGCGTAAAAGGGATTCAACATTTTTGCGTCGTATCTGTGTTTTTCCAGTGTTCACTACATCTGTTTACTGTCTCTTGGACCGCCTGGTGATTTGTACTTTTGTATCTGTGTCAGCTGGAGATTTGGTCTCATAACTGGAGATTTTTGATCGACGTTTTTATCGACGTTTGTCATTTTTTTATAATTAGTTTTTAACGTGTTATGAATATTTTTTTTGTTTTGTTCAAATACTTATCCAACTGTATGCCTTTATAATATTTATGAATATTACAAGTTTAAACATGTAACAGTTGAATAAAAAATAACAATTATAAAACAAAAATTCTGTTTTCGTTATTAAGATAGCAGTCCGGTCCGGTTCCGTTTATTATACTACTTCCGGAAGTAACGCCGCTATAACAGGTGTGGCAATTTATACCTTGGGGTAAATGCGTTATATGTTTGATTATGAATAAAATAATTATTTTATTTGCTGTAGTTGTTGAAGAGCATTAGAAGTATCTTTTGAGACCATACGATATACAAATTTCAGATACCAAAGTATAAATCAATAGAATGTCCAGGACATAGATACAAATCCGGTAAAAATGGACAAACACGGACCTCTGGAAACCAAGAGGTGGGATCAGGTGACATGGAGGAGTAAGCATCCCCTGTCGACCGGTCACACCCGCCGTGAGTCCACAGTCAAGTCCAATGAAACACGTGAGGAGTGTATCCTCGTCACAATTGGTACAGACGTCTCAACAACCGCCAACGAAAAGGCAACTCAACATTTCACTTAGTGAAACAGAGTAGTCGCAAACAAGACTATTATACCAACCGTAAAATTTGCGGAACGTTGACATTAAATGCGGTTTTCGATATCCCTGTGTCAATAATTTGTCAGTGAGTCGTTTACCTCTGTATATGAAATTTTCATATGTTGAGCACGCCCTGGCATATCGGATCATTTGTGAAATATAAACTCCATATGCGGGTGACTGAGGGATATTACTACTTAAATCTGGAAAATTTACGATGGGAAAGCCGAAATCATCGCGTTTATCGTATAGCTTAGTTGCTAATTTCCCGTCTGTGTTTATATTAATTATTTATATTATAATAACTATGGTCCAGATACCAAACTTGCCGTTTGATCACGGTTAAGTCTTACATTGATTTTAGGGACCTGACAAGGCTTGGGGTAGATCTCGAGGTCCTTTTCTAACCCTGGATGGTATTTCAAATTCCATCAAGTAGTAGTTTAGGAATGACATCCCATATACTTTGGAGGCAGAGGGTTACACCTAAAAGGTGGGGTTAGAAAATTACTGAAAAGACCAGTAGAGTTTTTCAAATTATTTTTCCCGGATGAACTGTTTGATTGTGTTACGGAAAACACCAATTTATACGCTACTCAATTTTTTGACAACCCATCAATAGAAGATGATCTACCTACTCATTTCAAGATTCAGAAAATGGTCAGAAACTTCTGCTGATGAAATTAAACAGTACGTAGCATTACAAATTGCGATTGGAATATGCACCAAGCCAGAAATAAGTGACCACTGGGGTACATTTTGGCTCACTCGCGTGCCATTTTGAGAAGGTGATGGCACGTAACCGTTATGAACTTTTGTCGTCTTTTCTCCACTTAAATGACAATTCAAAGTATGTTGAAAGAGGAAAGCCAGGTTATAACCCCCTGTTCAAAGTTCAACGCCTTATGGACATTGCTGAACCAACTTATGTATCGACATATTACCCTGGACGTGAACTTTCTATCAACGAATCAATGATCAAATTCAAAGGCAGGATTTTTTCCCGTCAGTATCTCCCCTTCCAAACCGACAAAGTGGGGTATAAAACAATTTGCTTTGTGTGAAAGTTCAACAGGATATGCATTGAAGTTCTTGATTTACACAGGAAAACACACTTTTAATAGAACTGAAAATGTGACTTTGTCAGAGCATGTTGTTTTGAAATTAATAGAGGCATATGGAAATAAGGGACATCGACTCTACACCGACAATTTTTATACATCCCCAAACTTGTGTGCTTCATTGAAACAAAGAAATATTGGTGTTTGTGGGACAGTAAAAGCCAACAGATAAAAATTCCCAAAGGATCTTCAGCCTAGTGCATTAAAACTTTACAAAAGTGATGATCCAGTATTCATGCGTTCAGGCTGTACTGTCGAGTGTGCATGGCAGGACACCAAGCGTGTACATTTTGTCAGTACCATTCACAATAACCTGACCATCGACAAAAAATCAAATCAAAGATGGAGATGGTGGCTATAGAGATGTAGAAAAGCCTGTTATGGCTGAGGATTATAACAAATTTATGAACGGTGTAGACAGGCCGGATCAACTTCTAGGAACAAAATACATACAAAACTGGCGACCTATATCTTTATTGAATGTAACTTACAAAATTTTGTCAGGAATAATTGCAAAAAGAATGAAATCAGTTTTACCTAAAATTATTCACGAAAATAAAAAAGGCTTCTTACCTGGGAGATATATAGGTGAAAACACTAGAATTTTATATGATATTATGTATACATGTAAAGAAAATAATATTCCTGGAATTATATTAATGGTAGACTTTGAAAAAGCCTTTGACACTGTATCTTGGAAATTTGTAAGAAACATTCTAAAATTTTTTCAATTTTGGAGAAAACATTCAACGCTGGATAAATATTTTTTTCACGAATTTTAAATTATGCATATTACAAAATGGCTTTACGTCCCCTTACTGTAAAATAGAGCGTGGTTGCAGGCAAGGTGACCCAGTTTCTTCTTATATTTTCTTACTGTGTGTTGAAATCATGGGAGCAATGATCAGAAAAAAACAGAAATATCAAGGGTATAACTATAAAAAATAACGAGTACAAACTCCTTCAATTTGCTGATGACACAGCAATATTACTTGATGGAAGTGAAAACTCTTTGAACTCGTCATTGTCACTTATAGACAAGTTTTCAAAATTTTCAGGTCTCAAACCCAATTACCATAAGACAATATGTATAAAGATAGGTTCTTTGATAAATAATGATGTTGACATAAATAATGATTATAACCTACAGTGGTCACAGGAACCCTTTACATTCCTTGGAATTATTTTTTCTGTAAATCTTGAGAATATGATAGCTTTAAATTATGAAAATAAAATGAAAGATATAGAAAACATTATAAATCATGGAATAGACGTCTTATAAGTACAGCAGGTAGAATAACTGTAGTAAAGTCAATAATATTACCGAAACTTACACATTTGTTTATAAGTTTACCTAATCCAAATAGATATATTAGAAATTTAGAGACTCTTTTTTATAAATTTATTTGGAAAAACAAAAATGATAAAATTGCTAGGAAAATTTTGATACAAGATTATGCAAAGGGGGGATTTCGTATGATTTGTATTAACTCTTTCATTGAAAGTTTGAAAATTACCTGGATCCGCCGTACATTGCTGTATTCGTCTGAATCATCTTGGTTCACTCTTTTGTGTGACACATTACCAAACAATTTCAAATATCATTTAAACTTTGATGCTTCCTACTTTATGCATTTAGCATTGAAAACAAAAAATTTGTTTTGGCGTGATGTTTTTAAATCTTTTTATCATTTTAGAAATATCACTGATGCTGATGACAATTTCTTATTTCACCCTATATGGTTTAACGAACATATAAAAATAAATAATGAAGTTGTTTATTATAAACAATGGTTTGAAAAAGGTGTTGTATATATCTTTGATTTATTTGATGAGAATGGTGAAATATTAAATTATGTTAATTTTTGTGATAAGTTTATGTTAAATACTCCCTTTACTTTATACTATGGTATTGTGAATTGTGTAAGGAATATAATTGGTGTTGTTGACATGACCCACTGGCACACAAGCTTTCCATTCCGGCCTAGATTTATACAAATTCTTATGAAAACTTCAAAAGGGGTAAAACAAATTTATGACACTTTCATCAATCATTCCAGTAGTAGACCAAAACATGAAGGGAATTGGGAACGTGATCTGAATTTTCATCCTGAGCCAGTTTGGTGGCAAAAACAAAATAACCTAGTCAATTTGTTTACTGATATAAATTTAAGATGGTTTCATTACAGAAATGTTCATCGAATTATTGGTACAAATTCTTTTTTATATAGAATAAATATAGCAGACTCAAATGTTTGCAGCTTCTGTAAGGAACATTCTGAAACTATAGTTCACTTATTTTGGTCTTGTCCTATAATAACACAAATTTGGATTTTAACTTCAAACTGGATGAAAAACCAGCTAGAAATAGAGTTTAACTTAAATTGTACTGATGTTATTCTGGGTAAAATGTCAAAATCAAACATACCAATCAACTTGATTATATGTCTTTTAATGGTGCTCAATAGTACATAGAATATTACATCCGGACAGACAAATATAACTGTATGAAAAATTTGAAGCACGAAGTGTTTAATAAAAAATGGGGAAATTTCAGTAATTTAATAATTGAATGATTTCATGTTAATATTGTTCCTTAACAATATTACCAGTATATATATATTTTTTTGTTTTTTGTTTTTTTTTTTTGTGTGTGAAAATCCTTTCTTTCTTATGTATATGTTCCTATCTCTATGTGTGTATATTTGTGTGTTTGGTATTTGGTCAAATATATGATATTCCCGTACTCCCTAGCCAGGTGGAGTTGTAGGGGTTGATGTGAAAAACCTGGCCAAATGCCATAATAATAAATAATAATAATAATAATAAAAAAAAAAAAAAAAAAAAAAAAAAAAAAAAATTCTAGGAACATATGCATAGCCACACAAGTCTGCTAAAAGGTATCATACCTTTTACCACAGGATAAGAGAGGTGGCCCTTGTAAATGGGTATATCTTGTATTACAAGATCCATGTCAATGGAGGGAAACGTAGCAGTCCAAAACAGTTTCGTGATGAGGTTATTGCACAACTCTTGGAGAAGAGCGACAATAACACGGACACATATTTGCGACGACGAGGAAGACCAAGCATAAGACTTAAATATCCCACCGCGTCTAAGTTGTAGACACTTCATGTCTATGTTTGAAGATTCTGAACAGAAACCCTACTGTTTTGTTTGTAGAGACTGTAAAAAGCAGGGATGGAAAAGAAAACAAACACGTTACTTCTGCAAAAACTGTGACGTTGCATTATGCGCAGTGCCGTGCTTTGAGATTTTTCATACCAAAATGTACTATAAACAGAAGGCAAACAAGATATACAATTTGTAAATATGTTAGTGTGAAATTCAATTTCTGAAATATGAACTTTGTAAATATGAATTTTTAATGAACATTTGATAGTATGTTTATAATATTTATAACCACTAGGTCGTTGCCACTGCTGGTGGACCGTTTGAGTCCCCGAGGGTATACATAAACCTAGTACCTGGTATTTCGGTACCAGTTGTTCATTTTTTACTAAAGTAATATTTGGCACTGTTAACATCATTTAAATTCCAATTTTTTTCTAAAGCTAAGATAGTCATTTTTTACAGTGGTTACTCTTAGACGGATTTCGGCTATACTTTTAGAGATATCAATTGGCCTTGTATAATACCACTTAACTTTTAAATTGGAGCTCAACTGATGAAGTCTAATTGACAGAAACGATATCGTCTTGAGCATTATAACTTTGGTAGTATGTTTATAATATTGATAGTTATTTGGATGTATACATTCACTCAGTGACTTCATTTATTTCTATATATTGACAATAAAACTCATATTTTCAGGAACTGTATCCAATTTTTTGATAAATATTATTTCAATTACATACACACAACTATAACATATCATTTACTGTATAAAATATCATGATTCAGTTGAAAATATTATTAAAATATAGAAACATAATATCAATTTCTTATTTTTTGCAAAATTCAAGATGGCTGACATGTCAGGTGAGCAAAATAGGCTCAGGAATGACTTGCAAATTAAAGGTCAATTTATATTCTATATGTTCCAAGTTTCACAAAGATATAGTTTTATTAAACAAGATATGTATATTTTAAGAAACTAAGACAATTAATTACAGATTCTCATCAAAATAACTGGCAGTTAGTACAGCTCTTATATAAGGAAATGTGGCAGTGAAAGAGTTAAAAGGGACGCTTTCTAACGCTATTTGAACCCCCAAAATAAAAAAATAAATAAAAAGAGGAGGTTGCATTTGGGGATTTCCAAAAAAGTATGTCCAGGCTGGATCATCCTTTACTGCATCTTAAAGAAAACGAGATCCAAATATCGTTCACCCTAATCTCACGGCCTTTTCAAAACCAAGAACGGTTAGGCCAGCCCCGATAGTTCAAAAGACCTTTTTTCTGGAGGTACCATTTTGTCATTTGGTAATACTTTAGTGCACTTTTTCATTAAATCAGTAAAAATACTTCCCATCATTTGATCATCAAAATCTTCAAAGGATAACGTAGATAAAAGTGGAAGTTTTTTGTCAGCCTACTGGGATGTCTTTAGCACCGACCGAGTCTCACCTACAAAGGCTGAAAGTCAGAGTTCAAAAGACCAATTTGAAAAATGTGGCAAAAATGTTACCGTTTTTCAAAAGGTCAGTGTGGCCAAAGAAGAGCTCGCAGACCTGAGTTACATAAGTTTTTCTTGATGAAAAATGATGGATCAATAGTTCTTGCCAAGAGCTATTTTTGAGGGGATTTTTATTTCTAGCGGTTATTTCGTGCTTAAACCCTACCCCAACCTTTCAAAAGTAGATGCATTTGATAAAAAACTATAAACATGACCTTTGGTGCCGTGTTGGTCCTAATTCTCTGCCCAGGGACTTTTTATCCACCCCTGGCTCAAATGGTAACTTCGGTACCTTTACAATTTTTGTCCAAAATCTGTTTCATTACCAAATGGATCAACACAGATAGAAATGGTCACCTGTTAAAAAGGATTTGGGTTAAGACATACTTTTCTTCTCTAGCCACTTTGAGAACCTATAATTGTTTTTTTTCTTCAGACAACAAATTTCAATTTCAGCACATAAAAATCATTTTATTGCCTATCAATTCTGAAAATTCACTATCGCTGGGAAAGAGACAAGGTTTACCATCCGAAAAGCAAACAATGACATCTTGGTACCTCTCACGGGAAAACGACATAGGGGTCTAGGGGTATTAATTTCTCGGGCATTTTTACACTTAAGGTCAATTTAAAGTGTGAAATAAAAGGTCTGTAGTTAATGGTAAAAAATCATAACCCATTGTCTTTTTACAGGAGATATGAGCGTCCAAATATGACCAATTTTGAGGTTTTATTTCGAAATTTTCCATCTGTTAGCTGATCACTGTGTCCGCTAGGGACCGCCAGGATTAAAAAATAACACGACATGACACGGAAATTGTAAAGCTGAACAAGGGCTACATTTTGCAAATTAGGGTCCTGGGGTTAAAGTTAAGGAGTAATCGATTTTTAAAAATTTAACTCTTAAACATGGAAAATGCCCCATATGGGAACCTCAAGTTTATTGGATCATAGAGACTTTTCTTCAGGTCTAGAGGACCCAAACTTCGTATATAGGCGAATTTTGCATAGTTCTTGTCATTTCACACCTTGAATTTGTTTCTAAGCAACCAAAAACCAATTTGGCCTTGAATATACTACTTTGATACCCGTTGGGACCAGATAAAAGAGTATGTAAAACATTGGGATCCACTCGACATAAATTAGAATAAAATATTTTGTAGACCAAATGCTCTTCCATTCAAATGTATTATCCAAATTATTTGCAATTTTTTTGAAGAATTGAAAAATGAAACTAAATTCATGGTCAAGAGAAAATTCGATTTCAGGGGAAAATTTCCTCTTTTTGAAAAAAAACATCTGTCCTTCCCAAGTTAAATAACTTTTCATATGAGTGTCACAGAGACAAATAACTGTCTCTGCTAGGAATCGAACCTAGGGCCCCTGGATTATAAATCTGGTGCCCTACCAATTGAGCTAAAGGGGTAACCCCACTAGCCAAGCTAGTAGGAACACCATTTAACCACTGCTACATTATCCCCTCCATTTTGAAAGAGACGTCCCGACTCTTCATTCGGAGGTAACAATCACTTATTGTGAAATAAGTGATGGATAATTGTATTCTATCCAGGAAGAACCCTAGTCCCAACGTGGGCGCCAAATGTCACAGAGACAAATAACTGTCTCTGCTGTAATCGAACCTAGGGCCCCTGGATTATAAATCTGGTGCCCTACCAATTGAGCTAAAGGGGTAACCCCACTAGCCAAGCTAGTAGGAACACCATTTAACCACTGCTACATGAGCGATCAAAATATTGTTCCATTGGGGAACTTTCGAGTTAGCCCGGATTATCTTTATGATCCTGCAATTATTCGCGCCGTTTCGATTTTGTTTCTCATATGTTCTTCCTTATATTTAGTGCATTAACATTATTTTGTGTACAGAAATTCAATAGACTCTTAACACATACCACAGTGGATTATTTAGCTGAACGCCAAATAACTGAAATGTAGCAGGCAGGGGAAATATGTGGACAGACCGGGAATCGAATCCAAGAACCGCAAATATTGAGGAACATTTTTCAAGAATCGTGTGACTGGCGATAATAAAAGCAGGATTGTCAAAAGTTTCTTTCAATTCTAAATATTGTTGTTTTAAATCTATTGGATTTGATTCAGATTTTTTTATTTTTGTTCAGTGATAAATCAACAGTTGGTTTTGTTAGTTCCCATGGAGGCGTTCTGTCTACATTTAAGTCTGAAATAGTGTATAAAATAAATCGCAGTCTTCAATATGTTCTTTAATTCTAATACCAAGTGGAGCAATAGTTTTAGTACGATTTTCGTACATTTGTTCATAAAGCGGTTGGAAGACACAGTCGTATGCCGGATTGTTGGGATCCGATTTTAATTTTGTTATATACTGTAATGTCAATTTGATCCGTCGTTGCTCTAGAGGTAATTCTCCAGCTTCTACATACAAACTATCTACTGGCGATGGTCTATATGCACCAAGTGCAAGACGCAGACCTTGGTGATGAACGGTATCAAGTATTTTTAAGTAGGAACGACGAGCAGAGCCATACACAATGCATCCATAGTCAAGTTTCGATCGCACAAATGAACGATATAATTGTAGGAGAACTGTTTTGTCTGTTCCCCAGCTTGTATTTGAAAGTACTTTCATAATAATCAAAGCTTTGAGACATTTTACTTTTAATGATTTCAAGTGTGGGATGACAGAGTTTTTTGTCCAAAATAAGACCTAGAAATTGTGTTTCTTTTCCAACTTTAATTTTGTTACCATTTAGATATAATTCAGGGTCTGGATGAACACCCCGCTGATTGCAAATTTGCATGCATACTGTTTTTGAATTGGAAAATTTAAAGCCGTTTACTGTTGCCGTTTGTTCTACCTTTTTTGGCATAACTGCATTTGACGTTCTATGGTATGCATGTGTCTGACTCTGTAAGACATGACAAAATCATCAACATATAATGATCCTTGCATGTCTTGACTTAAAACTTTACTCAAACTGTTTATCTTTCAATTAAAAAGTGTAACGGACAATATACTACCTTAGGGGACGCCCATTTCTTGACCGTGTCTTTCAGACATTGTAGTATTAAGTCTTACTTAACAATTTCGATATTCTAAAACACAGCTTGTAAGACCTATGGGGCGATAGCTGCCACGGTTGGTATGGTCCTTGCCTGGCTTAGGAATTGAAATAATGGTTGCTTCATTCCAAGATGTAGGGTATTGCCCCGTATTCCAAATTTTGTTGAAAATATTTAACAATATTTTCTTGACATTTATAGAGGTAAATGTTTCAAAAATTGATAATGAATTTTATCAGGACCTTCGGCTGTGTCGTGTGCCCGTTTTAATGAAGATTGTAATTCATCTAAAGAAAAATCTCTATTGTAAAATTCATTATATTGAGAGTTAAATTCCAGTTGTTGTCTCTCCGTTTTAGTTTTATATCGAATGAATTTTTCGGAACAATGGTCCGATGAAGATGGCGTTTGCCAGCGTATTTGCCATTTCTTTTATGTCCGTACTAACTGATCACCAGATTTAAAATGTTTTGTTCTGGGAGTTGTGTTCTTTCCTTTAATTCTATTTATTATATTCCAAACCTTTGTTATGGATGTCATATTATTAAGCTTGGAAACAAAATTTCTCCGTGATGTTTTCTTCTTGGATTTTATTGTTCGCCTTGCCTTTGCCCTAATTAAACGCAGGGTTTGTAATTTTGTTGTTGTTGGAAATCGTCGAAAAAATTTTCTGCGTTCTTTCGACATTTAATGACGGTTTTGCATTCTTCATCGAACCATGAATTTCGAATTTTAGGAGCCGTCGAGGAATAGTTTTCTCAGCAATTTGAAAAATAGTGTCTGTGAAATGAATTATTGGATCATCAGAGTTTATAATATCGTCTTTAAACTCAGTAGTACATAGATCTTCAAATGTTGTCCAGTCAGCTTGTTTAAGTTTCCATCTTTGGAGAGTCTCATTGTTTTTGTCTGTTGACTTTAGTATTATTGGGAAGTGATCACTTCCACAAACGTCGTCATGTACCGACCATGAAAAAATTGTAAATATTCAGGGAGTTGAAATTGATAAATCGATAGCACTATAAGTTCCCGACCCTGGATGTAAATAAGTATCGGAATCATCATTATAAAGACAGAAATCGTTTTCTGATAAAACATTTTCTAAAAATTGTCCTCTTTGATTTGTGGAATGTCCACCCCATAACGGATTGTGGGCATTGAAATCTCCAAGAAGTAGAAATGGTTTTGGTAATTGTTGCAAAAGATTTTCAAATGAATGTTTATCAAGTTTAGTAGTTGGGGGTTTGTAAATGGAACAGACTGTGAAAACAAAAGACAAAGAGGCTCTGATAGCAACTGCTTGTAGTTCAGTAATTAAGTTCACTGGACTTTGGATTATATCGTTTTTTACTCTGATGGATGAGCCGCCTGCAGCTCTATCATGTGAAGTATCGATACAATTATAAAATGTGAATCCTTTCAGGGAAATGTCATCATTTTTAAACAAATCTGTCTCCTGAAGACATATAATGGCATGATTATAATCCTGCGTCAAAAGACTTAATTCTTCATAATTAGATTTTAACCCTCGACAGTTCCACTGCAATATACTCATGTTGGTAGTTTGATAGGAGACGAAATTTGTCTACCGTTGTTATTTGCAGATATTGAAGATGTGTTACGACTCGTTCTCTTTGGAGATACACTATGTACTCTAGAAGGTTTAGATGGTTTTTTTCCACACTGTTTATTTTCTTAGCATAGTTTTGAGGAAGGAGATGGGGAATATACATCCTCCATCTCCACTTCAAGAATATCAAATGGATTTTTAACTTCAATCTCTGGAGTCAAAGGAACTGGTGGATGTTTTGAAGATTTACCTTTGGTAGCTTTGTTTGATTCAGACTTAAGTTGTTGTACCTGTGTCTGAGATGATGATGACTTCGATGATGTTGATGGATTCTTGAATCCTGCTGATGTAGGAAGATCAGTGTTGATACCTGAGATATCAGTCTGACAAGCTACAGTGGTCATCTTTTTGGAAGTAACGACAGCAGCATATGTATGTTCAAGTTGTCATTTCTTTGGTTTTGTTATACAAGTTTCTTGCTTCAGGATATGATATTCTTTTCTGAACTTTAAGTTTGATAATGACCACCTTTTTTATAAAAAGGGCATTCTTTCGAGGAAGCACAGTGGTTGCCTTTGCAATTGGCACAATTTGGCGTTGCATTACACTGATTGTGAAAAGTGAAAATGACCACCACCATCATCATCGTTGTCGTCACAATTAAGTTGGATTGTTTGTTTGTTTGTTTATTGTTGTTTAACGTCCCACTCAAGAATATTTCACTCATATGGAGACGTCACCAAATGCCGGTGAAGGGTTTCAAATTTTGGCCTATGCTCGGCACTTACGGCCATTGAGCAGTGAGGGTTCTTTAACGTGCGACACCTACTGTGACACGGGACCTCCAGTTTTTACTGTCTCATCCGAAAGACAGGAAACCAACCTGTCGCCGGCGGGACTCGAACTCACGACCTCACGATCCAGAGTCGAGCGCGCTACCGACTGAGCCAGGCCGGCTCCAATTAAGTTGGAAACCACATCGGTAACAAGTTCTATGGCCTCTACAATTACTACAACCATGACCAAATTTTTGACAGGATTATCATCGTAAGGGTGCAGGTTAGTACAAATCTACATTTGCAATTGTGTATCCAAGTTTGATTTTTTTTTTGGGGGGGGAGCTGTTGGTATGTTAAATGTGAGAAAAACGTATGCGTTTTAATTTCTTTGTCGTCTCTTTTAATGATGAAACGTCTCACTGATATAACACCTTGATCTTTCAGTCTATCCAGGATGACATCATCTGCAAGTAAATGTAAATTTTTATCTTTATCCCTCAGTATACCTTTGCTTGTGTTCAACACTGTATGGGGGAATACCTTCACTTGTATTTCACCGATGTGGTAACATTTTAGTAAATTGATCGATTGTTGTTTTCGATCATATTCAACCAAAAGATTTCCATTTCTTTCTTTGGTTATATTCTTAACCGTTCCAGCGACAGATTGAATACTTTTACCGATCAAAAATGGAGAAGCTTTAGCCAAAGCTCTATCCTCTGCAGATATTACCAGAAATTTAAACCAGTCATATGTGTCATTAGTTGTTTCACTATTGTCAATTAGTCTCTTGCGTTTGAGGTTTAGGTGGTTTTGTTTGGAATCCATGGGGATATATTTAAATTTCATTTTCGCAACCTTTAATCCTCCAGGGAGGGTCAACATGGACCGGGCAATACACTGCGGATCTCCAGCAGCAATGCACTGAAATGGCGTGCGAAAGTATACTCAGTTGTAATGAAAAGAAAAGCATTAGACTGACACAATATTTCATCGGATACCAAACGACAGAAAGACTATGAACAGTCCACAGCATGCAAATACTTCTCAATTACACCCGATTGACCCTACAGCCACCGCCGTCTGGACAAAAATAAATACGTTCAAAACACAACACAAGTTGACAAGATTATAAATATTTATATTGTCTCAAGAAGTTAATAAAGACAGTCCAGGGCAAGACGTGACCAGCCGATTGATTGGATCGGGCCCAATCCAACCTCACGTCTAGCAGAGGTCCGAGCCACAGTGGAGTGTTGGTTCAGAGGGTCCTCAAACCTCATCCCCTCAGCCACCAGAATCTCATTCCCCCACGACACGGGTCTTAACCCACGGCCAACAGGTCTCCCACTTAGTCGCCTCTTACGACACGCAGGGAAGCGTGGGACCTATTCTTATCACCCCGGGGTCCCCACGGGGGTCGGATCATTTGTAAAATATAAACTCCATGTGCGGGTGACTGAGGGATATTACTACTTAATTGTGGAAAATTTACAATGGGAAAGCCGAAATCGTTGCGTTTGCCGTATAGCTTAGTTGCAAATTTCCCGTCTGTGGTTATATTACGTAAATGTCTAAGTATGAAGCGTGTGTGCTTGATTCTGTTGTATCTTTAATTTCTAGTTCGCTGGGATATATCGCATTGACATATGTATGAAAACTGTCATTATTAATTGATAAAACGTCGTCGTCGTCAAAGAATAATCAGTGGTTTATGAGAAGAAACTACACGTGGATTAAACTATAAGAAAATTTAATAAATGATCAAAAACCAGAGCCGGCCTGGCTCAGTCGGTAGCGCGCTCGACTCCGTGAGGTCGTGAGTTAAAGTCCCGCCGGGGACAGGTTTGTTTCCTGTCTTTAGGATGAGACAGTAAACACCGGAGGTCCCGTGTCACAGTAGGTGTCGGCACGTTAAAGAACCCTCACTGCTCAATGACCGTAAGTGCCGTCTTTGAACATAATTTGTCCCAGATAGAATGACAAAATAAATTGTCTCTTAAAACTGAAAAAAGGAAAAGGGAACACGTAGCAAATAAAACTGAAATTGTGACTCTTTTCCTACATAAATAGCGACTTTTTTCATGTAACTTTTTTTCCGGTTATCGAATACCACAAAGTCCTGCAAAGTCACTTGTGTGGGACACAGATTCAAGTCTTTACATGTTCACGAATTGCATTTATTTCATTACCGGATGCCTAAGAAAGGCAGAGTGAAAATTAATTTGCCCAGGTATAAAAGTAGATTACATGTTTATAAAAATAAAGAGAAGCAGCATCAAATTGTCGAAGAATATACCACACAAGATACAGAGGACAACATTGTAAGTGGAAATGATGAATAAATTTTGTATTTTGGTGATCCTGGGGCTTAACGTGGAATTTCAACTGAGATGGACAATACTGGTACATCAGATGGACATGAATCACGTGGACCTACATTGACAGATGCATATGACTGTTTAAAACAGGAATTAAGGATTCAGTTCATGTCATCCTATGATATATTCAGTAACAGTGATTTTATCACAATTGTGGAACTATACAATTCATCAAATCCATCTGTGAAACAGAGTATAAGTATTGATATGGATTTCATTGCTAAGTTGTTTGTGCACAAAATACAAGTTAACAGTGATCATAATATTTGGCTAGGTCTACCAAGAGTGTAGTAGTGCAACGATATACCTTCTGTACGATACACTGTACGTTGATTTCATGCCACGATACACCTACGATATTTCCGGATTTATCCGTTTCCAGTTTTAGACTCTGTATACTCTATTTCCGGTTTACCGGTAAACGAACAACATAGTGAAAAGCAGTTCACCCACGAGGAAAACGGACGAACTTGTGCCCTCACGGCACTTTCGTCATACAAGTCGCCGATATGGGCTCAAAAAGCTACAAATGTCAGGAGGTGAATCATGGAACACATGCTTCCACCGGCTGAATTGAATTTTTCCGCAGCTAATGGAAATCTGCCGGGAAAAATTCGACGATGGGAGCAAACCATGAGGCTGTATTTAGATATTGTCATGCATGAAAGAACAGAAAAGGATAAATGTGCAACATTTTTATATGTAATTGGACAGGATGGCAAGGAAATTCTTAATACTCACAGAAGAGGAGAAAGACAAAATTGACACGTTGTTTGCAAAATTCAAAGCGTATTGTGCACCCAGGGAGAATATCACAGTATGGCGGCATATGTTTCATACTCGGTCACAAGGTAAAAGTGAGTCAATAGATCAATATGTAACAGAACTGAGGACCATTGACTCGAGGAGGAAATGTTACGCGATCGCATAGTTTGTGGTGTTTTCTCTGAGAAAGTGAAGCAATGGTTGCTTCGTGACCATGAACTAACATTACAGAAGGCTTCAGCTACGTGTCGAGCTCAGATCGAAAAGGAGCTTTTAGCGGTGGCTTTCGGTTTAGAGATTTAAAAAATATACTTATGGTGTGGAGACGATTGTGGAATCCGACCACAAACCGTTAGAGTATATTCTCAAGAAACCTCCAACTAAAGCACCCAAAAGACTACAGCGAATTTATTACGTTTACAAAAATACCCTTTTTCGCTGATTTATAAACCCGGGAAGAAACTCTATATAGTGGATACACTTTCACGTGCTAACCCACCTTTAAAACACTGTTGTAGCTCTTCGTACAGTTTATGACAGTATCCAAGCTACGGGCCAGCACTTCACTGAGTAACCCTTCACTCCTAGACTGAAAAGGCATGTCAGGGCCTCGAGGATGAGATGCCATCAGTACCTCGAGGATCAGAAGAAGTCACAGGCAGATGATCAGATATCCTCAAAGAGAAAGGCACTACAGGATGATATCCAGTCAGCAGAGAAGATGAGGAAGCTCTTGAAAGATAGCATGGGGTCAATGACCAAGGAAGCAGACCAGCTGGCAAAGAAAGCAGAAACAACGCACGACTTCACTTTGCTAGCTAAGTCCAATGCTTTCAGGCAGAATGTGTCTGAGAAGGCAGATGAAAATCTGAAACTGGAAAAGAAACTAGAAGACCTCAAGCAGAAACAGAGCTCTTACTGATTATGAATATCCCATTATTCACTTTGTATTATGTATATTAGTAGGCAATTATAGTATCATGTACTATTTTATGTGGTCATGACTCTGGAAAGATTGGTGCATAGTTGTAGAAACGTTCCCTTAAGGTGGTGGTCTGCTTTCTGTTCTGCTGAAATAGCATCTACAGCCTAGTAGTGTGCACAATAATGTTGCTGAATTTTTGTAGTTGGTATTTTACCTGACACTTTAATGTTGTTAGTTAACACAGGTAGACTGTATAGTATAATAAAGTGGGTAGAATCGGCTGGCTGTAAGGGGTGGAGGAGGCCAGAAAGATTAGTATGTTAAATTATTACAGAAATTCCGTTCAAAGTCCTGGAAATTGGATGAATTTTATCCTAGAATATCCTGGAAAAGACATGGAATTTAGTTTTCAATTTTCAGTGGGAACCCTGAACATGCATCTGACCATGTTGGCTAAACAAAGTCACGTTTTTTTTCAGGTACATTTGGTCAGAAAAAAGAATCGACTGCCCTGTCCCTTTGCCCCTTACACCCATGTGTGACAGAGTAACCAATGCCGAGGCAATGATTTTAGCTTTCACCGCTGAGCACTCTATCATTTATAGTAGTGCCTGATCTCATAGAACTTTCCAAGACACTAGCTAGTGATAGCAAAGCATTAGATTCATTAAGCATGAATCGCACCACTGCCTCTTATAAAACAAGATTTGGAATTGGAAAGACGCTGCAAGATGAAGTAATAGGAATGTTGCAATCTAACTTCTTCACAAGCTCGAACATTCAAAACGTATTGTCTGTGCTTGTAAGTTTTTTTGTCCTAACAAGCAGGAAGTGGTAATACATCATTTTACTTCACTTTCCTGTGTGGAAGTGAATAGTGAAAGCTTGTTCAAGGCTATTGTTGCTTTAATGGAAGACAATGCAATTCCATGAAAAAATTTGATTTCAATTCTAATGGATTCCTGCAATGTCATGCCAGGATCAAAATCGGGCTTTGAAAAAAGATTAAGAAATGAATAGGCAAGGCAAAGCATTTATTGGATGTGGATGGAGATGCATGCCACCATGTGCATAATGCTGGCAAGGCATTCTGCAAACCATTCCAAAACTTTGTTGAGCAACTCTTTAATGATTTGTTCAGTGATTTCAAATGGTCCCCAGATTAACTAGATATGCTTTAGGAGATCTGCGATGAATGTTAAGTACACCATGCCACAGCGTTATGTTAGTCATAGGTGGTTGTCAGTGTATGATGTCGCATTAGACACCTTGAGACTCTTTGATTGTTTAACAGTATTTTATTATGGTATGGTGAAAGTTGATGATCGCAGCAAGTATTTGCCAGTTGTGATGGAAATATATCACCGCCTAGGATTATCCAGGATTTCTGAAAAAGGAATACTAAAATTTTCATACATTTTCATCTTCTTGTTTAATCACGTTATGCTGTTTCAATGGCAAATGTACTACAAATGTTGAATTATACAAAGGATTATCCAAACCCTCAAGAGAAAGAATAGCTGAAATTCGAGAGGTATTTAAAAGTTTATGCATATACTGAAGACATTAATTTTGTTTTGCATAGTTTAGTTTATAATTAATGATGCATCATACCTGTTTGCTTGTTGACTACAAACAACTGTCCTGACAATAACATGGATTCAGGGATTTTCCACACATTCTTTTCAATGGGACCTTTTCTTTTGAATAAGGAATGTTTGCAATATTTTTTTATAACTGAGAAATCTAATAAAATAAATGGACAAAACTTTAAAAATACAAGGATCTTTTCAAATTCATTAATCTGACTTCTTAAATATGTTGACTGCAAATTGGGGGAATGGTATTTTTCACAGATAATGGGGCCATATTCTCCCCACAATAGGGTGGAAAATCTCCGAGATATCAGTTCATTTGTTCAAATTTAAATCATTCCTTATTAAAAGTCATCATTTAAACTTCCTTTGATTGTTTTGTTTTATACTAATACAGTTTGTACTAAGTTGTTTGTTAATGTTACTTGATTAATTTTGCATGCTTTGTTACTGAATGCTGTTTTAAATTTTTTAGTGTTTCAGTCCCAAGCTGAATAGAGAGATTTATATTGAAACTTTGTAAGTGGGTAAGAAAAAAATTATAATTTATTATTTTTACTAAATCAAGATAGAATAGATACAAATTGTATTTAACGTAATTGTACATGTATAATTGATGGCTTTACTGTTTGGTTTTTAAAAAAGCTGGACCAATTTCTAGTTAGAATGTCAAACAGTGTGTAATGTCCAAGTTATTATGGTAATGGGTTGCATATTCAAACAGAAATTAGATACTGTAGTCTAGAGTGATTTTAAGAGGACTCTTACTTGACTAATGTTTGGTCAGTGATGCATGTTAAAGAAAGGTTACATTATAGGGGTCATAAAGTGAAAAAAATTTGTTTTAGACAAACCGAAAAATGTTACTGAAAAATAAAGAAAAAAAAAACGAAGTCAATCGGCCGACTGGTTATCGAGATATCGCTTAAAAATCTCGTTTATATTTGCACCTGCTCACAGCCAATCACAGCTACTTCCGTTATAGTTTAAAATAACCGCGAAGTTCTTGTGACGTCATATGAGCAACCCACTCCAAGATTACAACATGGCGGACAGCAGTATTTCTAGTGACTCTGACGATATCGAGTTAGAACTTTCATTTGAAAGTTCATCTTACGACCCAAATTCTGGATCAGACAATGAAGAAAACACAAGAACTGTTGGAATGTGCATACAGCCTTACCAGTTTGAGCCTGATGCATCGGATTCCGATGACGAACAGCCCGTGGCAGTTCCACTCTCAGTCGATGACGGAGGCCGTCTACTCACTTCTGACTGGTAATTATATTTCATTATTTGTTTTATGAAAATGTGTTATTGCAATGAATACTGATCAAAGTTTCTCTTAAACGGTATTTTATTGGGGAGCTATTGTGAAATACTGATTAATTTGAATGGAAGTTTAAAAGCGCTAGACCCTGGCCTAGGCCTAATGCAATTTTCGATGAGTTATGGCGAATATCAATTCTCGCCAACCGAATTTAATAGGCTGGGGAATGTGCACAGATTGTTTGTTATTCCTAGACTAGACATTGATATAATTCCCTTACGAAAAGGACAAATAATTTCTCTGAGAAACCGGCAAATATCGCATCAAATAAAACATTTGGCGAGGTCGCTGACCGGTAGCCCGAGTATGTCTAGACTACACCCTCCTCCTCCAAGATCCTAAAATCCTATCATGGGACATGAATATTCACCACTTATGTTATTTTCTTCTTTGTTTCATATTAAATTAAATGTCCATAGAATCCATTAATTTAAACAATATTTCAAATATTTATTTTTACATGAAGGAAATTGAATTAATATTTTTAATCTATTTGAAATTTAAATATACTCTGTTTATTTTGAGAAATTAATGATTCTGTGGAGGATAAAACTATTTTAGATCAGTTTTGACATATTTCATTACACTAAAAGAATAATTATGGAATTTTGAAAATTACTCCCTGAGGAAAATACTGTCATTTTTGCAAATAAACATAATTTAAAAGGTAAATGCATATATTTTAGAAATGCATGAAAAATTATCCTATATAAATTTGTACAAATTTGACAGTCTAGTATGATTTGTGGATTTTACCAGCATGTTAAAAATTGTTGATTTTTTATATAAATGTCCCATCACTCCCTGCACTTGTACAATAGACGATACAACTGTAGCATTGTCATATCGTTTAAAAGAAAAGATAAATGATTTTGAAGTCGAGTAGTACTGGTCAGGGAACAGCGTCTGGCTGTTACATGATTTCGGCTCTTTTTATTATTATTTAGTATTTAAAACAAGATTAATTTTAGATATTTCACCAGATGATCGACATTTTTCTCAAAAGAAGAAAAAATGTCGTGGTACATACACCATAGACAGCTACCGGTCCCTTCCACATTTACAGTCAATTTTCAAAATGTCGAATCTAAAAGCCTATTATGATACAAAAAAAAAACAGAAAATGTATACAAATTTTTAGCCGTGTGTAATTTATATCCTAAAGATTTATAAAATCACAACTTTTATCATATTATTTTCCTGTTAAATGCCCATAAATCCCCATCTGGTCAGTCAGGAAAAAATCCAATCTGCAGTATCTCCCAACCACATTAGACTATTTCAAAAAATATTGTGAAGCCAATTGAATACAGTTCTAGATCTATATTTGAATTTTCTGTATATTCTGATGAAAATTCACTGTTTTCCCAGCTACTATTGTGATATTTAACTTTTTGCTTATATTATTAAATTGTTAAAATTACAAATTAGAAAAAAACATCCAGGTCATCATGGGATTTGATATGATAGTTCGTATCAAAATGTGACAGTAACTGGCTTCACCATATTTTTCTCTAATAAGCATGGTTTTTGGAACAAAAGTTTACATCACAATGAACTAAATGACTATGGTCATATAACTAATATAAAAATTACAACATTTGTAATTTCATTTACTTTTTAATTCCCTGGTGGCATCTACCAGCATTTGGATTATCTACTCCACTTACATATAAAGTTGGGGCAGGGAGTATCTGCATTGATGGGCAAGAATTATACATAACATTATTTTTTTCTCTCCATTTTTGTAGGTGTGAATGTGGAAATTGCTCCATCATGCCAACTGCGAAAGAATGTATATGCTGTCAAGAACTGTCACAGATAAGGGACAAAATGGCATCATATAGCAATGATCTACCCTGCATTGTTAACCATCCAGGGTTTAACATTGTCTGCCTGGATGAATATGTACTGGAGACGGCATACTTCCAGTATTGTCAGGAATATAGACTGGAACCATACAACACAAATGACGAGAAAGTATGTTTTGTCACAGCTTTTAAACAGAAACACACACACACATAACTACAGAAGGTACAACACAAATTTAGAGTAATCAGGTAATTTTATTACATAAATTTATATCAATTTCACATTCAAATATTATTGTCATCATTTATAAAAATCAAATATATATATATACACACAAGTATTTAATATCATAACACAGATTGTACAGGTTGAAAGAATAAACTTTAATTACATTAATGTAGATACGAGTCCAGTCACATTTAAAAAAAATCAATTATATACAAGTGGTTTTTATATTATTACAGGAAAAGGTACATCAGCTACAGGCAGCTAGTGAGGTGGTGTTGGGGTTTTCTAGGCAAGACAGTACGTGTGCCACTGCCATCCTGTGCAGTGAAAAGGATTTCGAGAAACGTTCCCTACAGAGAGCTATACTGGTTTCAAAGAGACAATTTAGATTTCTGATTGTGTGAATTAAATGTAATATAATTTTATATTCTACTCTTGCTCTTAAGTTGTTTCTTTCATTTGCATGTCCTATCAACCAATATCTTGGTTAGGTATATTAAGACTGAAAATTAAAGGAAAAAAGTTCATACCAAAAGCAATGGACATATGTCAGCTAACATCAAATTGAAAATTGTACAAACTATAGGAACTGCAAAACATAAACAGAATTTTGGAAAAATTTCAAAAACCATAGGAATATATATATATATAATCATCAAGGTAACAATATTTCTTCATTCAGAAAATATGTGGAAAATGATCTTGACAAAGGTTTACATTCTTTAAAGGGAAAGATACAGTAGAAAATTATAATTATAACCTGTTAAAAAAAGTATTTCCCCTTCAATTAATATATGGGTTCAAACATGTGTAAAAGAGCTTAAGTGAAATAGTTTACTGTAAAACATTACTATACATACATACATGGAAAGATAAGTAAAACCAGTTTGGAGCTATTGAAATACAGGAAGGTCATCATTCTGGAAAGTTACCTCAATACACAACAAGACTGAGAGAAAAGGTTCAATCTTCTGGAGTGTCGACTGAAAACCTTGATTTGATTTTTCTCACAGCTTCTAATTTATTTGGGTGATAGAAATTAGCACACAAAGGAGGAGGTGCAGGTGTTCCAGAATGGCATTGGCTCCTCATGGTGTTACCTTCAGCAGTTTTCCCGGTCTCATTAATGATGTTGTATACATATCCTGAAATAATGTACAAAAGTTGTATAAATTATCACATTTGGCCGATACTGAATAAAAATTGCAGGAGACCATTTCAAAAGTTGTGAGAGTATAAGACAAGTTATATTAAGTAGCAAAGAAAAATGTTACACTGAAAGTTGTATGTACATATTTCTGAATCAGCAATTTCTTCCTGAATAGAAGAGAAAGTAGACAAAGACTTGGCATTTTATGAAAAAAATAGCAATCTGAATCTCAGAGAACACTAAAACATAGCATTTTATGTTAGTCTTTGACATAAATTCTATGAAATATTTTATATACTCGGCACTTTCTTACCATATGTTGACTCAACTTTCCGATATCTAGCTGTGTAGTCACCAGCCTTGTATTTTGGGAAGACCACATTAATTTGCAAAGTGCCATCCTTGTTAACAGCTTTGTCCTTCCCTGAATTTTCATTATAATGCTGGGCAGCAAGGATAAGTCTGAAATAGAATTGTTTAAGTAAATACAATGAATGACATTTTCTGCAGAAAAAAAGAGGACTGTGTGCGTGTGTGTGTGTGTGTGTGGGGGGGCTATATAAAATATGGTCGGTTTCAATAAAGTGATGGAAAGATTTTATTACTGAACATATACAACAGAGACTTGTTATTTATAGCAATATTGAACAATTACTGTTCATCAT
Organism: Atrina japonica; assembly: GCA_030159075.1. Taxonomy (NCBI): domain Eukaryota; kingdom Metazoa; phylum Mollusca; class Bivalvia; order Pterioida; family Pinnidae; genus Atrina; species Atrina japonica. The sequence continues at coordinate 14,577 of BROG01000267.1, read as the reverse complement.
TGAATCGTGTATTCATGTGCATTATTTAGAATCTCACAACTAAAGTGTGTATCAGAAAAGCATATTACTGCTAATTTCAAGATATTCTTGTCATAACTGAATAATGCAAGATTATGTGTAACTCTACACCAATCAAGGTATAGTGATAATATACACATTCAGTATGTACCCCTCAGAGAACTAAAGTATTAGTGTCAGTGTGATAATTTAATTACAGTCTGTATCACTTTAAATTAGTTTGGTAGTATTTAAAGGCATAATAACAACTGAAACATATTTAAGCAAAGGGAACTGAACTATGCTTACCTGCACTGCATTCCATGATATGAAAATCCAAACATCTTGGGTGCAAAATGTTTATGGTACTGTGGAATGCTTCTATCTGTGATGTTTGGTAATTTGGTGAGAGCTTCGAAACATTTCTTTTTAGCTGACTGGAAGTCACAACCCCAGTGACATACTCACAGGCTTTTGTGGCTGAAAGATTATTTATAATTCAAATGAATATATATATTAACCCTTAAAACCATGTTACAAAATTGATGTTATAGTGTACAAGTATAAACCTGGCAGTCCACAGTCTTCCATATAGGAATTATTATCAGTGATTAATAAACAGGTGTAGCTACCGGAAAATGTGTGGGGTAATTAAAAATGTAATTGTAATTAATTGCAATTAATTTCAATTTTCAAGTATTTTAATTAATTTGTAATTGAAGAAAAATTCAATCCCACAAAATTGTAATTGATTACATTCTAAAAATTTGTAATTGACAATTACATTTCAATGACATTACAAAGACATGTACTTGATATATTTCAAGCCAGTGCTTGGACAAATAATATGACAACATTTTTCCATTAATTAATCCCTGAGTTTTTTAAATTCACTGGTCAGGAAAAAAACCATGGTAAATTAAAAAAAAAATCCAGCGAAATCAATCTGATAACTGGTCCAAATGACCAGTAATTTTCCATTCCATTTCAATTGTGTATATATTTACAGACCAGTAAAAAAATTCTTAGAACAATGACATTCTTTATTCACCATAAATTTTATTTTTATTTCAAAATGTCTGTAAACCAAATAAATATCTTTACACAGTTGAGTCTATATTTGAGGCTGGACTACACCCCACCTGTTTTCACTTGTTCCCTAAGGCAAAAACAGATGTGAGTTGGAAACAAGAGTTTAACTGCTTTATCATGTTCTGTCTATTGTATTATTATGTTCATGTATATGTATGATTGAAAAAAATACATTTGAAAAAATGTCATTTGTAATTAATTAATATTGAAAGTAATCACTAATTGTAATTACAATTAATTACATGTAAAAATTGAGTAATTGTAATTGATTACATTTCAATCTAATTGACAATAACCCTGGTGTAGCTATGGGAAAATTGCTAATGAAGTAAGCTTTCAGTCCTTACCAATAGAAAATCGTTCATTCATCACTATGCTCATCTAGAATTGCTAGTTCATTTTTGTTTGCATTTCCACAAGGTGGCAAAAGAGTGAAAAGACACATAATTTTGTATACTCTAGATGACTGATAGCAGAATAACTACCATTCTCAAAGGAAGTGAATACTATAGACAGAGCCATGTTTAAATGAAGAGTGTAGACCTATACAAATGACATGGGTATTATTATGTTTACCCAGCAGCAAGTGTCATAAGCAGATGTTTGCATGGTACATACATAGTATATATGTATATGTACACAATTTGAGTCTGAGATATTGCCATGCCATTGTTTCAGAATTACAGTATGTTTACTTGTAGTTTTTCCATTAAATTGTGCAGAGAGACATTTGTATTTCAAGTCTAAAGGCTATTAACAATATTATTATATTATAAATCTGACTGCAGAATTTATAAGTAATACTCACATGGCAAAAGCCACTTTTTTCTTTCCAATGGCCCATGCAGACACTCTGGAAATAATTCATTATGGTCATGATGGATGTTCTGTATATGATTGCATACAGACATCCATTTCGCCCACATATTTTCTGCATTACCATCTGGAGTAGAGGCAGCACACCAATAGAGGTGATTGGTAATGCTCTTTATCCATGGTGCTATGTTCTCACAAACCTTCTTTTTGGATAAAGCAAGAAGCTTCTTCTTGATTCCTAAAAGAAACCAAACAAAATCTAGTTTAGGAATGAAAAACTAATGTTCTTGTAATGATGATAAAATATTTCAATTAGGACTCAAATATGTTGTCAAAAGTTAATAGTAAAGGAAAAATGGTTAGGCACACCCATGAGGTATATCTGTATTTTTTTTAGTTGTTGGGGAACAAGTATTTATAAAATCAGGAATACTTCTGAAATGTCACAAGTAGTCCAAAGGATATGCAGAGTTTTCAATAAGAGGTGGCTGGAGGCCAAAGTAACTGCTTATAAACAAACTTTGGCCGATAAGAACTCAGTTTTTGAAATTCACAGGTCTTACCAGAAAACTGGTAAAATTCACTAAAGTCTGATGAAATGTATCTAATAACTGGTCCATATGATGAGTAATTTTCCATTTCATTTCAATTGTGTATATATACAGACCAGTGAAATTCCTTTATTCACTGGTCCGGTTGACCAGTAATTTTGTATTTACTTCAAAATGTCTGATAGAAATTATATTACCAATATGTGAAGCCATGCCAACAGAAGGCCTCTTTGACTTTCTAATTGGCCTCATAATTTCGGAATAAACTGGATATGTCGGATAAAAATCATCATAGTCCGACACTAAATAATGATGCAATCCATTGTTTGATTTGATAAAATTCCTAAAATGTTTTATATCTGATACCAACACAGGACCGAGAACTCTCTAAAGTTGCATCAAAACATTTTTATCATTTATCTTTTACAAATGTGCACCCAAATTCAAATGAGTGACAAGATTAAACAACTAGACAGCTGTAGTGTACAAGTAACTATGAAATAAATACCTTTTGCAACATGCCACACATCATAATAGTGTTTGGTTGCAGTCATGTTTTCTCTTATCCATTTTTGGATTTGTAAATGTCTATCAGTCACGATAGTGCCCACTGTCAAATCTTTCTTCGCTAGCCATTTCATACATCTTAGTAATCCCTCCTTCTCCATATGGCAGCTACTTTTAACCTCGCTGCTCTGAAAAATAAAATAGAAATTTGGTTATAATTCTTATTTTATAACTAATTTGAGTTTTTATACACAGATAATAAACTGCCATTGTAAACACATTGGGACTAATCCATGTAGCACATGATAGCCAATAACAATTGTGCAATGCTAGTATCTCCAAATCAGGGGTCAAATTTAGAAATTGTATCTCACTAGTCAATTGGACTGGTTGAAAGAAATTTGACTAGTCCTGTGACAAATTTAGTAGTACAAAAGTGGTACAATGAATGACCAAATTGGCATTTATTTACCGAATCAGTACTATTTTGTGTTTTAATCTTATAAGTATTATCAATTTAAAAAATATATTAAATGATTTAAATCACGTAAATGGTTTTACATACCTGTACCAACTGGACGTCAACAACTTTTCCTTCCTTTAAATCTAGGAGGCTGTATGATCCATATTTTGCGCTGTGTCCTGGGGTGTCTGCTCTTCCATCACCGCCAAGAACTAGAGGGATCCCATCCAGTTTTGCTTTTGAGGCATAGCTGTTCTGGGTCTTTTCCCAGACTTTCATTATTGATGGGAAGATGTAATGCTTCTGGTGCATCATGAAGGTTTGGCGGGAAATGTGGCACACATTCATGAACGAAAATAATCTTAATGATTTAGAACACAGAAGCCCAGAGCACAAAATGGCAGATGACATGGCTAAATTGCCAGATGGAATAGATGCTTTGGCTGCTCCACTTATAAATTTTCCCACACATCCCACACTCTGACTCCACTTTTATTAAGCTTCCTATGATCTGTTTTCTTGTAGTGCTGCTAGAAGCATTGCAAAAACGACACTGCTGAAATAACTGGAGCAGGTTTGCTTCAATGACAATAAACTTCAATTCGTCCAAAGGCCCATCTACCTTTGTAACCCTGAAACGAATATGTACAAATACTCAATTGCTAATCAAATGGAATAAACCTTTCTCATATAGAGTTATGTAATTTGGGGCACATGTTCAAAGTAACATTGTGGGAACATTCTGCAGACTAAAATAAATTAACGTAAAATCAGACCAATATCAATGGTTAACTCCTAGATAGACACAACCTTTGGGATATAAGTACTGTAGATCCATCACAAAACTTTTCAGATTAAAATATAAATACAGCAATGCAAACTTTTATGTTTGGAAAATAAGTGTTTATTATGTAGTGTGTATGTTTTTGTTTTAAAAAGTTACTTTGTATAGTAAGGACTGTGGTTCTATCTTTCCTGGTGCATGACTTCAGAATAATAGTTTTTGCATTTGTTTTGTATGCTCTGTCAGTGTTATAAATACTCATTCTCACTTTGTGGAAAGTAAAATATTGAAAGATAAAACATAATATTTGTTAAAAATGTTATAAATGGAAAATCTCTATTAGGCTGCTGATTCTATTTCTGTAAATTTAACCCAATTAGTCTGTAAAACTAAATTAGGCCACAAAATAACATAAACCACTGTAACCCATTTTAAAAAAAGAATGATTGTAACCTACAGGTTATAATATCAACAATTTACAATGTAGTCCTAAATTCTATATATAAAACAGAATAAAAAAAAAATAATAATATTTTAAAAAAAAAAGTCTATAATTGAAAAGTGTACAAAAAAAATGATGACAGATATCACCAAGAATGAAAAGTAGGTTACATGATTTGTATTTTGGAGGGATTTTTGACACTTTTTAGGGCATGGGACCCAGATCTTTTGAATTGGGAATTTTAGCAGCATTTTGTTAAAATTGGGAAATCTAGAAATGCACAAAACTATGTGAAAATCAAGACTATTTTTAAATTCCTTGTCATTTGACTCCATCTGGGATATTTCATCTGTAAATTGGGAAAAAATATATTGTTTTTGCATTGGGTCTTATCTTGGTCCCATATGATTGGGTGTGAAATCCCTGATTGATCGTAACCTCCACATGACTCGAATTATCCCTCTTGTGTTATTTTGTGGTCTGTAAATGAATAAATATATAAAAACCTCAGATACCAAAGCATAAATCAATAGAATGTCCAGGACATAGATACAAATCCGGTAAAAATGGACAAACACGGACCTCTTACTGGAAACCAGAGGTGGGATCAGGGAGTGCATCATGGAAGAGTAAGCTACTCCCTGTCGACGGTCACACCCGCAGTGAGTCCACAGTCCCAAGTCCAATGAAACACTGAGGAGGAGTGTATCCTCGTCACAATTGGTACAGACGTCTCAAAACAACCCACCAACGAAAAGGCAACTCAACATTTTCACTTAGTGAAACAGAGTAGTCGCATTGCAAGACGTTGAAAAGCAAAGTTTAGGAATACATATGAAATATTATACGATGAGTGTGCGTATACGCGAAAACTTGCGGAACGTTGACATTAAACGCGGTTTTCCATATCCCTGTGTCAATAATTTGTCAATAAATAGAATAATCATTTTGAAACAATGATTCACATTTAATTAAATGAATCTTACTCAGTATCACTGTCAATGGAAAGATCTGAAGAGTCACTGCTGTCTGGCTCATACAAAGAATGATCCTTGTCACTAGAATCATCTTTATCACTGGGAGTGAAAAAAAAATGTGAAAGTTTCAGTAATGGAGTGATGTCAAGTGCTTCATCTGAATTTTCTTTTAAAGTCATACTGGGAGTGGGAACCTCAGGAGCTGATTCTGTAGTGGCAAATGCTGATGTTCCACACTGAACTCCTATGCTCCGAACTCTTGGTGTGATATTAACCTGGGTTCCTGCATGAAAAGATTTTGAAAGGTTAAATGAGATAAAACAAATGAAATTTTTCAAAGTATTTTATTTGTGTTCAGTCATGTAGAGTAGCCAGCAAGAAGGTGTAGTTCATCAGTTCTTCACCTGAATTATCAGCACTTGGTAAAGATTTTTTAAAGTTTTAACTCTGACCACATGAGGTAATTATCGATAATCATGGATTATTTTAAACATTTACAGATGTTGACTTGGAAAACAAAACAATTAAAAAATAGCAATGAACAAATTAATGTTGAATTGACTCTTTAAAGGCTGTTTTTATAAAAAAAAAAGCTTGTGGATTGAAAATGTGAATGATCTGCACTTTATCAATTAGATTTAATTATAGTGTTCAAAAGGTATGTTTTGACATTTTACATACAGGTGGATTACCACTTAAATGATCTATTACCTGTTTCTCTCCTTCTCATGTAAACTTGCACCTTGACTGACCTAATGGTTTTCTTTGTAAGACACTTCTCTGTCTGGCACTTTACAGAACTTGAACTTTTACAGTGTTCTCCTCTGTTTTCATTCTACAAACATATAACATAAAATCTTGCAATATACTATATGCATATAGGTTACTACAATGTATTAAAGTTTTTAATTCTCAAGGATGTAGATTAGAATTCAGGTTGTATGCTTTTCCATATTTTGATCGGGATTACACAAAAATCACTTGGCGTCCCTGATAGCCTGTAGAAGGCTAGTATTATTGCCCAAGACTGAGAATTTTTCACAAAAGTAATTATTTATCTGCCAGAAATGAGCATGACTTATCACAATTTTGACATATTGTCAACCAATTAAATAAAGGCTTTTCATCAACTCTGTAGCTTGAGTTAAAAATGTTTTCTTCATAACAGATTCAATTTTCTATTTCTGATTATCAATTATTAATTCATAAGCTCAGTTTCAGAAATAAATTTTGACGTAATAGACTGACAGAGCTCAGTGAATTCTGATGATATAATATTGTGATATTCCACGGTAATAGATTCAGTAGTATGCTTGCTAACTATGCCGATTAAGCAACTTGTTTGTTTAATTTCAAGCATATCTCCTGAGTAAGACAGACACATAAATGAATGTAAAGAAAAAATTTCACAACACTTTATGCAGAGATGTTGAAAGTAACCGGTCCGCCTGGCAAAACCGGTTGAAATTGACTGTGACCGGTTGGAAACGCCAACTGATTGGTCCGAATGACCGGTAAAATTCTCTGACTTGAATTGTTTTCTTTTCGAAACGTCCTTTTCACTCTAGGTCATTTAAACGCTTACCTCGTGAACGACTTTTTTTTAATGGATAAAGCGTCTCATTTCAAACATCCAACTGTCATTGATAGATCAGTAAACCAACATGGCCCCATGGCCAATTAAATATATCACGGGGCGCAACACCCGGCAAGAAACGTCCAATAGTTGCAAGAGAGTTCTTTGGAAAAGAAGAAGAAATATGAAAATTAAGAGGGTTTTTGACTCGACTGAATTTAGCCAGAATGGTTTTATAAACGACCATAAATGGCTCAACATGACGACGAAAAGGGAATGACTTGTGAAATCTACATTTCAATCTTCATCAAAACACGGGGCAAGTACTTTTCATTCAGGTTCCAAAAATTATCGTTTTGTCAACCATTATTAAAATAGACCATGAGAAATCCCCTTGCCATGTGCGTTAGGCTGTTTAAAATTATACAGTCTAGAGAGGCTGCATCAGCTTGAAAAAAATATTGCCCCTACCAGACAGTGATTGCATTAAACGAGTCCATCAGAAAATCGTTAGAGTATAAGGTCCGTAATGTACATGCCTTAATCAAAAGCAATAGGCCTATATTCAGACATGTGTTTGGCTGAACAAATTGGACGAATTTGAATAAATTAAAAAGGACTAATTACAATATTCATGTTCATTATAATGTGATGTTGTTGCTTCTTCATTCTGTAGGTACAAATATGAATGTTTAAATTAGTTGGATTACTGACAAAAATTGTCGGACCGGTAAAAATTTGTTCGGACCGGTTGATCCTGTTTAGTTACTGGTCCGAATGACCGGTTGGTTTGAAAAACTTTCAACTCTCTGCTTTATGTGATTTTTTATGAACCCGGCAAATCAAAATTGACGCATAAAATTAAACACACTGGTTCTGAAATTTGCAGAGAGATAAAATATTGAGTTTACATATTCTAAATTGATCTTGGTCATAAAGACATAAAACTGAGTAGTGATGTGTTTTCTAACCCACACCTGGACGCTGAAGTGTTGGTTTACATTTTATGGACATTTGAAGACATTAATTATTTGTTATTTAGCAATCAAGTCAATACGAGGGTGAAATCAATGACAATCATAATTTGTCAATACTTTGCAGAAATTTGTGGGTAAAAATACCAACTGCATTTGGAAATGATAGGTATTGTATCCAAGTGCTTAGAAAGTGATCAGAACTTCAGGAGCACTGGGATATTGTTGGTGTAAAAAATGAAAATATACATATATTTTAAAAACTATCAATCAAAGATAAATAATGGTGTAATATCGGTATCTCATGAAGAGTGGTTGAAAGGAGTGGTGTTAATATGCTACCAAACATTTAATAAATTGAAATTAATACAATTTTAATCAAAAAACAAACCTCTGTATTGACAATTTCCTCTGCTAATTCTATCACTGGATCACATGCAGCATATTCACCAGAAGATGGCAGCTGCTGGTCATATTCTTTAGTGATCTGTTAAAAAGTAAAAAAAAAAATAAGACAGTGATGCACTTGCAAACTTACAACCATACCACTGGTAAATACAGTCCACTCCACTTATAGATTGAATATAACGAAATATCAGTTAAAGCGATGACATACATATTTTCCCTGAGCATTTCTTACACAAAGGAATTTTCATCACAAAAATCAAGCTTTGTTTAAATGATGATCTATTTTTTTTATTTCTAACTCTCTAAAATAAAAATATATAATGAAACTATCCAGTGCTATTGAAATGCGATAAGAAATGGCTTCACAATATTTTTGGAAAAAATATAGTTTAATATGAAATGTATAGTAAAATATGATAATGTGACTTATGCCTACTGACTATAAACTTTTGGCAAGTGGATGTACGTGGAAGTGAAAGACAAAATAGTAAGTAAAAAGAGAGGCGACAATGATTAAAAATTAAAACAGTTTTAAAAATATTTACCCGCGCAAGTTCACGTTTTGCGTATGCACCTCTCGGCTTCTTCTCGGGAGACTCGGAGAAAGCGTCGTTCAAAATGTCCCTCTCAATCTCAGATTCTGAGTCACATTCTGGCCTCGGTCTCTTCGTCGTCGTCTTAGAACCAATCGCCGTTTCGATGGAAATCCAAAGTCCTTCAGCATAAACTGTCTCTCAAAACATCCATCCTCAAAATGATCGCTGCATATAGCACTGTGTTTGGATGGCTGCTTCCAATCAGACCTTGTCAATTTCACAAATCGACACCACGCTTTTGATACTGACGAGTTCTTGGGAAAAGTGTGTAAAGATACTCCTTCATGTGCAGTCTTACTACAACCAGCAACAATACATGTTCTTCCACTGTGTTTTGACGGCATTTTCCAGTTTAAGATAGATCTATACCAATTTTTATGTTTTACATCATGTTCCTCTATATCATGCGTCGGCCATTTCCCTTGAATTGAACACCGCGGGTTGCTCATAATACATCACTTCCGGATTAGACAGTCCCACGCTATTTTAAGCTCTTTTTCAAATGTGTGTTCTCGGCGGATGTCATACAAAAACATCAATATCTCTGTAACGACAGCTTCGATGAAATTTTTCTTTTCGGATTTTTGTTTTTTATTTAACACTTAAAAATATGTGTGAATATAAAAAAGTATGTTCATATCTCTCAAAATTGAAATAAAAAGATAACTTTATTTTGTAATTTTCTTTTCCTCGCTTGTATCAGATTGATGTTATATTTTTATTTGTAAGGAGCTAGAAAAGAAAAAGCTCACAAAGAAAGGAAAAGACAGGATAGATCTGAAAATATTCACAGAAAGAGCTATGTCCAAAATGATCTGGGACTTTATTCATTATGAAAGAATTTTTTAGTTGTTTTATGAAACCAGAGGTTAAAAATACTAATACTGCCACTTCATCTTCAAAATTAAAGAAGCTGGATTAAAAAGCACCAGGGCACCTTTTGCATGCAAAGAAAATGTTCATGGGCACTAAATACCGACGTGTTCTTGAGAGCTCTGCTACAAAGGCTGTTGTTAGTAGATTATTTCTGAAACAGGTATACTAAAATTTTCATACATTTTCATCTTCTTGTTAAATCACGTTATGCTGTTTCAATGGTAAATGTACTACAAATGTTGAATTATACACTTGCTTAAATTTTTAAACTGAAAGTTTTTAAAAATTGTTTTAAAATTTGAAGCAAACATTTTATCTTGATTATTATATTGTACATTTTTGTTTTTATTTAGATGGAAGAAGGATACTTTTTCTGTGGAAAGACTTTCAAAGATAAACTACCGTTGACCAACGCACTTTTAAAATCTGTCTCTGCCATCCATCCTGATGTCAGAGGACATGCATTTACTTTGTGCTACTTACCAACATTGGTCCCAAATGTCTTGGAAGAGGAGAGTTGGATGTGTATGAACAAGAAATAAGGAAATTTCAAATAGATCAGCAAACGGATAATTTTGAAGAAGGAAAAAGAATAGACCATTGGTGGGGGAAAGATTACATCCACAAAATATACCCGTGCTTATCCAAAATGGTAAAGGCAGTCTTGTCTTGCTTCCATGGACCTCAGGTTGAATCTTCATTCAATGTAATGAATGACATCATTTTTTGTTTTGTTTGTTTATTGTTGTTTAACGTCCCACTCAAGAATCTTTCACTCATATGGAGACGTCACCAATGCCGGTAAAGGGCTTCAAATTATGGCCTATGCTCGACACCTATGGCCATTGAGCAGTGAGGGTTCTTTAACGTGCAGACACTCACTGTGACACGGGACCTCGGTTTTTACTGTCTCAGTCCGAAGGACAGGAGCGTATCCGGGTTGGTAACCATTTCACATACTTCCCTGCCCAATCCGAGGATCGAACCCGGGAATGACATCATTGATAACAAATCAAGAAGAATCAACATTGACACCTACGACTCAATTCAGACCATTAAATACAGCTTAAAGGAATCTGGAAAAAATGCTGCCAAATTTTATAGATATGACAAAGTCGACTCAATGTTATGCAAAAATATGAGAGGTTCATGGAAGCAATACAAATCAGAGTTGAAAGAGAAGAAGGCTGTTTGTTCTTCAATCAAAACATCAAAAACTTAAAATTCAACAAAAACCAAAACTGCTCACCAAAAGGAAAGCAACAAAGTTAAATCCACGCATAGTTAAGTGACAAATTTCATAAGTGCAGGAACCTTGCAAAATCAAGACAACAGAAATTCTTTAATTTGTCTTCGAAAACCGCTCAACACAGGTCAACAAATTCATTTCAAACACATGGGTAAAATGAAAACCAGGTTTATATGTAGCAGAACAGGTGCAGACTCGGTCTTACAAGGTTCAAACTCCTTCCGGTGACACATATAGGAGGAATCGAAAACATATAATATCGTCTCAAGAACCATCGTTTTGCGATAATCCGCAACTCGCCTCCAGAAATGATGATGATGCAGATATCTATCGGGATATTGGTGACACCACTAATACCTGTAATGTCAGTAGTACTCCAGATTCACAACCCGATAATTCTCCAAGTGTTAGTTTACCACATAAAATCATCAATCAACCTAATCAACGGACGACACGTTCAGGAAGGCAGGTTATAATTCCACTAAGATTTATATATTATGTGTAATTTTGTGCTTGGGGCATAATAATCCCCTTTTTTCTTATGATTTTGTTCGCAAGGAAGTTTTGTGTTATATTTTGTTCAGTCCTTCACAGAAGCAAGTGACAGTGACTTGTTCTTCTAACATCTAGAGTTTAATTCAGTCAGTTGTTATTATAGCAGACTTGAATCTACCATAATATGAACAGTTAAAGATCGGATAGGTACATATCATGGATAGGACTCATTATACAGACCTTTTATGCAATAGCAATAATATTGTATGAATTTGTATCTTATATGCATCTTAAAGTTTTCCAAGTTATTTTCTTTGAAGGGGAAAGATGTAATGATTTTATCAATTACTTTGTTCCGTTATACATGTACATGCAATTACTATTTTATCAGTTAGTTCTGCCTGTCAGAGCACATGGCAAGTTTGAGTTGTAACGAGCGCCACAAACAGGCTGCCCCTGCACTTTGTCATAAAGAAACAAGAATATACAACATAACAGCAGACTCAAAGTCTTGGGTTATATCTATAATATCGAGGAATATTACAGTTTACAGAGAAGGGGACTTTGGCGCTGTAAAAAGTGATATTACTTGTCAACAATTAGAAGTATAAGATGTAGTCAGTGTTCTACCTATCGTTGTACACCAAAAAGAGAAAAGCAAAATTTAGAGGAAAGACAGAAACAATCTAGAGATTATGTGACAAGTTTTTGCAATCACAGATATTACACAAAGGAAGACTTCATTAGCATAATTAATCAACAGATATCCAAAATAGACACCCTACAACAGGATATTAGGAAACTGAAACAAAGATTTGAAAGAGAAATATCAAATGATGGAAGTGGAACGTGACCATGGCTTCAGTGCTGAGATGTCTGACGTCATGAAGATCAGCCAAGGTGCCATGTTTAAAGCTTCCTTGATCCAAATAGTTTGCAGAGACTGTTTTGGGAACAGTAGTTAAAGAGTAATGTTGTGAAAACCAAAATGGCATGAGGTGGCACCCCATGATTATTAGGTGGTGCCTGTATCAAATGCTTATGATGATACCAGAAACTATGAATTCATCAGACTACCCAGTTCAAGAACACTGTATGACTATTCTCATTTCACTTCAAATAAACTTGGGACTTAATACAAATGTGACATATCAACTGAAGCAACAAGCTAAAAAGCTGGGGATGATTGACATTGAACAGGACCCATGGAAGTGTTATGTAGGAGTCCTGTTTGATGAAATAAGAGTAAAATCTGGCTTAGTCTATGACAAACACACAGGAGAACTAATTAGCTATACAGATTTGGATAAAATTGGTAATCAAATTGTTAAATTTGAAAATTTCTCAGGAAATTCAAAACATGGTGTAGGGAAACACATGTTAGTTGTGATGGTGCGTTGTGTTGCAACATAACTTGCATTCCCATTTGCTGGATTTGCCACCACAAGAACCTCCGCTGACTTTTTATACCCCATTGTGTGGAAAGTTATTTCAGTTTTAGAGACATTATATCACTAAGAGTGTTATTTTGTACGTGTGATGGGGCATCAGCAAACATAATTTTTTTTCAGTTTACACAGTGATAGAAATAATGAGTTTGTGTTCTTTACAATTAATCCCCATGATTCTAATAGAAAAGTGCTGTGAAAAATGGGAAGGAGATCTCCTGAATGCACATTGTGAAGTTGTTTGAAGACCACTGTGAAATGCAGTACTTAACCCCATGCCCAAAGTTGAAAAGATCACAAAAGGATTTAACCGTTTTCTCATGCATGAAGGTAAATCTTGCTGAGCCGATATTTAACCACTCAGTAGTAAATGCCATTGGAATGCTAGTCATGAAGAAGCTGATTGCCTGGATGTTAGACACGGTTATGAAGGTAGAAACAAGAGAAATCCTGATTTAAATGCCTATATTGACATTAAAGACCCAAGACTTCATTGACCTCAGCATGAATTTTTACAGTATATCATTGATTGGGAACATTCCATTGACATTGAAACAAACAATATTGTGCGTCATCTGAAAAAAGTCAATGATGTTAAGTCATCAAACCTTAATGGGATTAGAAATATCAGTTGATTCAATCGTAGAATGTGTTAAATTTATGTTGACCGAGGGTGCCAATTTTGTATTGACTTACTATTTTAACCAGAATCCACTTGAGCAGTTATTTAGTCATGTGCGACAGAAGTATGGATCATAAAGGAATCCTACAATACAAGAGGCAAAACAAAACCTGAATCAGATTAGAACAATTGGAGTCATTGCCTCAGCTTCCACATGTGAAAATAAAAAGGTCCATAGATATCAACATGACCGAATAGATCATTCAAAACTAAACAGACGCCCCAGGAATTAAGCTTGCAATATTTGTAAAATACATTTACATACATTTATTTTGTTCTGTGTGTCTTTACATTTGTGCATGTTGTAGTACATTTTTATGCCAAATAAAACCAATGAAATGTTGACATTATGATTCAAGCAAAATGTTCTGAATATCTTATTGCAAATAATGGAAATCTTACAAGTACTCGGAGCCCCAGATAAGATTTTCAGGTAAAGGGATTTTTGCTCCCAGAAATAAAATTTAAACGGTAAATAAAAAATTCTTAATATAGTACTTTCAAATATTAAAGGGTGCTGTTCGAAAACCATTTGTCATAATTGTTTGTCAGAGTACTTTCCCCAGAGTCTTTTCCCAGATCTTCCATACATTCTGAGACATTATCTCTCACTTTTCTGTTTTGATATTTCTTGGTAAGTGTAT